>CAUJRU010000358.1:0-600000 GCA_963277665.1 Viscum album | reverse complement strand
GTTTTTATTTATAAATTATTTTTCATTTACTCAGGAATATTCAAAATAATACTTATTGGGAAGTTAAGGACCAAAAAATTGATATTAATACTTATAGAGAGAGGAGGTTTCTTGAGCTGAGTGAGAAATATGAGATTAGGAGAGAGTCCTATAAAAATTCATAGATTTATAAAGATATGAATAAGTATTTTCCTGATTATAAAATTAAAAATAGAGATTTTAATGTTTTAAATAAGGGTATTATCTTTTATTCCAGACATAAACACATTCTAGGAAAATTAAATCCACGTTTCTTTGACATTTCACCATTCATACAGCACATAGAAATAGAGCTGTTAAAATTATTATAGAAGAGAATAAACTAATTTTGGTTAATTTCAGAATATCAAACATTATTTTTATGGAAATTATAAGGTCTTTTATTTTACCTTTTTTTATCAAAAATTGATTTTTTATAAATTCGAACATAAGACTATAAAGTCATGGATTCATGGGAGTCTGATCATGGACGTTTTTGTGTGTTTAATTTTTTTTTGTTATGAAAAGTGTTTTTGTGGTATGGTTTCTTATCTATTATTATAGTTAGATTTAATTATTGTTCTCAACACTTTAATTAAGCATATATTTTGCTGTGATGACAAAATAATGGAAGAGTGTCATTTTTTCAATTCAAAGAGAAGATGCACAATGATTCCTTACTAGATAAACATACATAAACCCTAGATCTTACTTCATATTCTTTTGATATTTAATAATTGAATACTAATACTTATTTTTTGAATTTTTAGGTATTTAAATTTGAAAACTATTTGGTTTTCACTCATGTTAATAGGGAATAATGTTGGGTTTCACTATCTAGATAAAATATTTTTAAGAAAATCAAGAGTGTCTTTTTTTCATCCTTTTTTGAAATAGTATGTTGAGAATATTACTACACACTTACCTAATAATGTATTTTTTATTTGATTCATCTCAAAATATGAAATTAATTATGGGGGGATGAAACTCCTTGGTTATTCTAGGTGAATTTGGATTTTTAGCATGTAATTTTCAAGATTATTCAAAATTAAAAAGAGAAAAAATCAAACACGCTGACAGTTTTTAAAATATATTGGTTTTAAGTTTTTTTATATTATATACTAAATGTTTATCATGATATTATATTAAAATTTATTTTAAATTGAGTTTTTGTTATTTAAGTATAATGTATTTACTTTTTTATTATGTCTGCAAATATTATTTTTTTGAAAACATTTTGTTTGAATTGTCTTTTCACCCTTGAACTTGTCATTGAACTTCTAATTTTTTTTAAAAATTAAACAAAATTTTTTAATTGTTTTGTTTCTCTTTTCAGTTCAACATTGGGGAAAATTTTTAGTTCTTAAGTGTTTAGGGTGGCATAATTTATTCTAATATGCGATTCAATGTAGTACCCATAGAAATAGCCCAAAATATTTCAAATATGATTAATTTTCAATCTTTGACTTTTAGATTCAGTCGATCAAAATTTATATTCCCTTTGACATTTTATTATCCAATTTTAAGATGTTAGATTTTTATTCATTCCTTTTTATTTAAATTATTTCATAAATTTATTTCACTCTTTATTTTTTGGTTAAACATATGGAATAATATTTATAATAATTAGTTTTAAAAATTTTGACTAACTTTTAAATATTTAAGATATGAATTTATTTTATCTATGAAAATTAAATCCATATCTATGTTGAATCTTTATTCCTTTATTATTTCTATATTTAATTTTTTTAGCCATTATATTGTCTATTTATCCTACATTATAATTATTATGTTTTCTCATCCAAACAGATTGTTTAATTTTTATAGTTTAAAATTATGTGTGTATATTCGCCTAGAGGTAAATAGAAGTTTGTAAGTATCAGTTAGATATAAATTGATATTTGTTTAAAGATTTTCCAAATTTACAATATCAATCATTTTTCTAAACCAAAAAAAACTTTTGACCAAATCCAATATTTTTTTAGAGTAAAGATTTTTTTATTCCATTGTGATTTATATTTCAGAAAACTGATTCTTTTTTATCACTTTGTATTTTCATCTTTAGAACAATTTTCTTCCACTAAATTTGTAAAATTGATTTATTAAGGGTATTAAATTTCTTATGTGTGGATTAATTTTATATTTATCTATTTCAATCAATGTTTTCCACAACGTTTTTATGATTTTATGAATATTTTTGAAGCTTAAGAGATCTATCATTAGTTTAATAAAAAGTAATTAATTTTAATGTTTAAAATTTTAATTATTTTAATAATTTTTCAAAAAATTTATACTTCTATACATTTTCTATGTGAATTTATTTTATGATAATTTTTTAAAAAATAAGAACAACTTTTTTATTGATAATGGTGTGATTATCATTGAAAACAATTTGATTTTTTTGGTTGTTAAAAGTTGTAATTAATATTTTCAGAAAAACAAATATTGAAATTTAAAATTTATTTTGGATAAATAATGTTTTTTCATAATTATTGATGTTTTCAATATCAATTTTTAAAACTTTTTTGGGTTCTATATTATCTTTAATTTTTAATCAGTTCCTGAAATTGCAGTGATGTTTTTGTAAAGGGAATATCTAAAAGAATTTTACTGTAACATGTAGGATAAATTTTATCAACTTGCATAAAATATTTCACATTGGTGGTTTTTCTAAGATAATTTTTATTTGGTTTATGCATATTTTATTTTCTACTAGTCCACCATGTAAGATTAAATTAAGTTCCTACATAAAAAAATTCCCTACTTCATAAAAAAATATCTCACATCCCACTATTTTCATGAATTGGTTTTCACTATCAAAAGAAAAAATTTCTGACAATAATTCAACAACAAGACCAATCATGGTTTGTTTAAATGAAAATTATAAATTATATAAGGTTTTTTGATGAAACCCATTTAAATTTTCAAATCTTAAGAGGAACCAAACAATAAAGGAAACCTGAAACTATGATTGTTCTGAACCTAATTCAATAAAGGCTGATGGAAAATGGAGTACCATGGTTGAGGATTCACAAGTTGTGAATGAATTCAAGACTATAATATAAATGAGTATATCTAAGCCTAATATATTTAATGGGATGATCAAGGATAGTTGTATATTTTTGATCGAGTTAAAAGATTCAACAAACCTCACCTTTGAAGCTGATTAACTTGAGTTGAATGGGATCCTGATCAAACATAAATAAAATTAAGGTCATTAAAACAAGATGGAAAAGGTTTTCAAGCTACAAATAGTGATTGAATATGATTTAACCAGGTCAAACTTGAACCAAGTGCATCAGAATAAAACTAAGAGTAGCTTAATGCTGAGCTGCAACAAAAGACAATGATCACTTTTCACCAAAGAACACATATAGGGACTGAGGATATATTTTGGGAATCATATGAATCTTATTTAGAAATATTACTTGGTTCATAAGTAGAATATTGAGTGTCCATTGACGTTGAGTTTGAATATCTAGATGATCATGGTCATGAAAAAAGATAAAGAAACCAAGATGATGGAAACTGGGGTTATAGTTCATTTTTTATGACCAATTATGGGTGATTTATCTCAACTAAATAATATAATAGGTCTAATAAATAAGATGTATGTTTTTAATGAATATTGAATCTTTGTTTTAGAGAGTAACTGATTATGATGTTCAATTCACATTTAGAAATTTCAATTACTGGTTTCCTATTTTTTTAGGGGAAGAAGGTGGTCCAAACATTTAATTTACAATTTTTTTTTGTTTTTATATCTATGAAATCCGTGATCAACATATTTGTTGAAATTTGTTGAAGTTGTTATGTTGAAAAATCCCTAATAGATATCATTGGAGCATAAAAAAGAAAATCCATGATTTAAAATTATATCAAACGTGGGGATGTTTGTTTATAGTCTGATCTCTTTGCTGCAATTTTTTGGATGTTTGCTTTGGATTTGGATATGGTATTTTATATTGAAACTGATGAAGAATGTTGAGGTCCCAAAATTTTGATTTCATGATGTAAAATTCTTGGATTTAGTTGAAGTAAAAATTTATTTTGAAGTTGGTGGGAGTTATTATAGAGGTTTACTTGAGTGACATTAAAGGTGATAAAAGTCCATGGTAAAAAGGTTATTCAGTGATGACAGATTCATCAACTTAGTAAAGAGTGGAGTTTTTCTGTAGAAAATAAAAGAATAACTTGAAGTAAAAATTGGTGATTTTGAGAAAAATTGAGATGTGGGGGAGATAATACTTTGGAATACACACATGGAGTTTTATAAGAGAACTTATGAAAAAATCATTAATATAGAATAAATATGAGAAAAGAGAATCAACCAAATGGGTAAGATATCTTTATTTAGTTTCTTTATTTATCTTCTAATTTTTCTTAACATGTTAAACATTGATAATATTTAATTAAAAATGTTTTTCCCTAAAATTTACTAGAGGAATTAAATTTTTTAGTTACATATTTTTACTTCTTTATATCACTTCATTATAAAAGTTCATAGAGCCTCTAGTGATTAATTATCAAAACAGCAGAATATTACTATGAGAGTTTTCTAATTTCATTTTAATCAAACATTTCATGGATAGATAAATCATGAAAGTGTAGATATGGAAGAATCATCCCTCTATAATTTAATCTATTTGTGAGGGAGATTAACCTAATCAGATTTATGATGTGCATGAAAGTAACTTTCTATGAAAGATAAATTTATTTTAAACTATGCAATTAAAATTCACCTTGATATTCCTCATTATTAATACAACTCTAAAAATATTTACAAATCATTATCTTATTTCATAAAATTCATCAATACCTTATTTAATTTTTTTCATAAATCAAAATTAAACAAAATCATCCAACAATATATTTTTTTAGAGTTTTATATCTTAGAATGCACAATTTATCCTTCCTTTTTGGTTTGACACCCTACTAACTATTATAAAAGTATTTTTTGGGAGTTATAAATAATAAAATTTTATATTTTCAATTTAAATTTTCTATTTAAATTTTCTTGGAAGGGTTTCATTTGATATGGATTGAAAATTATGGAAAAATTAAAAATTATATGAAAAACTCATGAAAAAGATTAATCTTAAAATATTTTTATTTTCTTTTTTTATGAGTTTTTTTCCAAAATATTTATTTCAGTACTTTTATATATTCACTAAATAAAATTAGAAATGTCTAGAACCTTTTATAACTAAAATCTAGAGGCATCTAGCTATAGAAGAAAAAGTATAGAGAAGCAAAAACCATTCAATCTAGGTCATAACCCACTTATAAGTCACTAAAAATCCACCATAGGATGTATGTGAAGGGATAAGATAAGCATGTAGAGGTTAATTGATCAATATAAATGAAATGGGATGTATTTTGGGAGAAAACCCAAATAAAAATATCATGAAATGAAAAAAATTCCACAACCCAATAAGGTTTCACAATTTACACAAATGGTATTCAAAATTTTATGAGGACCATGAAACTTCCACTATCCAAAACAACTCAAGTCACATAGTTTCTAATGTATGGTTTCCAATACATGATATTAACCATGTAGACTTAGAAAAGTTATAATAACTCTATAATTCAACCACAAGATGCCCCAAACTCAACGGAGAAATTGACCACATAATCAATAACAAAATAGGTACATTTTGATTTATCAAATATAAACATCTTCCCTTACATAATTTATCATATAATAATATATTACACTCTAAATAGAACCATATAAGGATCTATATGGGAGGAAATGTATAACATTGTCATGTTGGGATGAAATATGAGAAATGAAACTGTTGGGACCAAATCATTTCCATGAATGGATGATGAAGTTTCAAATCCATCAATGACAAAAGAAAGTGGTAAAATGTCAAAAAAAGAACTATGTTTATAATCATTGTTGATATTTAAAATTTTACATTGGTGAGAAGTTATTTTTAATAATATTTCATTAGAATAGGTTAATGATATTTAGTAGGAAGGGAAAGCTAATCCCTAGATAGGTCACTCCTTTAGAGATTCTTTATCATATAGGGATTATAGATTAAAACTTATCACTTCCACCAAACCTCTATGAGGTTCATGATATTGTTCATGTATCTATTTTGAGGAAGTATATACTAGATCCCTCAAATGAACAAAAATTTAATGTTTTATAATTGGAACATGACCTCTCTAGCGAGGAACACCAAATGGGGAACTTGGGTTAAAGAGATAAATTATTGTATAACTAGACCACCCACTTGGTTGAAGTTTTGTGGTGAAATAAAGAGTTTAAGAAATATTTATGGGATCCTGAGGAGGTAATGAGGCAAAATTACCCTAACTTTTTTTATCAAAGTAACATAATTTTTAATACAAAAATCTTTTTAAGGGAGGTAGAATGTAATGCCAAAGAATTTTGTAGAAGGAATTATCTTTCAGATTTAACACATTTAATAACAAAATATCAAACAAATTTTAATAAATAATTTTTCAAATTAAATTTATATAATAAAAATGTAAGGATTATAAATCACAATACAGTTAAATATAGCTGTTTAATATGATAAAATAAATTTTTAACATAAAAAATACATACTTGTATTTTTTTTATAAAAAAAAATATATGTTTTATTTTCATGAAAACATGTTTTTATGATAACTTTATAAATTTTCAATTAATTTTATTTTCATAATTTTTTTTATAAAGCACTATTTTTCTTTATATAAATAATAATACAATTTTATTAAGTCATGTTTAATTTTTAAAAGGGTTAGATATTTGTTCTTGTCATAAAAGTTAATAATTTTCAATCAATATATATTTAATTTAAGAATTATGTTTTTTGATAAAATTAATTTTATTATTTCAATAATCAGAAAAAAAATATATTAGAGTAATTTTTTGGTATTTTTTAAAAAGTTTATTTTTAGTGAATAGTAGAAATATTGTTTTTATTACTTATATTGAAATAAATTTTTTCCAAATATATAAAATACATTTAGAAAAAAGGATTTTATATTTTCAATTAGCATAATAATAATTAGTTAATAAGTTCAATTTAATTTTTTCCAATAAAATAAGTTACCTAAGGTAACATTTAATTAATATTGTAAAGATTAAATAAGGTAAATGGGTTAAATTAAGAGATAATCCCATAATACCACATCTATAGATTGGTGTATAATCTATTTCTCAACCTTTCCATATATTTTTCTCTCTAATTATAAATGTTTTATGAACATAACATGAATATGATATATATATATATATATTTATTTATATTAACAAATTAATATTTATAAAAATGTCACCCCTCTCTTCTGTAAATGGATCGATTTACCACCTCCACTTCTCCTCACACCGTAAGCATATTTTCTCAATAAAACTCATCCAACCACCCCAACCCTATTTCTCATGTCCAAGAGGTTTTATTATCTCTAAAATACCAATCTATGAGTATTATAATTTTTTTAAGGGAGGATAAGTAGGGATGTGGAAATTGTTTTAACTATTTTATAACAAGTTTATTTCTTCTTATAACTCCTCCAAATATATTATTCCCATAATAATATAATGGAATTAGAATCATTATTATACTTATATGTTATTATATTTATGTAATAACAATTATCTAACATCCTCTCATTCATCAGAAAATGAAATATTTGTTCGTGTAATTGTTGATTCACCCCTCCATAAATAACATGTCTCATTTTTCTTCATCACCTTGTTTGAATTATATATTGACCGAACAAACCCAAGTGACCAATTAGGGAATAAAATATAATAAATAGGTGAATTATGATAATAGATAAACTATAAAAATGAAAAATAATTTAAAATGGTTTTGAAGAAATTATTTACGAAACATAATTTTTTGTACATGAGGCCATATGAATTTACCAAGCGAGTTAAGAGTTGAGGGAAGTGTACATTCAAAACACTACTATTTATTTTTGGTTATTATTTATCTTTATAAACATAATTTTATGTCTATATTATTCATTTTAATAAATAATAAATTCTATATATGTGTCTCTCGCATAAATATCTAGTTTATCTTCCCTTTTTTAGTTGTTTTACATATTATACATGTTCCATTCTCAATAATTTGTTAAAAAACAACAATTAAGTGAAATTTCCTATTAATTATTCATTAGGATGTTTCAATATTTTATGGTTTGTTCGCTTCCATAATTTCAAAAAATAATAACTATTTTAAGGAAAACTATTCTATTTTATTAATTTTGTTAAGGAAAATAACATTTTCTCTCCTTCTTCAAAGGTTCTTTACCCATTCTTTAAAACATCACTCAAGAGTTTCACTTTTATACATCCTTCTATAATACTTTATTTTTAATTTTCATAATTTTATGTCTTATTTATTAACTATTCTTTTTATTCATATATTGAAATCCAAATTCATTTGATTCCTTCTTCTCTTATGCATCTATATAATGTCTAATTTTGTTATGTTTTTATACAAGATGATGTAACCCATTCCTTTTTCATGGGTTTTTCTTAAAATTATTAATTATGTATGATTTCTATATGTGTCACACATATAAATGAACATATAATGATGTTTTCAGTGGTACCAGAATTATAAAACCTTCCAATGCATTGGGTAATGTTTTCATCTAATGTTATTCATTGTGTGGTGCATGGGTATTTAGCCTAGAAATTATGCTTTATTGTCATGGAAGTGAGCTTTTACTTATGTTATGATGTCATGCTTTATTAATTACCACATTATTTTGATTTTTTGTCATTTGATATATAATTATTTATAGTATTAGTCTATATTATTATACAATTTTTTGATATCATGTTATTCTTATCACTCTTTTATTGAAGTTCCTTATTATGCTTGTCTCATTACTGGGATTTATGGCTCACCAATTTTTTGGTTTTATTTATCTAATATCTAAAAGAAACTTGACCTATATATATTGATATTCTGTTTTGTGGAGAATTATTTTAAAATCCATGTAGTAATATTTGTTTGAGACTTGTACTTCTATAATGAGTAGGATAACCTATTTAGTATTCCTATCTTTACATCATTATCTTCTTTTAAAAAAAGAATAGTGTTTCTCTCTTATGGTAAGACTAATTTTAAACTATGTAAAATCCATTATTATTTCACATGACTGTGAGTTATTTTATTATGACAAATGTTTGTGTGTATTCTCGAAAATATTTTCACTTGATCAAGACAATTAATCACAATAAATTAGACCATAGTTCCCTTTACTTAACATTGACAATGGGTGCTTCTAGTTTTGTAACATATAATCCTTGTACTTCAAGTGAGGTTCTGGAAGGCATGTTCTGGAACTTTGGGGTTTATAAAAATGGGAGAAATAATTCAAAAAATGCACAACATTTTATAACAAAGAAGATAAACAAACGCAAATACATTACAGTAAAAAGTTAATAAGGAATAGTTACCAACCACTGAACACTAATTTTAATTTTTCTTCTACCATAAGATAATGATTATTTGCTAGGTTCAAACATAAACATACCCATTCATATTTTTCATCATCACCTGGTGTGGTTTATATATTCTTCAATAATGTAATTATCCTACGAGCAACATGATACCTCAGTGTAAATATATTATTAAGAAAGATGTTAGGAATAAAAAAATATCTTATCATAAGGTGAATAAACCTAATATGAATAAAAATTCAACAAATAATGTAAATATAGGAAGGGGATGTTATCATAATGACCAATAAGATTACCTATTGGATTATTTAAAAGAATAGAAATGTAGAAAATCATGTTGTTGGGTGTTGAGAAAATCAAGATAAATTTGTTTTTTTTGTTATTATATATTTAAAAGGGTGAAATGGTAATTAATATTAGAATATTATCATAAAATACATTTATGACCACTCTATTGGTCTTATTATAGGGTGTTTACCTAGGGTCTTATGTTTTATGGAATTATGAGTTGATGGTATTTTGGTTGAATCTTTAATATTCAATTAATAAATATTAATTAATTTTCCATTTCTGAATGGTGATATCTCTTAAATAGAGTCTCATATTGAATTTTTTTCTTCATGGTTGAGTTTATAACAAGGGGGTTTACCTACCAAAAGTGTAAACCAACTTTGGGTTCTGGGATTTAGGTTGATCCTTAAGACATGCTTTTGCTTATATTTTATTTTCTTTTTCTTATTATTTTATTTTGATTTTATTATCCCCCATTATTTTTATTCTTATGTACACTAAAGGGGATGGGCTCTCCCCATGTCACATGAATTAGTTGAGTGGAGGTAGATGAGATTACGTCATGCTTCATATGAGAATTCAGTTTAGGATACGTTGGTTGTAGAGTGTAGATCAAGGCTTGAAGATTGATTATTTTCACCATGAGGTCTGATGTATTTTAATTTTTAACCAAAAATAAATGGATAATTGTTAATATATGTTTTTAAGGTGTTTTATGTGATTTTGGTATCCCCTTGAGGGCCAATATGGGGTGATTTTGAGAGAAACGATAGTTTTACGCTAGTTTTAGGGTATTTCTATTCAGGAAACCCGATCACACCATGTGGTTATAAAAAATACACACTGTGTGTTCTAGTTTTTTTCACAGAGTAGAAAAATAAGACTAAATGACATGTATTCCATGTTTACACACTATGTAAGGAGACTCAGGGTGTGGTCACACACTTGGCCAGACACCCCATATAGGGGCACATGGTCATTAGAGATACACGACGAGACCATGTGTGTAGAGTATGGTGATAGGGAAGGTGGATTACATCATTAAAGACTCATTGAGGAACATTTTAAGTATTCCCATGTCGGTTACACACCATTTATATTCATTATACATCGTGTTTCTATGGAAGATGTGTATCTATTTCGGTTGGGTTGCATGACTAGAGAGGATCGTAGGCAGTACATTTCATGTACACATGGTACACTCCATGTACCCTCCCATTAGGGGGGTTCACATGTTTTCTCACCATGGAGACAAAACATTACGTTAAAGGAGCGAATTATTAGTATATTTTCATATAATACAAGACGGTTAGGTACTCAAAGTGTTTAAAGATCATTGGTGAGATGATCTAGTGTTGGGAATTGTATGGTGGAGAGGACACTTCTATAGATAGATAATTAAGAGTTATTAAAATGTATATGTGGTACAACACATATGTGAGGGATGTAAGGATGAATAAATGACTTTTAGATGGATCAATAAGGGCTTTGGTTAGAAGTTTGAACCTTAAGATACCAAAGAGCCTTTAGGATAGCTAGATATGGTGACTTGAGTGGGTATACCAAGGGAAGGTCTTATGGATATGTTGAGTGATTGGAAAAACCTAATATACCTTGGATTGATATATGATACAAATATTAAGGATCTCATGTAAGGTGTTAGGTTTTTTAGGATACCTTGGGGGTATTCAGTGATTTTCAAGTGTTTTGTTGTCCCTAGACAAGGTTAGTGTGTGAATGATGGTATCAAGGATCATGGTATTCATATGAAAACATAAAGAACAAAAATGTGAGCACGATGCGAATATAGTGTTGAGTCTATGTGGCATGCATAGGGTGCTAAACTAGGTTATGTGTAATGGTTTTCGATATGTGTTCAACTTTTTTGGTTTAATTTGTGGTTTTGGGGATGATGTGCCATGAGTTTTTCGATTATGTATGTGTGTTTTTATGTGAGAGTGATAGTGTGTGTGTGTGATATGTTTGACTTTTGGGATCAGGAACTAGGGTCTATGTATCTCTAGGTATGGAAAAACCGATTCAAATTCTAGGTAGCATATATGACCCCAAGGGATCATGTGACATGAGGTTTTAAAAACCAAGAAAAATGTTGTATCTTGAGGTAATGATGGATTGATACCAATTTTATGTAGAATATTTCGCCCCTAGGGGTATTTAAATGAGGTTTTTGGATTCGGGGAAGATATAATATCTTTAGGTAAAGATATCCTAATATATATTTCAAGTATGGGATGCGACCCCACTATGGAAGTATGTGTCAATAGGGTTCAACCATTTGGGTAGATATAATATCTCTAGGTATTGATGAATCCATACCTATTCAGGGTTGGGGATGTGATTCCATAGTTGCATGCTTCTAGTTCATTATTTTACCCTAGTTGTATTATATACTTGTTATAGGGGATCTTCAACTATGGGTGTTTGATATGGAGGATTCATGTAGTGAATGCTTTCCTCTTGTGGATGGTTTTTCTAAAATATAATCTAGGGTAGGAATTTTCCACCTTTAGTGGTATTTTGATATAGGTTCTGGGGAAGGACATTGTTCCCATTGGGTTAAATTTTGTTGTTACTAGGGATGGATATGGTTTCTACCATGGGTCATATTATCATTATAAAAAAACAACATTGTCCTAATGATGTTTGGTTGATATTGAGTAGCATGTTAGAACCCAATGATTGATGGTGGTTTATTTATTTATTTTATGAAATTTATTTTTTGACTAGGATGGGTGTATAATTTATTAATGTACTTTTTATGACCTCCAATGATTGTTACACCAATGGGAGTAGAATTTTGATAATTAATTTCTCACCCCCTATGATGGAAGCTTAGTTTGTGTGTATACCCTTATTATTACCTTCATGTTGATCACGAAATTCGTAGTCAATGTGGTAGAGCACAAATGTTTCATGATCAAGTGGGACCACCCATGTGGTGTCTAAGGACCAAGTAGGGGAAGATTGACAGATATAATAGAACACGTTTCAGGTAGTGATCAAGGAGGGAATAAGAGCCTTATGTAGTTTACTTCTTTTTTTATTATATATGTGTTCATGTCCCGGTGGTAGATTAGATGATGATTAAAAGCAATATAATGAGTATGTATGATACATTTTATTTATTATATATTGTTCTATCTATATTAATCTTATGAACTCTGATGTTAACAGATGTGTATATGTTTGGTTATCTTATATTGTTATTACACCCCGATGTGGGGATATAGACTCCTCTTGATATATTATTAGACACTTAATACTAGTTGGTAGCCACTAGTGTACAAGGATGAATTATTGAGTTCTTCTAGGGAACCAAATTGGGATACTTTTCTGTTCGAACCATTCTAGTTCATTAAAAAATGGTATTAGGGAATTATCTTCCCTTTGTTTTACTGTTTGGGGGAAATATATAGGATGTATATGAATGTGTGGGATGTTTGTATGGACCTTATACAAGTGTGTCACAAAATCCATTCCAGAGGTAAGTATTGGTTACAAGGTTGATGGTATTTTTGTATTTATTTTTCGTAATTATGAATTGGATATTGACACTATTATTAAGTGTATTCGATATTTTTTATGGTTATTGAATCATGGATCATTGGAATGATGTTTGGGTACATGCATCATACATGGCACATTGATTTCCCATGATATGTGTCTATTTTTGTGTGATTTAACTGATAATGGAATTCAAATTGATTAATGTTTGGTCAACAATATATATGTTATTGTCTCATATATATTTTTATTAGAATTATACACAACTAAATTATGGTCATTTTCGTAAGATGATAAGCACATAGATCTAATGGAGAGATTCTTAAGTGATGGAAATTAAATCCCTTCATTGAGCGATGTATAGAGTGCCTAGTGGGATGATTCATGATTTGGGTTCCATGTTGATAGATCGATGACAACTACGATGCATGATCGATGTTTGTATCGAGGATGAGTTTACCTGAGTAAGTATGTGTTTAGGTTTGGGGGTTCCTTATGATTTATATGTGGAGTATTGGGAGTTATATCAGTATCAAAGATTGGTTTTGAGGGTAATTTTAATTGGATTTATGGACATGTTGGCCCTAGATGAACATCTAGTGGTGTGGTGAGTGTCTGGTTAGATGATCATGGTTTTGGAATGATGTTTAGGTGGTAGGTGGTCATGTGGTTAACAAGAGATTGAATGAGATCCCTTATTTTTGAATACACAACTAATGGTGATCTGGATATATGAAACTAACATCCATGTGGATCATGATAAGTTATTTAGGCACATTACCCTAGTTTCAATAGAGAATTACGTATGTGTACGTCAGTTTGGTTGGTTCATATGTGTGAGTGATTTGGTGATTCATGGTCATTATGTTCGATGATGTATGGGTTATGGACTACGGATTTCTATGTTTTTCTTATAGGGATATGATCAGGAAACTCTTATGATAGTGAGTGACATATCAACCATGGATAAATAACCCTCATATTGGAGAGTCATTGATACAATTAGACTAGTTAGTGGATGGTTGAGGTGGTAGCAGATGCCAATGCGTGGGTAGAATCTAGATGTATCTAGTTCCATGGAAAGAAACATATTTATTTTTTATAGTTTAGAAGAATGATATAATCCATGAATTAATTGTTGAATTGGTGTGAAATCTTGGTATATATGTGATCATTGAGGTTTCTTATGGGTGAGAATCATTGTAGTGGGGAGTTTATATTGAACGATTCCATTACATTTTGAGAAAATAATGGAAAATTTTAATTTTTTCATTCATTTTTTTGAGAGGTAAAATTTTAATTTACCCTATATTATGATCTCATAATAATATTTTGACCACTTGGTTGGTCTCAAAATATATTTCTTAACCTAGGGCTAATGTTTGGGCAACTCTAAGTCATTCATATTTTCAATGAATTTTTAATATTTAATAAATAAATATAAATTAAATATTCATGTGCGAATGGTGATATATTAAAAGGGAGGTTCTATCCCAATGTAATATGAATGATCCAAGATTGGAGGGAGAGAATATCACAATAAGCTTCATCGGAGTAGTTATATTTGGACACGATGGCCACAGAGCGCAGATCTGGGCTTGACGATTCGATATTTTTAGTTTGAGGTAGGAAACATTTTAATTTTTAGTCTCAAATATTAATATAATTGTTTCTCTATTTTCATAATGTGTTTTATGATGTATTGGGGTCTCTATGATGGCTGATGTGGCGTGATCATGGGAGAAAAAAGGGTTTCATGTGATTAACATTGGATTTTTATTTGGGAATCCTAATCACACACTGTGTAGTTCAAGAACACGTGTTGTATATTATTAGTTTATTACATATGGTATATAATGAGGACTAGATAAATTATAGTCCATGTCTTTACACTATATATTTTGAATTTGCGTGTGTTCAAGAACTCAACTAGACACCCTATATGGGGCACATGATAATGTGATATACAAAGACAAACCCTATGTGTGGTGCATAACCAAAGGCTATATGGTGTACTTAGTAAGATATTGTGTGAGTCACATATCCAGGTAACCTAAATGGGTTTAATTCCATCTCATTTTGGTATATATTGTATTGTTGGGGAAGTTACACACTGAATTGGGAAGGGATTCATGACCATAGTGATTTATTGGAAGTTTACACTATGTACATGGGGTACATGCTGTGAACTATCTCCATGGAGGTGTATCCTTTTTTATCTCCATTGATAAAAAATTATAGTTGTGAGGAGTACATTATGAGTGTTTCCCCATATAGTATGTGATTTTGAGGACCTCATGGTTTTTGATGTTATTGGATAGATGATCGAGATTTGGGGGATGTATGGTGGAAATGATCATCTTTATGATTGATAGTTTAGTGTTCTTCTGAGGGAGATGTGTAATGAGAACATGGAGATGATCATGAGAATGACTTGAAGAATTTTTATGGGATCACTAAGATACTTTTTTACAAGCGTGAACCATGAGATACATCGGGTCATTCGGTTTTTCAGAATATGTAGACTTGGCTGGGTATTCTCTATGTAGATTTTATGGATTGGTTAAATAAGTGGAGTGACCTAGGATAACCATAGGCTACGAGATGATACAAAAAATCAAGGACATCATGTAGGGTTTTTTTTTACGAGACCTTATGAGTCTTCAGTGTGTGTATGAGGTTATTTTTACACTAGAAATGGTTAGTGTGGGAAGGAACTTGACATTGATCTTATGTGATTTCTTAGAACCTAAGGACTAATAGTGTTATAATGGTATACCTATAGTGTTGAGTCTATGTATCATGCATAAGGTTCCAACCTAGGTGATGTATAATGTGTTTAGATATGTGGTTGACCCATGTGGTTTGAATTTATATTCCATAGAGAATATTCCCCAAGATCATGTGTTTATTGTGTGAGAGAGTTTGAGAGAGAGATATATAGATAGGGTGACATGTGTGACATGTCAGTTAAAGAACTGGGTGTATATTTCTCTTGGTAATGAATGACTGATAAAAATTTTAGGTATGGTTTTCAACCTTCCTAGGAGTGTATGACATGAGGATTTAGGTGCCATGGTAGTTATTATATGTACACGTAACGGTGCCTAGATACCTATTCTAGGTAGGTTATGTGACCCTCCTGAGGAGTATGTTACTGAGGTTTTATGCATTAAGGATGATATAGTATCTCTAAGTAATGATGGATGTATGCATATTTTGGTTAGGGGGTGTGACCCCCCCGAAGAGTATATTTCATGAGGATTCAAGATCCATTGTAGATAATATATAGTTATGTAATTAGGGCCTCATACATATTATGGGTTGGATATGTGACCCCTGAGTGTATGAATTTAAAATATGAAGTCAAGATCCCACCTGAGTGTATGACATAATCACTTTTAATTGGTTGTGACCTAAGTTGTATGATATGATGGTTTTAAAAAATACATGGTTCCTTCAGGTGTAAGGTTTTACTGAAACAGTCTTGGAGTATGATTTGGTCCCCCTGGGTGGTATTCTGATACGGTTCTAGGGTAGGACGTGGTTCCACATGGCTAACAATCTATTAGTTATGGGTAAAGATATGGTTTCCCTCGTAGTGGAATATTATATTTATAGACATATGGAACTAGTAAAAGTAGGTTTGTTCAATATTATGTATCATTTTATAACCTAGGGATCGATGGTGGTTTATTTAATTATTTTATTCCATCTATTCATTGACTATGATGGGCATATCAAATGTCCATGCACTTGTTATGATAGCAGATGATATGTACACTATTGAGGGTGACCTATTGAGATTTTTTTCTCACCCATTTTATGGTAACTTTGGTGTGAATTTATACCCATATATATTCTTTTCGATTGAGCATGTGAGGCATAGTTGATGATTTCGAGGATTAATTTTAGATGATAAAGTGGGGAAACTCATGTGGAGTCTGAGGATCATGATGGATCAGCTAAAAAGATTTTGGAGAAAAATTTTAATTTATGGCTTGGGTATCTTACTGTGTACATGTGTAATTTATTTATTTTATTTATTACATATATGTGGTGATCCTACTGGGTGATTAATTGATTTGCACTAGCATGATTATGAGTCTATAATCTAAATTTTATTTTTTATATCATGTTTCATCTATATTTATCTGGTATACTCAGATGTTTATGGATATCTATTTGTTTTGTTATTTTATCCATTATTTATCTCTAATGAAACATTATAGTCTCCCCATAGTATCTCATTATACCCTCACCACTAGTTGGAAGCCTCATGCATACTTGGTGTTCTTAAGGCCTTATGGAGACCAAGATTAGGTGGTGTGTTAAGTCGACCTAGATTAGTTCATTATAAAATGTTATAAGAGTGTACTTTTTTTGTTTTATTATTATGGGGATTCTAGACTTGTGGTATAAGAATGTGTTAGATCTTGTGATGGACCTCATGCCCATGCATCATGAACACCTTTCTAGAGGGATGTCCTGGTTACTAGGGTAATGAGATTATAATTCTTGGTTTTCTTAATTATAGATTGGATATTGATTCAATTAAGATGTGTATTTTAGATTTTTATTACGGATTTAAACTCTTAGACCATTGGAGAGATGTTTTTGTTTATGCATTGTTCTAGGAATGTACGACTCACAAGACATGTGTCTTTTTATGTGTGATTTCATGGAGGATAGAGGCCCGATTGTTTAATGTGTGTGTAACAATTTATAATATTTTTTCCTACATGGATACCTTTTCCCACTCTAATCAACTTAATTTAATTCATTTTATTCTTATGACATGCTTGGGGATCCTATGATGAGATTTTATTCGATGATTAAAATATATTCCCTTCATTAAGGGATGTATAAAGACCCCAGTTATTCAGTGTAGGATTTGGGTTCTCTATTCATTGCTAATATTCCTAAGTGGTGTCTGGATCAAAAATGAGTTGATCTAATAAGGTTTTTTATTATCCATGGGGATAACTTGGGATTGAGAGGTGGAGTACTGGGAGTGATATTGGTATCAAGGTTCGGTTCAAAGGAATGGTTTTAATGGATACATGGCCTCATTGGTTCTGGATGCACTTAAGATGAAATGTTAAGACTGTGGGTAGATACTCATGGTATATGAATAATTTTTGGGTGGAAGGTGGATGTTTGGTAGGCCTTATATTGAGTGAGGTGCCTCGGTTTTGTAGAGGATCATCAAAGGTGATATAGATATATAAGGAAGTCTTGTGATAGGTTTAGATTCATAGGTTTAGGCGTGTTATCCTATGTTCTATGGAGTGTTACTCATGTGAGCATGGATATGGTTAGCACTCAGATGTGAGTGAGTCGGTAATACTCACTAATTTAATTCAGTAATAAATAGATCATGCGATATGGAGTTTGGTGTTTGGTCGTAAGGAAGTGATGAGGATACTCCAATAGTGGGGAGAATATTATTATTTGAAGATGAATGAACCTCGTGTTGGAGATTATTGAGTGTGGAAAGGTTGGTTAGTGGATGGTCAAGAATGCATCAGATATCAATGCGATGGTAGAATATGGATGTATCTAGATCCATGGAAGGAAGCATATTTGTGTTTTGGAGATTTAAATCTTGATGGATTCTAGATTTTAATATTGGAAATAGGGTTAAATCTTGGTAATCGGGTTACCACAAAGACTTCTCAAGGGAGAGAACCATTATGGTGGGCAGTTTGTAACAAACTATGTCATTTCGTGTTGAGAAAACCATGATTAATTTGATTTTTTTCCTAATTATTTCATGGTTAAAATAATAATTTCCTATGGAATATGATCGTAGATTAATTTTATGTCCACTTTGGTTTTCTTGGAATATCGTATTTACCATAGAGCTATATTTTTGGTTGAATTCCAAGTATGTCATATTTTTGTGGAATGTTTAATATTTAATTTATAAATATTAACTTATTATTCATTTATGAATGGTTATATATCTCAAAAAGAGTCTCAAATTGAAATTATAGATTTATAAATGGATAAATAATTGGGGTGTTTTACATATGAATGCTGTAAAATTATAATACATTCCAAGACTTAGGTCAGACCTTTAAATGAGATTTTATTTTTAATTTATTTCATTTTCATTTTTATTTTATTTTTCTTTTACTCTCCCCCATTGTTTATATCTTGTGTATATGGAGAGGGACTGGAACTCCCTGTGTCATGGGGCCAAGCTAAGTAAAGAGGAATAAGGGTTCATGTTTGGATTTGACTGAGGAGTTGGGTCGGGTTTGGTGGTTGTGGAGTGTGGAGTGTGGATACATGATTAAAGATTTTATATTTTCACCATGTGGTAGGATATACATTAATTTTAACCATAAATTCAAAGATACTTGTTTCTTTATGTTTTTATTATGTTTTATGATCTTCTGGGACCCTCTTGAGGGATGATATAGTTTGAGTTTTTAGAGAATTGAAGATTTTTAGTGATTCATGGGTGATTTCTATTTGATAAACTCGATCACATTGTATATAGTTCAAGAACACATATTGCGTGTTATTTTTTTAGCATAGGTTATAAGAAGAGAACTACACACCATGTATTATATGTCTACACACCATGTAAAAATACTTGTGGTGTGGCTAGGTACCCATCTAGACACCCTGTGTGGGGGCACATGGTTGTGTTAAATACATGGATAGACTATTTTTATAGTGTATGGCCATTGTACCTGCGATGTACTTGTATAGAAACTATGTTAGGAACGCGAATAGGTATCCCATGTGGGTTACACATTGTGTGTGTTTGGTACACACTGTGTAATTAGGGTAGGTGAATGCTGAGTTGTGCAGGGTTGCATGATCATATAGGATTATTGGGGTTACATATTGTATACATGATGTACATGTTTTGTACTCTCCCCTTAGAGGTGTTTCACTTGTTTTCTCACCCAAGATCTAGAACTGTGATTATAATAAGACCCTTTTTAGTGTTGTTTCATATAGGATTTGATGTTCAGGACCTCATGGTGATTAGAGTCCTTTATTGAGATGAATTATAGTTAGGATATGTGTGATAAAAATGGTCCACTTTAAGATAGAAAATTAAGAGTTCTTCTAAGTTAGACGTGTATGAGACCTAGGTGAGGGTTTTAAAAAAGACTATATTATATCGAATGAGATATCCATGTAACTTAGATAGAAGTGTGAACCCTAAGGTACCTTAAAGTTTATAGGTTAGCTAAATATGGTTACTTAGGTTGGTATGGCATGGGTATGTTTTAAGGATAGGTTGAGTGAGTTAACAGACCTATGATGACTATGGGGCAACTGATGAGACTGATATCGAGGATCCTTTGAAGGATATAGGGTTTTCAATGAGACTATAGGGGACATTGGTGAGATTAAAATGTTATGTTGACCCTTGAAAAGGTTAATATAGGAAATAATGTGTCAGCAATCATGGGTATCATCTTAGAATGCGAGGACCTATAGTGTAAGTATGGTATAACTAAATTATTTAGTCTAGGTGGAATGTGTATGGGGTTTGACTATGTGATGTGTAATGGGTTTGGGTAGGTGGCTGACCCATGTGGCCTGACTTGAGGTTATGGGGAGGGCATTCCATGAGAGTTTTTGATTTATGTGTGTGTGTGTGATATGTGTAACATATAGGTTCTGGAGTCTATGTAGATATGGTATCTAATGGTAATTATGTCATAAAACTAATATCATATAGGGGTTCCACCCATAAGAGTATGTGAATAAGGGTTCAAGCATCAGGTAAGATATAATATCATAAGGTAATGAAGTCCTAATACCTATTTCGGGTATGAGATATGACCACCTGGGTGTATGTGGCGTGAGGGTTTTAGCATTAAGGAAGATATAGTATCTTTAGGTAATGATGGTTGGAAACCTATTTTGGGTAAAGGATGCGACCTCCGTTGTTTATGATTATATGGTTCTAGGACAGGACATCCACTATGTGTATAATATATTTGTTCTAGGTGAGTTATGGCTTCGGGTGTATGATATGATAGTTCCAGGAAGGACATGATTCCCCTGGTGGATGGTTTTTCTAAAATAGGTTATGAGATAAGACTTGGTCCCCCTGACTAGTATTTTGAGGCAGGATCTAGGGTATGATATTTTTCTTCCTATGCGATATTTTATTGGTTTAAAGAATGTACATGGTTTCCCCTGGGTGGTATATTATTCTTACGGACATATAGAACATGTTGAAGTGGGTTTGGATAATCTCGGGTAGAAAGTTAGAAAATGGAGATCTATGGTGGTTTATTTATTTATTTTATATCGATTATTATTTAACTATATTGAGAATATCATATGTGTATGGAATTATTAGGATAGAAAATGATAGGTACACCATTGGGGATTCCCTGGTGAGAATTTATTTCCAACCCCTTGTGTGGGAACTTTAGTGTGCATGTAGACACATATAGCTTCCTTGAGTTTTATAATGGGGTGCACAATGGTTGGGGTAGAGACCCAATGTTTCATGATCAAGTAGGATCACTAGTGTAGTGTCTGAGTATTAAGATGGAGCTGCTTGATAGATGTTGGAAATCATGTTTGAGGTATGACTCGAGGATGGAAATATAGCCTTTTGTATTTTATTTGTTTTTTATTCTATATATGTGGTCAATATAGTGGGATTTCAATTTATGTTTACAAGTGTAACCATGATTCTATATGATTCATTTTTTATTATAGCATGTTTCAACTTTATTTATCTGGAATACTCTGATGTTTATGTATGTGTATGTGTTTGGTTATTTCCCATTATTATTTAAATATTATGTGAGGAAATTCTCTCCCCAAAATATCTATTTAGACCCATGCAATAAGTGATTATCCTTTAATGTAAGTTGAGTCAAGATTGAGGTCTTGCGGTTGGCTATATTGATGTGTTAGGTTGACCGAGGTCTATTCACTATAATAAATATCCCTAACAATCTCCTTTAATGATAAACTAGTATACATATAATAATTAATAAAATATTTTAATAAATTATGTATTTCATTTCATTTCCATCACTAAACACCAAAATTGGGAAATTATCTATTTTCTGATAGAATTAAGGATTCAAAAATTCATTTAATGATACAAACTCTTGATCATTTTTATAACTTGTGGGGTTTTTAGTGAAGTGGAATAATTATTAATGGATCCGTAGGGTGGGATAATATTTGGTTGAGTGGATATCTTTATTATATCAACAATGATATATTTACTATGAGATTATTCTATATTTTTATCATCATATTTCATCTTTGGTGAAAGTGTCACAACGTCCTCAGAATTCTATAAGGAATCCCTTTATGACACTATTTATAAAATCTTGTGATTGTCTTCTAATATTATGATTGATTACTTTTAACCACTATAAAATATTTTAGATGATTCTATTTTGGAAAATGTGTTCAACTCATAATTAATCTTATAAAAGTTTTATTCAAGTACATTCGATGATATCCCATTGGTATATAGAAATCCATGGTATCATGGTTAATTAGAACTCTATCATTGATAAAAAGTGCTACAATTCAATGTAATCCTCATCCAAAAAGGTATTTTTACCTTCTAAAGGTATAAGATGATATGAATTTAAGAAATCCATATTCACTTGGGGGTAAGGGTTTGTAGCTTCTAGGCATAGAGGAAGCATGTGATGGGCAGTGCGTAACTTTTCTTTTTTCCATGATTGATGATCAATCCTAGATTTACACAATGATAAAGGTCATGATCTACTGAAATGAATCAAATAATATTGAAAACATGAATCGCGTTGGAACAAAATAGATATGTTCATCGCATATTATTTATAATTAATTTAATTAAATAAGAATTACCTTGATGGAATTATTTCTGCATTGATGGATCTAGTGACAGATCAGTGATGCGCCATCATTGCATTGTAGAAATCAAGTGTATATTCTTTCTAGTGGTGATCCACTTGTGTTCCAAAAATCATCTGATGTCTTCTAAATAGTCTCTAGGTGCTTTCATGGCAGATCCTTTCATTTTCTTAGTCTTCCTTTGATCGCTACGAGAATTTATTCCAACGCATTCCCCTAGTTCTGGTGGAATAATACTTCTCTCTAATGAAGTGAGTGATCTTGTAGGCACGAGATCATAAGGTCTTGGTAGAATTCTCCAATTCCATTGGGCAAAACCCAAACCAGATGAATTTTTCTATTTGATAAAATAACATTACTGGATTTATAAATTGGTAGGGGTAGAATAAAATAATTGCACAACAGCCCTGAATTATTTATTTAATAGTAGAAAAAATACCATGTCAAATATTAATAATAATAATAATATTATTTCTCGACATGTGCTTAGATTTTGAATTAAGTTAAATAGAATTTAATCAAATAATATTCAATATTTTTTATTTCTCACCAAACCATTAAACATGGTCCATCATTCCAATAATATTTATTCACCCATGAGTAATGACTATTTATTTATTAAATAAAAATAACAAAATTATTCACCAATAAACAAATAAATATTATATTCAACAAATAAAAAATGAATATTTACTAAATATTCCACTCGTATTATATTCTCTCAATTAACTTCTGGCAGAATATATGAGATCAAGAATACATTAATAATTATTAAACCATATAAAGGAATAATATTTATTTTACTTTTAAAATAATAAATAATAATATATTATTTAACTGAGATTTGGGATACACTTACTACATTAACCTATAGGCCTCTTTCTTAGTGGAATTAGGTGATGAAACCTAAAGTCCAACATTATAATCTAAAAACATAGCAGGGCACCCATAGATAAAGAAATAAATGACGTAATGATATATTGCCTCATATAATCACTTACACTATAATATAATACATTTATCAGGATATCTCAAATAATGTAGGTTTCATGTCAGTGCCATCAACCTATGTTCTCGATGTCTCTTTCATTGACTTCCCAAAAATTAAACTTGATTATATAACACTATAGAATGAATTTATTTAATCTATAACATTTCTATAAAACGGACTTATATATCATCTTCCGTTAAAATAGATGGGGAAATCCATTCTCACATTCTTCATTAATGTAATATTACTTGTGACACACCCAACATATCCTACTATGCCACAAAAATATATTATCATGTCATTCATCAGTACATAACAGTTTGTGACTAATAATATTGATTAATAATAATATTATAGACTAAGGATCAATATACATTTCCACAAATAATAATCTCCAATGACACAAAAAATGTGGATTTCTTACTAGCGGGCCTCATTCTCATAATATCTTATTGGATATTACCAAGGGTGTACACTATGAGAATGTTATTCAAATTCATAGGAGTATCCATCCATGATAAATAATAATATGTGTAACCCTCAAATGATATAATCTAGATAAAGAACATATATTGAATAAAATTGTCATAGCACTTTCAGGTTCTCATCATAGCGGGGAACTATTGTGCCCTTTTTGTGGGACAACTACACTTACAAAATTATCACATACTATGTCATACATAAGAAAAATCATGTTGTGATAATTATTTTATTAATACTTCAAAACAATGAATACATGCACTCATAAAGTAAATTTTATTTGGTATAAGGGCACCAAATCCAACAGACTACCACATTCACTAGAGCCAACTGCGAACAACATTCCATCTACTAGCACTCACATGATACTCATTGTGACACCCCGAGATTTTATGAAAAATATTATTTTTAATTTCATTGATGTCTTATTTTTTATGCTACACAAAAAGGAGCTTTCACTACACGCATCCCTGACTTGGCTTGTATTACACGCAACCACGACCTTCCACGATAGCATGTGTTGTACGCAATACTGAGTTTCCCTAAACGAGATATTACTATAATATTATTATGAACTAGAATTTAATAATAGTAATACCCACTTTTTGAAATTTTATTTTTCAAAATGGACTTCATTTTTGGATTCAGAATATCGAAATTAGGCTAGGGTGATTTTTTGGTATTTTTCTGAAAACTTTCAATTTTTGATGAATAGTGAAAAACCTTTGTTACTATTTAAAAAACAACTTTTTATTTAAATAATTATTTATTTTATTTAAATTTATTTTAGGTAAAAAAATGATACATAATACCTATATAAGTTCAATTTAATTCATTGGAGTCATTTTATAATAATTTTAGATATATGAAAAAATTTATTGAACTTTTCACCCTCTTTTAACCACCTCCTAGGAGAATTTAAAAATTTACATAAAACTTAATTTCACCGCTTTTGTGAGTGAAATTTTGAAAATATGAGAGACACAATTAATATCAAGGAGTAAAATTTGGTTAAATAAGATAAAAATAATTTTTAGTGAATAGTAACATTTTACTTTTATTTACCACAGTTAAAAGTAAATAGGGTAATTAAGGGACAAAATGATATTATTATTACCCTAACACATGTCCTAATTATATTGGATAAGTTCAATTCTACCAAAAACAACCTTAGTAATAAAATATTACCCTTTAGGTCCACATGGATTAGATTAGGAAATTTATTATTATTTTATTTAAAAAAGAGTTACAATAGTTAAAATCAAAGTTTAATAATTAAAACATTTTTAATATAGGGTAATACATAAGATAAATTTGAATATAAATATTAATTAGAATGATAAAATAATTTCCTACCTAATGATATTTTATTTATAATTTTTAGACATTAAATAATTTCATTTATTTGTGACACAAGGGTGATGCAGTAATTACCTAAATAATGAAATATTATATTAATTGATATTATAAATACCCAAATAAATGTAATTTGCGACTTTTTATGAATTCCACTAATTTTCTATGTTACTATGAAATGTTATTATTGATTTAATTAACTATTTTAAAACTAATCGTGCTTTTATGATTTTCACAAAAAATCAAGTACCAAATAGTATCAAAATTGACATAAAATAGTTTTTAAAACAAAAATTATATTATTAATTATTATTTTATTGATAAAAATCTAATTTTCATCCAAATGACATATTTAAGGATATATATATTGATAATGAACCACTTGGGGTTCGTTTGGCTTGTTATAGTAAGTTTATTAACCATATAGTGTAAGAAAACAAAAAGACAGAGTAAAAGTTAAATTATTTAACATAGAGTTAAATCTAAACGATAAGGATACAATAGTAACCTAAACTTTTCTAAAACCTATTGGTTGAGAGTATTTCTACCCATACCCACCTTATCTTCGAAATATATCAACTTGGAGCTATTAAAACCCGAATATGACTTTATTATAAAATAATATTTTATGTTTTCCTAAGGTGCCCCTCTCCTCCCTTATAAAAAGGGCACCAATTCCCTCTTCTCTTCACACCCTTTTGATCCTTGATGCTTGGCCAAACCCTGAAAATTACTCTTCTCAACCTCTCTAGTTATATCATAGAGGTTATTCTCTTCTCAAAAGTCCAACTCTAGTGCCCTACGAAGAATTTTAAAGGAGGTGCGTCAAAGAAGAGGTAATCTCTTCTAACGATTCTTTCAAGTTTCTTTCTTCTTCAACTTCTTCTTATTTACTTTTTTCTTTATAAAGTAATAACATAAATATTACTTATATAAATATATGTTATTATAAATATGAAACAACCCCATTTCACCTATTATCCATCCTATGAAAAACGAAATCATCATGTGTGCGTACGTACAGAATACCATCTCCACGCCGTGGTGTAATCTGTTTTTCCACCACCACCTTACATGGATGGGTATAATGGTGTAAAGAATAACTATATATGATTATTATAACATCATACTAATTCTATGATATTACAGCATCCACTCCAATTACATTCAATAAATATGGGAATGATATCATCGCTCGTGCGTACGTACGGATTACCGTCTCCACGACGCAATGAGATTCATTTTCCATGTTAACAATTCAAGAATGATTATAAAGTATATATAATACGCAATCATGAAATATAGGAAAAAATAATGCTACTGGATTTATGTATATATATTTTTATGTCATCTAATTAATTCCATTCAAGTCAATAAGGAAAGGAAAACAGTGTCCATGCGTATGTACGACCTATCGTCTCCATGAATGGTGTATTTCATTTAATTCATCTATCTATTAAATATATATATATATATACTGAATATATATGATATATAAATAATTATTTACATTTTTTAAGTAAGTAAATCATGATATGAGTAATAATAATATCAAAAAAAAAACAAATCGAAACACGTACGATAAACGAAACGATTTTAGCCAAAACACTGCTTTAACATGGAATTTATAAAAGAACGGGTATTATAAAGTCATAATTGAACCATATATGATATCATAACAATGAATATAATTCTGTAATAAGTCAATAACATAATTTAAATCATTATACAGGAGGTCTGGATACATACGAAGCATATCAGACATAAGGTAAGGGATAATTTTGCAAATCTCATTTTTATCTGAGATTACTTATACGTAAGTATTTACTGGGGTTATATTTTTCATCCATGCCCATAAAATGTTTTTCATAAATTGTTTAATATTATTTAATGTATTTTTAATGTCATGTTTACCCCTCTTTTAATTTTACTTTGTGTTATGGAAGGAATCTTTCTTTTGTTTACCATACGAGGAACTTTTTGACTTTTATGAAAAAAGTACGAGAAGGATGTTATTTTTAACTTATACGGTGTGAATGGATTTTTACGGTATCATAATGAATTATTTCAATGAAGTTTCCTCTACAAAATTTTATGACTATTTTCAAAAAAATACATATCTTTTAAGATTTCATGGCATTTTGTGAAATGAAAATGATTTTGAAGAAGAAAGGATATTTTCCTCATGAATTCATTTCAAGTGTTTTATAAAAACCATTTTCCATATAAGATGACATTATTTCAAATCTGTATGTTTCAAGTATAATGTCTCTATGATTTACATGGTTTCACTTTTCTTATGATTAAATATCCATTTTTTTTATATGGATTACGTGATGATGGGATGATGTTTATGAAATCCATTTTATTCTTTGGGTCATGATGAATGTTTTTAGTTTATTTTGTTGCACAAGTAAGAATGATTTAATTATGAGATGGGTGGGACCTATATATCCCTCCAATTAATTGGGTAAAGATTTATATCTTATGAGATAGACATGGTTGGAATGGTAAGTCAATCAGGTTCAGTGTTACAGGACTGAAATGAAAAGTGAAATCGATTCAGAAAGTGACTTTGTCCACTAAGATAGTCTTTGCAGTAATGCCTTAGCTACTATGGAAATCATATCATGTGATTAATGGTTTTCCACAATTACATGTTTTATTCCTGTGCTATTTTATCATGATTGATGTTCTCTTATGATATATGCCTTACGTACTTCCACGATTCATGTCTTTGCTCAAGATTTTGATGTTTATATTTTATGTTCATGTGTTTGCATTCAAATGTTTATGGATTGTTTTATGTTATCTATGTTCACCCTTAATGTGCATTTGATCTCACCCTTTTTTTATGTTTTCTTTTACCAAGGATTTAAAGAAAGGTTTTAGGTATGAAAATAAAAGGGTAATATCTTTATGGGAGATGTTGAAGATCTCTCACCAAGATTTGAAGATTATATTCCGAGTTTCCAAAGACACTAAACTATTATGGTCCTTTGGTGTCTGTTTTTGTTATTTATTAAGTATTCCTCAAAATTAATGTAATGTCCATGTACGTCAAGCTTTGGGTATCTATAGTTGGTATCAGAGGTTCGGTTTAGTTATCCTTTGGAAACTAGGATGTGACAAATTTAGTGAGATCCCTAGAGATATTTCTAAGGTATGTCTAGGGATGTCCCTAAGGTTATGTACAAGTATAGGTTATAATCCTAGAATTACAGAAAAGATATCAGAATTAAACCTAAGATGTTAGATATTGAAGGTAATCCCCCTTGATTATGATTTTTTCCTCTCACACTATTCTTTTTGGGTTTTATAAAATGGATGGAAACATGAAGATTCATGATAATGGAGGATATGATGGACAATGGAATAATATTCTTCATAAGAAAACAAATGAAATGATATTTGTAAGTCCAAACATCGTTATTATTCCTAATAAGAAATATCACAATATGATCAATAATATCATATTTGGTATGTATCCCAAATCATCTAATAATAGAAAGATGGAGTTTCATGATGATCATAGTGGAAAGAAAGTTCAATTTCCCTCATGTAAATCATGTGGGAAGAGGAATCAGGGAGAATGTTTCAAAGGAACTGGAAGATGCTTTGGGTGTGGAAAAGAAGGACACAAATCCAGTAAGTGCAAAGGAAAAGGTTCAGTTAACACCATGGACAAGGATAAAGGTATTGCTACGACATCATCGATGATTAAATGTTTTCAATGTGGAATGTATGAGTATTATGAAAATCAATGCCCTAAGGGGAAGTCTCACGAAGAGAATTATCATGGGCGTATGGGTAGTATTTATGTTGTTGATGATGAAGATACTAAAAATGATATGTGAGATGAAATAATTGTTGAATCTCAGTCAATGGTTTAATAATGTAGTGGAATTATTTATGTTTATCAAGAGTTATGTTGTATAGGTAATGGTACAATGGAATAAAGACACATCTAAGGATTGTTACACTATTTTTTTCCTAAAGTATTTGAAATTATATGTTGAATGGTACCGGTAACGATGAAAGGTTATTAAGATATTTTTGGAAAGTAGATTATATGCGCATAATGAACGGATAAGAAGAAAATGAGATGTTTGATAGTATTCATGAGCTCATGATGAATGTATGGACAAAGTGATATTATGGTTTGAGTATATAGAATTTTTGGGATTTTGGTATGTGGAAAGGGTTAACTTTTGACAACATTCATCTTTTCACTAAGATTCAATGATTATTCATTTTTCAAGAGAATACATGATTAAGGTATTGACATGTTTGTAATTTGACCAACAGGATATATCGTATGATATATGGGGGATAAATGATGGTATTCACATGCTCAGAAGATGACATTTCTAGTAATTATTTTCTTTACACTATGATCTTGGACAACAACATTTTGGATAAGCCTAAATATTGAAATGGATTATGTTGGAAATATGTTAGTATTGTTTAAGGATAGAATTTTTTTGATATTATTTATGGAATGTTATAATAATGTAGTTTTAGAAAAAGGACAACCTGCAGGATGGGCGACAACCTGTCGCGTCGGACAAGGCTGTGGGAATCGAACCCACAACCGAAGTGCGAAAGGCCTTTATTTCCTACCAATTGCCTACAGGAAGTCCCTGGTTAGGAGAAACTAGTTTTATTAATAGGTGTGATAGATGAAATATAAGTCCATTTTAGCAACCATATACGATTAATCTCAGCATAGATGTACTTATGTATATATAATAAATTGTTCTAAACTTTTTGCGATAAAAACAGATGGAATGACCTATCATTCTATCACATGATCTGCTAACACATCACGAATGACAAATTCAACTTCATTTCTTCAAGAGATGAAGTGGAAATTGTTCAATGCACATAACAACGGTGATATTGTACTGAAATAAAGTAAGTATTTCTTCTAATTAAAATTCTTCAACATTAGGGAAATCATCTTGAAAACCAAAAATGTTGTCCTAGTGCCCTTATATCCGATAAATAATATGGCACCTTAGATAATCACAAATTTATGGCTTTGTGATTGTTGGCTTTTTCATAGCCATGTTCTCTAACACTTTCCATCATAACTTGATGGTTATATTTCTCTTCCATATCCATATTTTCACCTATGTTCTCCTATGTGGAAACCCAGTGATTAGTTAATATGGGTAACCGTTATGTTTCATACTTTAGTTTTTAAAGATAAGTTTTGGTATTCCTTTATACAATATGGGTTTCTATTAAAACATTTGAGTAGTAAAACATTTATAACCCCGATGAATTTCGAGGGCGAAATTCATTTTAAGGAGGGTAGAATGTAACACCCTGAGATTTTATGAAAAATATTCTTTTTAATTTCATTGATTTCTTCTTTTGTACGCTACACCAAAAGGATCTTGCACTAAATGCATCCCTGACTTGGATTTCATTACACGCAATCATGACCTTCCATGATAGCATGTGTTGTACACAATACCGAATTTCACTCAACGAGATATTACTATAATATTATTATAAACTAGCCATTATGAATAGTAATACCAACTTTTTGAAATTTTATTTTTCAAAATGGACTTCATTTTTGGATTCGGAATATCGAAATTAGCCTAGGGTGAATTTTTGGTATTTTTATAAAAACATTCAATTTTTGATGAATAGTGAAAACACTGGGTTACTATTTAAAAACAGAATTTTTATTTAATTAATTATTTATTTTATTTAAATTTATTTTAGGTAAAAATTGATACATAATACCTATATTAGTTCAATGTAATTCATTGGAGTCATTTTATAATAATTTTAGATATATGAATATTTTATTGAACTTTTCACCGTCTTTTACCCACCTCCTAGGAGAATTTGAAAATTTACAAAAAACATAATTTTACCGCTTCTGTGAGTGGAATTTTGAAAATATGAGGGACACGGTTAATATCAAGGAGTAAAATGTGGTTCCATAAGATAAAAATAATTTTTGTGAATAGTAACTTTTTACTTTTATTTACCACGGTTAAAGGTAAATAGGGTAATTAAGGGTAAAAATGATATTATTATTACCGTAAAACATGTCCTAATTCTTTTGGATAAGTGTAATTCGACAAAAAACTACCTTAGGAAAAAATATTACCATTTATGTCCACGTGGATTAGATTAGGATATTTATTATTATTTTATTAAAAAAGAGTTAAAATAATTAAAATCAAAGTTTAATAATTAAAACATTTTTAATATAGGGTTATACATAAGATAAATTTGACTATAAATATTAATTAGGAATATAAATTTTTTTATATCTAATGGTATTTTAATTATAATTTTTAGACATTAAATAATTTAATTTATTTATGACACAAAGGTGATGCAGTAATTTCCTAAATAATGAAATATTAAATAAATTGATATTATAAATACCCAAATAAATGTAATTTGAGATTTTATGAATTAAACTAATTTTTTAGGTTACTATGACATGTTAGTATTGATTTAATTAACTTTTTTCGAACTAATCATGCTGTTATGATTTTCAAAAAAATCATGTACCAAATAGTGTCAAAATTGACATAAAATAGTTTTTGAAACAAATATTATATTATTAATTGTTATTTTATTTCTGAAAATATAATGATTGTCCAAATGACTTAGATAATGATATATATATTAATAATTAATCACTTTGGGTTCGTTTGTCTTGTTATAGTAAGTTTATTAACCATATAGTGTAAGAAAACAAAAAGACACAGTAAAAGTTAAATTATTTAACATAGAGTTAAATCTAAATGATATGGATAAAATAGTAACCTAAACTTGTCTAAAACCTATTTTTTGAGATTATTTAGACCCATCCCCACCTTAGCTTCAAAATAAATCAATTTGGAGCTATTAAAAACCGAATATGACTTTATTATAAACTAATATTTTAAGTTTTCCTAAGGTGCCCCTCTCCCCCCTTATAAAAAGGGAACCCCTTCCCTCTTCTCTTTACACCCTTTTGAGCCTTGAAGCTCGGACAACCCCTGAAAATTCCTCATCTCAACCTCTCTAGTTATATCATAGAGGTTCTGGTATTTTCAGAAGACCAACTCTAGTGCCCTAATAAGAAGTTTTAAGGAGACGAGTCGAAGAAGAGGAAATCTCTTCAAACGATTATTTCAAGTTTCGTTCTTCTTAAAATTATTATTCTTTAGTTTTTTCATTATAAATTAATAACATCAGTATTACTTATATACTGATATGTTATTATAAATATGAAACAACCCCATTTCACCTTCTATCCATCCTACGGAAAACGAAATCACCGCGTGTGCGTACGTACGGAATACCGTCTCTACGCCGTGGTGTAATCTGTTTTTCCACCACCACCATACTTGGATGGGTATAATGGTGTAAAGAATAACTATATATAATTATTATAACATCATATTTATTCTATGATATTACATCATCCAATCCAATTACATTCAATAAATATGGGAACGATATCATTGCTCGTGCGTATGTACGGATTACCATCTCCGCGACGCGATGAGATTCATTTTCCTTGTTAACAATTCAAGAATGATTATAAAGTATATATAATAAGTAATCATGAAATATAGGACATAATAATGCTACTGGATTTATGTATATATATATGTATTTCATATACTTAATTCCATTCAATTCAATAAGGAAAGGAAAACAGCATTCATGCGTACGTACGGCCTACCGTCTCCATGAACGGTGTATTTCATTTCATTCATCTATCTATTATATATATATATATAATGAATATATATGATATTAAAATAATGATTTAAATTTTGTAAGTATGTAAATAATGATATAAGTAATAATAATATCAAGAACAACAAATCAAAACACGTACGATAAATGAAATGATTTTACCCAAAACACTGCTTTAACATGGAATTTATAAAAGAATGGGTATTATAAAGTAATAATTGAACCATATATGATATCATAACAATTAATATGATTCTGTAATAAGTAAATAACATTATTTAAATCATTATATAGTAGGTACTGATACATACAAAGCATATCGGACATAAGTTAAGGGATAATTTTTCAAATCTCATTTTTATCCAAGATTGCTTATACGTAAGTATTTACTAGGGTTATATTTTTCATCCATGCCCATAAAATGTTTTTCATAAATTGTTTAATATTCTTAAATGTATGTTTAATGTCATGTTTACCCCTATTTGACTTCTAATTTGTCTTATGGAAGTAATATTCCTTTTTTTACCATACGAGGAACTTTATGACTTTTCCGAAAAAATTATGAGAAGAATGTTATTTTTAACTTATATGGGGTGAATGGATTTTTACAGTTTCATAACGACTTATTTCAATGAAGTTTCCTCTAGAATTTTTTTTAATATTTTCAAAAAAATACATTTCTTTTAATATTTCATGTCATTTTGTGAAAAGAAAATGATTTTGAAGAAGAAAGGATATTTTCTACAAGAATTCATTTCAAGTGTTTTATCAAAACCATTTTCCATCTAAGATTACATTATTTCAAATTTGTATGTTTCATGTATAATGTCTCTATGATTTAAATGGTTTAACTTTTATTATGATGAAATATCCATTTGTTTTATATGGATTATGTGATGATGGGATGATTTTTATGAAACCCAGTTTATTCTTTGGGTTATGGTGAATGTTTTATGTTTATTTTGGGGCACAAGTAAGAATGATTTCATTATGAGATGGGTGGGACCTATATCTCCCTCCAATTCATTGGGTAAATTTTTTATCTAATGAGATAGATATGGCCAGAATGGTAAGTTAATCCGGTTCAGTATTACAGGACTGCAATGAGGAGTGAACTCGATTCAGAAAGGGACTTTGTCCACTAAGATGGTCTTGGCAGTAATGCCTTGGCTACTATATAAATCATATAATGTGCATAATGGTTTTCCAAAATTAAATTTTTTATTCCCATGGTATTTTATCATGATTGATGTACCCTTATGATATATGCCTTACGTACTTCCATGATTCATGTCTTTTCTCAAGATTTTGATGTTTAGATTTTATGTTCAAGTTTTTGCATTCAAATGTTTATGGATTGTTTTATGTTCTCTATGTTTACCCTTACTAGGCATTTGAGCTCACCTTTTTTTATGTTTTCATTTCCCCAGGATTTAAAAAACGGTTTTAGGTATGAAAATAAAAGGGGAAGATCTTTATGGGAGATGTTGAAGATCTTTCACCATGATTAGAAGATTATATTCCGAGTTTCCAAAGACACTAAACTATTACGGTCCTTTGGTGTCTGTTTTTGTTATGTATTAAGTATTCTGCAAAAGTAATATAACTTCCATGTACGTCATGATTTGGGTCTCTGCAATCATTCTCTTGCTGAGATATTACTTTAGTAAATGGGTCCATCATATACCTCTTTTGTGGGTACTCTTATTACTACAACATCATCCCTCGAATGAAAATCCCACAAGAGGTGATACTTCCAAAATATGTGCTTTATTCATTGGTGTGACCATGGATCTTTTTCAAGAGCCACTACTGCAGTATTATCACAATAAAATGAGATAGTGTATTTAATTCTAGGTACCTCATCAAGATCATTGATAATTTTTCAAATCCAAATGACCTCCTTGGATGCATCATAAGCCACTGTATACTCAGACTCCACTGTAGAATTAGCAATAACTGGATGCTTCCAAAACTTACATCTCACAACTCCTCCATTATGATTGAAAACATATATTGAATGATAATTTAATCCATTCTAATATATATAAAAATTAGAATCTATATAACCCCTTAGGAACAGCTGCTCATATCCTTCATACACCAAGAACATATCCATAGTTAATCATAGATACATAAGAATAGTCTTAACAGAAATCCATTGTTGTACTCTTGGATCTTCTTGATATCTACCTAACATTATTAATGCATAGGTGACATAAATTCTAGTTATTAACATGGAATATATGATTGATACTATCACTAAAGAGTATGGGGTTATACTCATTATCTATTTATCTTGTTTTTTCCAGGGACACATTTTATTAGAAATATATAAACCATGTTACAATGGAACCAATCCCCTATTTGATTTTCCCTACTAAATATATTTAGTGTATAGTCAATATATGTATTTTACATAGTACAAGAATCCTCTTGTATCTATCACAATTGATCTTGATCCCTATAATGTTGGATACATTACCTAATTATTTCATGGAGAAATAATTGTTTAACTAGTCTTTGACATACTGCAATATTGGTATGTCATTTCCAAAATGTAATATGTCATCAATATATAAAACTAAGATAATGACTGAATTTTCACTTAACCTCTTGTAAACACATGGCTCCCATTCATTCTTAGCAAAACCAAGTTGTTTTATGGCTTCATCAAATTGAATGTTATATGACCTCAATGCTTTCTTTAATCCAAAAATGGATCTTTGCAACTTGAAAATCTTGTTGGCATCACCTAGATTCACAAAAAATTACGGTTGTTTCATTTAGAAATATTTATGAAGGTTCCCATTAATGAAATATGTTTTGATATCCATATTTAAAATATCATAGTCCTAGTAAGATACTATAACATGTAGAATTATAATGGATTTAAACATGGAAATTGTGAAAAAGGATTCATCATAGTAAATTCCTTGATGTTGTTTAAACCCTTTATCCACGAGACTTTATTTATTGGTAGTTAATTTACATTCTATTTGAAGTTTTCTCTTGAATACCCATTTGACCCAAAATTCTTTACATCATCTGGCCCATCGCCTAGAACCCAAATATGGTTATAATACATTGAATCCATTTCAGAATTCAGGTATTCTTTCTATCCTGCAGCTTCAGAGCTATCTACTTCCTCCTTTTAGGATAGAGGTTCACTATTGTCAACCAATAATGAGTCACCAAATTCAATGACTAGAAAACCATATCTCTATGGTTTTATTACCTATCTTATGCACCTACGCAATAATTGTGTTTTGGAACTAACTCTTCCAAGGGGACCTACAGAACCTATTCCTACTCCATATCTTGGGTATCTTAAGCATCAACTTCATTGAATTCAATCTTTCTCCCACTATCCTTTTTTAGGGTTTTCTCCCTCTCTTGAAAAACAGTTTGTCTAGAGATAGTCACATTCTTGTCTAGGGATTGTATAGGTAGTATCACTTTATTTCGTTGGGATACCCTATAAAGATACACTTTGAGGCATAGGGTGCTAGTTTGTTACCTGATGTGTCCTTAAAAATTCCCCACAACCCTATACACATGTGTGAGACAAAATGGGTATCTTTCTAATCCATAACTCAAAGTTAATTATATTTTATAGTTTATTTGGGACTTGGTTTAATGTATATGCTACAGTTTTTAATGCATATCCTCAAAAGGATAATAGAATATCTACACGACTCATCATCAACCTTACCAGGTATAACAAGGTACATTTCCTCCTTTCCCTAACATCATTCTTATACGATGTATAAAATGGAATGATTTGAGATAGAATCTCAAACTCATATAGAAATTAGATGAAATCTTGGTTAATATATTCACCACCCCAATCTAATCTAAGATTATTTATCTTCATACCATGATGATTCTCTACTTCTTTCTTGAATTCCTTTAATTTCCCAAATGAATCGGACATATACCTCATTAATTATAAATAGCCATATATACTCAAATAATCAATAAAAGTTATGAAGTAAGAATATCCACCACTGTATTCTACTATAAATGGTCCACACACATCAGTGTGTACCAATCCTAGAATCTCTTTGTCCCATTCACCTTGTCCACAAAATGGTGGGTTGGTCATTTTTTCATATAAAAAACATGAAATCGTTCAAGTGGTTTCAACAAAAAAGAGTCTAAATAACCATCTTGATAATTATTTTCCAAAATCTTACCGTTTACATGACCAAGATGGTGATGGTACAATTGGGAGATATATGAGTCATGTTAACATGATTCTTTATCTATTTCGAAAACATGGTTTTCATAATTTAATGCATAAATAATGTTATTCATTTGTTTCATACAATAACATATGATTTCATTATAAAAGAAAATTCTTTTTATTTAAATACATGAATATAAACCCATCTAAATCTAGGAATAATACCGAAATTATGTTCTTTGTAAACATAGGTACATAATAAAAATCATTTAAAACTAAAATAATTCAAGTTGGAAATGTGAGGTGGTAGACATGAATGGCTAGGTTAGCTAGACTCACACCATTAGCATCTCTGAGATCCACCTATCCTCTAGAAATATTTTGAATTATACTTGGTTCCTACATTTGGATACATATGTGATCCCAAAATTATCTATCTAATATTCATTGTGTAGATATTGAAAGATTACACACGATAACGAATGAACATTTAGCTTCCCCTAACTTGTGGGTGCAGTTCAACTTCCAGTGGTTTGACTTTCCACATGCAAAACATATTTCCTCATTTTCCTTAACTTTGTTTTCGATCATCCACTTATTGGAAGGATGGTGATTGGGATATTTAGACTATTTATTGGTTTTGGGCCCCTTTTTATTTTTTCTTCCTTTTCGTATTCACCATAAGGAATGTGGGTTTATCATTACCTATTTCATTATCCACTTAGAGAATCAATGTAATAAGTTAAAAAATAATCATCTCATTATTTCACATATTATAATTAAACATAAAGCTAGATAAGGTATTGGGAAGTATTGAATGTAATAGATCTATACTTAACTCATATTGGAATGCAATCCCTATGATATCTATTCATTCAATGAATCTAATAAGCTTGACTACATAATCCCCAACTAGTGTAGAATCTCCCAGATTAGTTATAAACAATGAATTGGAGATCTCATACCTCACTTTACTTTACTTCTTTTGATAGAGATCATGAAGGTGAGACATCATTATATAGGAATCAATATCATCATGTTGCTTTAATATCTCATTGGACATTTATGATTGCATGAAACATTGAACACATATATCATCATTCAGATGTTTCTCATAGAGAGATAGTTATTCATCACTTCCCTCATTAACAAGATCTTTAAGAAATGTTCTTAAAAAACATATAATTTCTTTTCATGGTTAATGATGACACGTAAGAACCTTGTCCATTCATTAAAATTTGTGAGGGTGAGAAGGTTGTCCTTATAAATTATGCATCGCAATGATATGTTTGATGTCATTTTTATTTCTATTTCTACAAATAAGATAACCCTAATTTTAGTACTTTATCTGATAAGTTTTAGACAAATAAATAAATATTATATTTATTACTGTCCACTATGTTATTAAAAATCAATAGCCCCGACTGTTGGCTTTAGAATATCATATTTCTTAGAAATTCTAGTGGAAAGAATCCATATACCCCTTCTCATTACCCAAAAGTTTATTGGTCAACCAAGATGAATAGTTTTAGGTAGATATTCCCAATGCCAACTACATTAACTCGTAGTTCCTTAATCCATTGAGTGGACTCTACAATCCTGAAATCCATAAATTGGATTTTCAAAACCTTTTCCTCTCAGTTACACCAAGTCTAGCTTTGAAAATCTACCCTTGATGTGAAATAAGTTAATTCAACCCAAAAAATAATGTTATAATTTCTCTATAAATGAAAGCACCCTAACTTTGGTTGGTCAAGCACTTTTAACTATGGTTATTCTTTAACTATATTAGTGGATGTATATAATGGCTTAATATATATAATTAAAGGATTTTACCATTTTATACCTAAATTTCCAATTATTATCTTTATTAAATTCTTGTTAATATTAAGTGTGTTTATTTATGATATTAACCATGCCTTAGATAATGTTTACACATAAGGCAATTTATTTTAAATCAATATTTCATGATACTAAATTGATTTATTATGTGATCACAAAAAAACATCCATAATGAAATAAATATGAAACATTAAGGACATAAAATATTAAATCGGTATAATCATGAGATTTACTAATCATTTATTTATCAAGCGGTTGATAAATTAATCATTGACCTGGGGGGAAATATCATGATCCTATAAAGGTTTGTGTTATATATTTCCACCTATCCACATATGTATCTCCTTGTATTTGTTTGGTCTCTACTCCAAACATGAACCAGATCCACTGTATTGGGAGCTCCACCCCTTACATGTGCTTTTAATCACATGCAGGTGAGGAAAAATGGTTTACAAAAAAAAGAAACCATGGGCATGAAATTCCGATATAATAAGAGGAGAGAAGAAATGTTGGCTGAAAATTTAATTTCTAATAAATTAAATGAAACCAATCCCATAAAATGGTTTTGTCTATGCTCATGATAATCCACATTCATGCAACGAAGTACACATTTAATAAAACTATCATTAAATTCTTAATCGTTCATATTATTAAAAATCATGCCTGAATCAATTAATAATTACCTTTAATTAATCAATTATTTTATATTAATTCACATATGAATTTCTTTGAGATTCTCATCCATCACAATTTTAAACAAATTAAGTAATTTTTTTTAAAATTAACTATGTATAGAAATGTACCATAGAGGAAATACACTAAATACCCTTCTGATTATACCCAACATGTATTATACTCGTATACTTGTTTACTCTTGTAACATATAGAATACATGACTTATCATGTACTTTCATGAAATATACTATCAACTTAAGGATTAAATGAAATAAATGATTTTTTTTCATGTTTTATGCTTCAATGCACGTAGAATAACAATTGTATTACAATTTATAAATGATTTGAATATATTAAAATTATGTACATATTAATTAAAAAAAGTATATAAAAATATTAAAACCCATCATATGGAGTGTCTTATCAACTTAATAACCACAGGAAAGAACATGTATCAATGTTTACTTATTATCATAAGTAAATTGTAAATCAGTATAATTTGGTATAAGTACACGACATATATAGGAGAGCTACACACTGTGTACATCTCTCACTATATATCAAAGGTACACACCTAGGGACTCAGTGTGTATATCATACCTCAGAAAATTAAGTACATAGAGTGTGGACTACAAGTTACATGGTTACCAGTCATGTAATTTGTGTATTAAAAAACAGCCCGTCTTTGACACAAAGTGACTACATACCATGTATGTGGGCTAAACGGTATGTAATCTAGATAACAGTGAGCCAGGATTGCCCTATAAACATGTGGTGTAATAATTAACTACACAGTGTGTTTTCAATTCACATAGAATAAGTAGTTTCAAAATTAACTCCTTGTGAATTTATCACAAATACACGGTGTGTAACTCTGGTTACATGGTGTATAGTATTATGTTGTCTGACAAGAATCATTGGAACCTATAGATGATTTCCTTGATTTTATTTGAGTCATAAAATTAATCATTTTGATTATATATACAATAAATGAAGAATGAAGAATCATATCTCGCAATTCAAATTAAAAATAATGATTAAACATAAATTGAAATACTAAATCACAAAAGGTTAAATCACCAATGATCATTAAATAATTATAATAATTATGTGACCTCTAAAATTACACTTATTGGTTCCAGGGATAATGAAAGTGTGTGATGGGTGGTTCCCAATTATGATTTTTCCATTAATGATGATCAATAAGATATTTATAAGTTGATAAACATCCAGATCTATGGAATTTAATTAAACAATATATATAACATTAATTACATCAGATCCATAGAGATAGGATCATCACAGATTATTTATAATTAATTTAATTAAATAATAATTTCCTTGATTGAATTCTTTATTCATTGATGGATCAGGTGATAGATTTGTGATGCACCATTATTTTTTATAGGAATAAATTTTAGATTCCCTCTAGTGGTTATCCACATGTATTCCAAGAATCTCCATACATCACTGAAAGAATCTATAAATGATATCACAAAACATCCTTACTCTATTGGTGTCCTCCTTTCATTACTACTAGAATTGTTTCCGTTGCATTCTCCTTGATCTGGTAGAGGAAGATTACTCTAAATTCATGGGAGCGATTTTGGAGAAGAGATATATAAATGGCCTGGGATAATTCTCCAATTCTATTGTGTATAAACTGAAATAAATGAATTTTTCTATTTGAGAAAATAACAAAACTGGGTTTATATATCACTAGGGTTAAAAAATAATAATTGTAAATGTTCTCTTAATTATTTATTTAATCCTAATGAAAATCCCAAGTCAATTATTATTTTTATTATTTAATAATATTTTCTGAACTTTTGAATAAATTAAATATTATTTAATAAAATAATATTCAATATTTATTATTTCTCACTTTTCTATTAAACTCATCCTTTCATTCCTCCACAATATTTATAAGGCCTTAAATAATGAGAATTTATTTATTAAATAAATATCACTCTATTTTTGACCAATATATAAATATATATTATATTCACCAAATGAAAATAAATTTTAAAAAAATATTCTACTCACATTATATTCTCTTAAATAACTAGTTACAGAATATATATGATCAAGCACAAATGGATAATTATTAAACAACATGTGGAAATAAATAATTTCTAGTATGAATATATAACTTTGATGTGGTTTATTTTCTTATATATTAAATGGATTTGGGAAAGGTATGTTATTGATAGAATATGATTAGAGATATACACACTTGGGTGTACGATTGTAGGAATCATTAATGTTTTTTGAGTAAGGATAATTTGAATTTTGAGAGCATATATTTCAATGATTATTGGGTTTTGAATACTCTAAAAAAGTTCATGACAATTTGGGATCCCTATTTTAAGGAGTGAGTTAATGTGTATGAAATAATCCAAATTAGTGTATCCTAGGTTGAACCATGAATGATATATGTTAAACTAAGAGTGATATATTTTGAACAGAGTTTGATACAAGTTTAATTATAAAAACAATAGGCTAATATGATAGTTTTATAGTGTGATACATTGTGATGTCAAATTTTCCTATAGTTATTTATGATAATTCTCTTATAATGACCTTCAATCAAGTTAATTATTCTGGTTTTAGTAATTGATGAAGCCTGAAGGATCCAATTTAACAAAATATTCCATGATTACATAAGTAATTTTCTTTACCTTTTTGATCATTTAATCTCACCCCTTCTTATGTTTACCATTTCCCTAGGTTATGGATAAAAGCATTACACAAAAAATGTTTAGAAGGATAATATTTTTTAAATGATTTTTCAAAGACATTTAAGACATATCATGAATTTTTTAGCTTTGTATATAATGGTAAAATTATCCATCGATACAAAGAACATTGAATTTTTTATATTATGTTGTGGCCACATTCTCTAATGATACAAAACTGAAAATATCCTTCACATATAAGAGATTCAATAATAATTATTGATTTGGTAATTATGGATGGTTATATCCAAGATTTTATATTTGGAATCAAATAAATTATGTAATATACTTATTTATTAAATCAAACTCAGGAGTGTGGGTCTGGGGCATCACATCTACTATGTGTCATAATATATAGTATATAATTTAGTCTATACCATGGTTTATACTCGATCTACTATAACAGATGAACTAACAGTGTTGATGTGAAATCAATATGAAATGATGCACGTCTATCCTAATTTTCATTATACTAAGCTTTTTTCCTTCTTTAATTGAAAATTTTCATTCCTATTAGCTTCAGGTAATGAAGAATAGTTGGTTATCTGGGTGTTGATGAAATACACTGAACATCTCTAAATAGATGTGTAACATTATTTGGATACCACCACTCAACAATATGAAAGTGTTTGAGAGCCAATACTGCTCTTTCATTGTTAATCCAAGTAGTCATGTATGCATGAAAATAGCCAAAGATACCAAAATATTCCAACCATTAATTTTAAAATGACATGTGACATTTGTTAAAAAAATTGTTTCTAATTTATAAAAACTATAACATTTTAAAATTAACTAGTTAATAGAATATTTCATATACACAAATCAATAGGAACCATCCTATCCAACATGAGATGGTATGGAAAAAATATTTCTCAGTGTCTTAATAAAATTGCGTGCTTGAATCCTCCTATAATGTATAATATAGAATGATATAAATAATAAGAAATTAAGTACAATAAGTATTATTAGCATCAAAACACAAAACATATGAGTGATCATACTAGTTTCCCAGTGGATATTCACAAAACACATCCATGGGAAGCTTCAAACCAAAAATAATAGGATTTAGGGTAGATATTTTCTTCAATTCCCTCATCTAAATAAGGATGGAAGATGTCCCAATATAATTTTGACCTGATTATCATACAGTGAAAAATGTTCTATATGTGTATGTCAAGACTTAAAATTAATAATTGTATCTCCAAGACTAATAAAATTCCTCATGTAGACTCAAATTCAACCTGTAGACACGTATAATAGAGTTATATTCATGAACTATCCCACCAAATATTCAAAAGATACATGAAAATATAGGATGCATGATTGTCTTCTCATGAGTATCATAGGGGTAAATGTGTAAAGTATATGTCAACCCAGTTTATAGATAGAGATTAACATATGTAACAGTATCATAACCCACAATTTTTAGGCCTAAAAATGACTACACAATCCTAGGCCAGTCTCTATGGGTGGGTTATATAAATACAAAACCATAGACATAAAGACTGAGCATATAGGCTACGCCCTCTAAGGTGATGGTCATACCCCCCTCAGTAAGTGAAAATTGTGTGTCTCATGTCTCTATTCATTGTTCAAGACAACATGGAATTATTGAGAAAAAAATTTAAAATTTGATACAGTGACACCATAAAAACCTACAAACCCTAGGTATGTTATAATAGTAGTTATAGGTTGAATGGGATGATGGTGGTGTGACTTATGTACCTTGACCTGTCGAACCTCACAGACTGCTCGAATGTCACATGAAACATATTTTTATTTCTCAGTGAGTATAATATCTTCCTCTATATATACACATAAAAATAAAATAACTATTCAAAGCTGGTATGATACATTATTTTGTTACCAAACCCATATGTTATTAACGAAAATAGTAATTAAATTGTATAAATGAGGTGTAATGAGCTTACACCATAAAGAAATTGAAATTACACACACATAGACTTACTATAAAACACCAAGTAGTGATAGAAAAACCTTATCCATTCATTATTAAAATCATCCATCCTTCATTATTGAGAGATCCATGAGTAGTTAGGTTATCTACAATCTGAACATCAACCAGTGAAACCAGTTCATTTTTTTAGTTTTCTTCATAATTAAATCATTACCATCTCATAACAGAATCCAATTGAGTTGGATTTATTATTTCAAAAAATATAACAACCTATGTTATCTTTAGGCTATGAGAGTGAAGTTTCAACCAAACACATTCATAACTGAATAGATCATCAAAAAAGACATTGAGCTGGATCAAGTTCATATCCTCCAAGAGAAAACATGGACTTATCATCACATTTCTCTCACAATGCACACCAGATTACAAAATCATCCTCCAAAATATTAATCTAAATAAGAAACATCATCCTCCATTATTAGTAGTCCAAATGTTTTTATACCATCAAATTTACTTCTTGTTAGATAAAAATTTTAAAAACAACCCAACCAAAGAATTATCCACAATTGTGGAGTGGAGATTTAAATCCTATAACATCAAATCCAATTATTAGGAAAAAAATCTTTTAATGCTTCATGTAATTACTGTAAACAACCATAAAAAACACAATAATAACCAAGTATGTACAAGATATGCATCCATTTAAATCATAGTAAACTAGTGAAGGTCTCTATGAAAAGTGATATAAATCATCATACAATCATAAAAAGAAGAATAAATTTGTGAAATGTTTTAGAAGTATAGCATGTATCATAATATGCCACATTCAATGGATATGAGAATCACTCTTCAAACTTATCCAATTATATTTAACTCAAATCCTGAGAAACATCATCAAAGATGAGTGTAAAATCATTCTCAAATACCATTTTCATCAATATCATCTTATTCCTTGATCTATGCAAATCTTTTCAAGAAATACACATCTTCTAGGGATGTGAACATAAAGTAACCTATGAAAAGGGATGTGTATTCATTGATCAATCATAAGAAAGGGGTAAAAGTAAACAAAAAAGTCATTCTATTCAAATCTATGACATTAAACCACTTCCAAATAGATAATCTGATATACAAGAGTACAAATGGTGATCAATATGTCATCAACCGCATAATCTCTTACAAAAAACATTTCCCAGTGATATTGAAGATAATCGAAATCATGATTTAAATCAATATCAAAGTTAAATCTGTCAAAAAAATTATATTCCACTTAGATAATCATAAATATTTTTCTAATTATTACAAATTATTCAAAAATAATACCTTCCAAGTTCCTCAATACAATGATAAAATTCCAACATAAATACCTCAATAATAACAAGAGTGAAATTTTTAAGATTAATTTTATCACCTTTATTCTCCTCCTATAATGATGAGGATAATTGCATTTCATTAGTGGATGTTTAAGGATCCAATTCATCAGTGGATACTGAGGGATCTTCATTAACTTCTAGATGAACATCTAGATATGGTGGGATGTTTTCTTTCTCCAATAGAATCCCTAAATATCTAGTGGAAACGGATCTCCCAAACACAGAGTAGTCAATGAATTTAAAAGTCATCCTAGGATGGGGAGTGAAAAAATCATCTGAATCAATGATTAGATTCTTTCCATTTTTGGGTCTCTAGTGAAGGTTTCCACCATCAATTTTATATGATTATTTGTGATAATATTAATTGGATTCACCCGAAATAGATTATGTCTCTTTGGCTACCTCCCGATTGGTTTGAATTGCTCCCGAGGATACCATAATGGGTTGATAATTGTTGACATCATCCAAAAACCCAGTGAAAAAAACATCTGGATTATGCTAAGGCTAATCTTGATTGGGATCTAGGGAGATAAAAAATCACTAGTTCTTTATCACCATATGATCCAGCTTTCTCATTGTGAAGCATCTTATCTTTCTAAACCTATTCTAATTTTCCCTTACTTGGAGGGGGTGAATTTCCAAACTTATAGTTTCTCATAGGGCCTTTCCCAGGTTCATATTCTTCAAGAGAACATAGAATATAACCATTAGTTCGATACTATTTTTTATTTTGAAAGACAATAACATGGATTGATCTTTATTCATCACATATAATTTTATAAATAACTAAATCTACATTATTATTGAAAACCCAATTTCATCATTTTAAATTTATCTTCTTCTTAGATATGAGGATTATCTTCTATTAATATTTTAGTCTTCATTAAAAAACACTTTTATATCTTTATGAAGCTTACAATCCTTGATGGATGACTCTTGTATCATCTATTTTAATTTTAAGTCGTAATATTTATTTATGGAAACCATCTAAGTTAAGATATCATAAATTATTCACTATCCTTTGAATAACCCTTACACAGTTCACAAAAAATCAATAAAAAATACATGGGGAACTTCAAATCATATAGAAGAAGGCTTGAGTTTAATGTGTATTTTTAGATTGATGGTTTTCAAATTCATATATAATATACTTTTTACCCCATTGTAGTATTTGATATATATATATATATATCAAAAGACTTATCTAATATTGTGAAAACATAAAACATTACAAAAAACACCCAAAAGGTTGGCATGAGGTCTGACCCTAATTAAATTCTTATATACTCAAGGCCCTACATTTTTTTCCTATAATACATCACCATCATTGAGAAAAAAAACTCATTCAAAAAATTTTAGGTAATCATTTTATGTTATGACCTTCCCCAAGATATATGTTTCATATCATATCTTGGCCTAATTCTTGAGTCTAATCTAACTCATTATGAACCCTACCGGATTTCATGCTACCTCATGTTCACAACTTACTAATTTCGAGTATCAACATTGTTCATTCTTCAACAACTAGGAAATTTCAAAATACCCAAAAAGGAATGCATGGTTCACTATATCAGTTATCAATGGTGTCAATAAAGAAAACTATATTAACATATTTTCCTCCTGATATGTCCATAGAGGCACATGCTGCAATGGTGTGCATGCATTGAAACCATAATGCCTGAAATTTTTCTCATTCAAAATGCCACTAGTCATGTAATACCCCCAACAATCGACCATTGATAGCTATGGTGGGGTCATGAAAGTATAGCACATTAAATTGAATTTATTCTTGTAATGCATTAATATTTTAATATAATATTACCTTTAAATAATTCAATGTTTTTTATATCTTGTGTCACACACAACACTAAACTGAAATGAAAATGTGATATATTTAGAAAAAATAAAAATATTTCAGTATGAAAATTAAAACCTAATAATTAAATTAATGAGAATGTATTGGACTAACAAATTTATTAAATATACGTACAAATAAAATAAATCCTACATTTAATATGAATGAAAATCAATAAGTTTACTTAAAATGAATAATAAGAACATTTATTGTTTAGAAAAGTATTTTTCTAAAACTTAATTATTTATGAGATATGCATTTCTATTTCAAGAAAAAAATATTATTAATGATGAAAAATTATGTATGATATTAATATATCTTTAAGTCCAATTATGTTATCAAATTATATGAACTAATAAAAATATCACTTAAGATTTGAAAATGTCATCTTGCAATAGAATCATTTTTCATTATATTTTATGATTTTATTAAAAAATTCAATTCATAAGTTTTGTAAGATGAATTTTTAAATATAGATATCATCTTTGTATTTATAATAACAATATTTTTTAATATTTATTTTTTTTTCCAAAATATTGATTTTTAATCGAAATTATTATTTTGTAAAAATTATAATTTGTATAATTTTATCATTTTGTAAAGAGATCCAAGAAGTTTAAAAATGATTAATTAATAAAATATGTATTTAAAGAATAAAATTGTTAATTTTAATATATTATTTGATGTTATATATCATATTTCCAACATTTTAAAACTAAATTTAAATGATAGTACAATAAAATAATATCTTTGGACCTTTATTTGAATCAAGTATTTTAAAGGTGAGATTTGGTTTTATATTTCCATTAATGAATCGTACCTTTTATTTGATTTAATATAAACTAAATATTTCAGGCTAATTGATAATTTTAATAACTATGGATTACACATAATTGTTTTTTAAAATAAATAATTTTTCTAAATTTTTTTTACGTGTTATGTGTGATAATATTAAAAATAAATTTCCAAATCCTTATAAATATTATTAGAAAATGTTTTTAAAAAATTTTAATTTAGAAGGTTCAAATTAGGTAAAGGAATAATTTTTAAATTTATCACTAATATTAATTACTATGGTTAAAAATTATTTATCACAGTATAAGTAAATTGGGATAAAAGTGAAAAACGTAAAAAAAGATAAAAGAAAATGGATTAGAACACTCAAGCTATTCTTAAATGAGTGTTTGAGGTGATTTTAGACCCAAAATCACTTTCCCCTCATATTGTTTCCAATTTTTAACCATTAAACTCAGAATAGTAGCATCACATTATTGAAAATGTTTTGGGTTCTTCAAAAATATCATTTCCCTTTACTTATAAAAAGGAAATACTTTCTACACATTAAGAATATATTTACCTTTGAATTTTACATTGAAAATACATAAAATTTATCCTCTTATAACACAATCTCATATCTAAAAGCATATGGTTATTATTAGTTATCATAAGGCCATCATTTTAAAGGATACTTATCTGTGAATATTCAAGTCCTAGATGTCAATATCTAATTATTATTAATGTTTCCCTATCAATTTTTTAGATCCTAACCATATATTTTTTTAACATATTTAAATAATTATCATTATTATACATAAATTTCATTATTTTAATAAAATAATAATTATTCTTTCCATCCAATCTACTAAGAAAAACCAAAATATTGATCATGCGTACATGTGCACCACTGCCTCCACAACATGACCACCACCTCTAAAGGATGGAATGAAGAATGAATTTAAGAAAAAAAATATGTTTTATATTTAAAAAAATGGTTTTAATATTATCATTTTTCTATATACTATTTTTATATCAATTTCTTTTGAAATGAGATCATTGATCACGCATGTATGCGGAATACCACCTCAACGAAAAAACAAATTTTGTTTGTCATCACCATCCATCATTTATGGTTATAAAAACATATTTAGTAAAGATATATTATAATAATTACATTTTTATATTATCATTATTTTATGTTATTATTATCTAAATTCATCCCCTTACTCGTGAAAACATTATAATATGTTACCATTTTCATTGGTTTTACCACATACATGAATGATGTTATAGTATTTATAAAATAAATAATTATGGGATTTAATATAATGGTAATTTAATGTGATAATGATATATTTAAAATGATTTAATTGTTCTACAAAGGTATTTTTAAAATTCTTAATATTTATTAATATATCACCTTTTGTTCATTAAACACGTTGAAAACTAGTTCACCATGATTTCCACTTTTACAAGTCACATTCATTTATTTCACCTAATGAAAATGGGACCTGAGTAATAATTAAAAAAATGATTATTATGTCTTTAATTATATTTTAATGATGAACTCGAAACCTCTTAGTGTTAATCAATCCCATATTCATGAATTTTATAAAAAAAATCAACTGAAAGTTTGTACTCTTGAAAATGAACGTAAACTATAATTGGTCAATATATTTGTAATATAAAGTTATAAAATAATTATAAAAATTGCAGTATATTAATATTATGGTTCTGAGATAAGGGATTAATATAGTTATTTTCATTATACAAGAGGTTTGAACATGGTCAAGTAAGCAATAATACAAGGTAAGGGTTTTCATCTAAAATTCAACCCTTTAAAACATATTTGGTATTATGCAACAAATTTCATTTATTTGGGGTATATTCTACCTATTTGAGATATCATACCATGAATTATTTATTAATCATGGTATTTTTTGTTCAATTATAATCCCTCTCTTTTAAGGGGTTTTGATAAAATGGTAACTGAAGTTGCAAGGGCTCTTGTATCAAACTTCAATTATATGAAACATTTTTATGTTATGCACCATATTTTCCATTAAATGGTGTATTAAATACCAATTTATGTATATTTATATTATAGATTTTTTATTGTGAAATAATATGGAAAATCAATTTATCTTCATCAAATGGCTTCTGAATCAGTTGTTATCCTAGTTTTATGGCTTTTCAGTAACTCTTTTTTTATTCATTAAGTTATGATCATCCTCATGGACATAAAAGTTGGGAAAATTATACCAAATTATTATATTATGCAGTATTATATTTTTTTCTATTAATTTACATTTCTACCACATAATTCACATATTTCAAATTTTTCATACTTCACGGATTATATAGCTCGTAAGGAATATTGATAACTCAAGTATAATTTCCTTGATTTATATTGTTTCTTTATGAACATCATTATTTAATGTTTGGGTTATCCCAACATAAAATTTTATTAAATTTTAATTTATCTACATATATTGGAGAATATTTTTTTTATAAAAATGATTTTTTTTAAATAATGAGAGTTTCAAACAAATGTGTTTTTAATGATATTAAAATGGGTTTTTCCCTCACTTTAAAATGTTTTTTATTCATCTATAAATTTACCAAGATAAACATTAATTATTTTCAAGGAAATATTATTAAAGATTAAATTTAAAAATTAATTTTTTTCCAGGATTTTTAACTTCACCATATAAAAAAATTCTATTTTATGTGACATGTAACATCACCTTCCCATCAATGTTTAAAAAACTTCTAAATGAACTTTTACGTTTTCACTCTATTTTCTATTTTTATTTTCAAATGAATTTTCCCTAATAGGGTTTACGTTTCACTATTTTTATTTTTATCTTTTGGGGGAATGAACTTATAGTACTAAACAATCCAATTCTTAATCCCATGTTGGGTGGTATCATTAAAATATTCTTTCTCAAGGATTTTTTTCATCTACAGAAATATCCTTCCAAGTTTTATTTTGTTGCACTATGGATATATTCTTCTGTAACCATACACATTTTTCTAATGTATAACGTATGATAATTTTATTCCTAAATTGATGTAGTCATATACTCATTAAATTATATAGTGTGAACATCACATTTTAAAAAATTTGGATTGGATGGTGTTCACCTATAATGTTTTTTTTCTACTAACATGGGGAAAAGTATTGACATTCTCTAAATTATTAATCTAGTATGAATGATTATTGGAAAGTTGAATATGTATTATTTTATCATCCAACTTCTTAATCTTTATGGGTTATGTTCATGTAAAAACTTTTATTAAAATCGGTAAATTTATTGACATTCTTAGTGATTATTAACTTCTAAAGAAAGTCAATTATGTATTGACATTCAATATTTTTCAATATATAGATATCCATGTTAATTCATCGATTAGTTTCTTATGGAAATTTATGAAATGTATTTTAGACTTTTATGGTGAATGACTTGGACTTAATCAAGTGATGGGTAGATCTTGGAATTATACAGTCCCTTGATATAGTAACAAGTCTGATGAGATAAAGCATCTTGGGTTTCAGTCTATACCTTTCCCCATATCAGAAAAATGTATTTAATTAGGCCTTAAGAAATGTTTTTTTCTTGAATTATTCATTCCATTATTATGAGATCATTATTATTGTAATCCATGTTCTTATTAATTTTTATGGATATATAATTCTCCAAGTTTTAGTTAATTATAGAATTATTCAGATTACTTATTACTATCATATTATGTATACTGTGTTTTTCTATTTGATAGGGCCAATCATATATTTAGCTTACTAAGCATTTGATATCACACATTTCTTATGTTTCCATTCCCCATGTTATGAACAAGATATTTACATGTGGCTTGTTTAAAAGGATAACACATGTTAAATAATTTATGAGAGATGTTGAATACTATGTATGGATTAATTAGTTTTATACATATTGGAAAAAAATATCCATTAGTAAGGAAAGAAATTGGTTTTTTTACTTTATTATTTTCCAAAATACTCTAAATCTCTTAAAATAATATTTTATGTGAATATTTATAATTCAATATTTGTTTCAAGTCATATAATTATGGGATAGTCTTGCGTAGGAATCTATAGTTGGAATCAAAGACTATAAGGCCCCGACCTTAAACCTTACTTAATATTGAATTAAATGAATAATTCACGTTGAGGATCTTTTCAGGTTTAGAGTTTTAGAGAATTAGAACATAACTATTACATCTCAAAAGATTACAAAGTAGTCACTTCTACTAAGTTTCCATAATAAAAAAGAACTCTTAAAAGAAACATGTATAGTTCCATGTTTTATATAGCATGACATTCCCTTGATCCCATCCTTGACCTTATTCCACATTAATTCCTGTGAAAAACATTTCAAAAAAACTTGGGGTGAGCATAAAAAGCTCAGTAAGGGATACACAAAGAATGAAAACTGTTAGTTTTTCAAACATCAAGTAAACCATGTATACTCTATCAAAGTAATACCTTCACCTTCATGAAGTGGTAAAAAATATTCACTGAATAAAGTATCATTACTTACCTTTTTGTAACCAAAGTATTACCATAAAACCCATATAAAGAACACATAACATATATAAAGGTAACTTGGGACATAAACATATTTAAGTGGAATAACCATATGGTCGACTTCCACACATATCACTTAATGGAATAGCCATACGACCAATTTCCATACATACTTAATGGAATAGCCATACGACCGACTTCCATACCCAATGCATTGGAGGTTATAACGTAACCACCCATCCTGGTATTCACGGAACCACCCGTCATATGGTTTATAACGTAACCACCCGTTAAAATGTCCAAGTACCAATATAAAATCATAAAACATAAAACCAATATAAAGGAAAGATAAAATTTCCACATTTCAATCACAATATATCATAAATATATTGAAATAATAGAATCCTTTATCAAAACCATTTTCAATACCAAAATACATAAAAGAGTATATGGTATTTATTTTATTTTAAAAACATTACGGCTTGTTGAGGAAGCCAAAGACCAAATAATACTCGCGGCGGCGGAAAAGGTCGTTGTCACCGCGTACGTTAAAAAAACATTCCTTTTTGTCGTTTAGTAAAACGCTTCGTAGAAAAAGATTCCTTTTGTATAAAAGTAAAAGTCAAAGGTGTTTATACACCATATAAAATAAAGTTTTGTATAAAATGAAATATGCCTCAATGAAAGGAGATTGAGACGAAGTCCCTTACCTTGGGTCCGACATGATTCGATCGTTCTTTAACGTCCCGAATAATAAACTTGAGTTAATTTATACTTGATTAAGAACCTTTTTAAAGTTCATTATTCCTTTTATATCACTTATTTCAATGTTATAAACATTATTTAACCATTTAAGTTAATAATGTTTGTTTTGTCAATATTTGGTTCTTAAGTCGAAAGTGGACTTCTTACAATTACATGTTTTTCGTGTGGTCAAAGGTTTTTTATATCCAGAATGACATTCCTGATTTGGATATCATATATATCATATATATCCAGCATATACATGTATTTATAATATTACATAATCATTTAGAGGTAAGAAATGAAATGCACCGTTCATGGAGACGGTAAGCCGTACGTACGCATGAACGCTACTTTCATTTCTATTTCGTATTTTATAGAATGGAATCATAATGATATAAGAGTATATTATAATTCCAGTATAATAACGTATATAATATCATTAACTTTATCCTTTACGCATCCCACATATGGTATTAACGAATCAAATCACTTTCAGGGGGCGGTAGTCCGCACTTCCTAAAATGAAGATATCGTGTTTACCCATAATGGAAACAATAATGGTATGCCATAAATGAAAAATACATAAGCTTAAGGAAAGAATAAACATATTATATATCATATATAAAAATAGTGACATCATAATGGCCACCTTTGAAGGTGTTAAATGAGTATTGAACAATCATCGTTTCGGGAGGCAGAATTTCGCCATCCACGAAAACCGTATGTTCTTTAAGCATTTGATGTAGTTGTGTGAGAGTGTAGCTCGAATAAATCTTATAACAAAATCCTAGTATATTTAATATACTGGTGTTGTTACAAAAGAAGTAAATAAAAAGAGTTTAGGGGGTTGGAGAAGCAAAATAAAACAAATGAACATGAGAGAATGAATTACCTTTAGAAGTGTAACTCCTTTTGATTTGAGCCTAAAGGCTTCATTTTAAAGAATTATGCCCAACGGGAATCCTATAGGATGAGGAGAGGGATGTGGAGAGAGTAAATGGGCAGGGGTTGGCCGATCCAAAGGCTTGAGGAGTGTGTGAAATGAGGTAGAGGTGGGGGCCTTTTACAAGAGGAGAGGAGGGGCACTCTTGGAAAGTAAAGAAATATTACTTTATTTGAAAATGAGTTTTGGATTTAAATGGTCCCACATTAATATAATTCGTGTATAAGGTGATAAGGGTTCGAAATCTACCCATCTAATAGGTTTTGGACATGTGTAGGTTTTAGATATTACATTATCTTTCCATTTTATTTAAATCCTTAAATAATGAGGTCATCGCTGCATCATCATGATATTATAAATAATTTAATTTATTTAAAGTTTAAAAATTATAAAAAAACTACTATGATGTAGGAAATATTTTTATCTTTCCAATGACTATTTATAATAAAAACTATGATCTTTATAACCCTATGTAAAAATTGTTTTCGTAAAACATATTATGTTTGTGTCATTTTTACTTTTACATTAAATAAAAAGTTATTTATGTCATTTCCCAACCAAAGGGGATCCATGGGGTCCCCAAGTTGACCCATGGCTTGTCTTGGTCGGCCATGACACATCCAATGAGGGTGGGACATGTGTCAAGCTCATCTCATATTATTAAAACAATATTTTTACCTTAAACTACACTAATTACCACTAATCGCGATTAAAAACTAAATAAGTTACTATTCACCAAAAAATTATTTTAATCTCATTGAACCACATTTTCCTTCTTAATGACAACCATTTATGTCGGATTTTTGAAAATCAAAACACAATGATGTCAAAATTTCATTTAAACGGAAAATCAGTTTTTATAAGTACCACTTAGTGGTTTCACTATTCATCAAAAATTGAAGTTTTTCAGAAAATTACCAAAAATTCACCCTAAGCTATATTTGATATTACGAATTCAAAAATGAAGTCTATTTTAAAAAATTCAAAACAAATAAGTCACATTAATTAATTTAACAATTAATTCCTGCTGTCAGAGCAAATAGCGTGTTTTTATGAAACAATAAGTATCAAAAGATTGACACTAGTTTAAGTCCGATTTCAAAGTGAAATTAATTCCAACGACCACTATTGGATTTAATGGTAAAAATATTTTCTAATTTCACTTTAAAACCAATTCAAAAGATAATCTAATCATATAAATAAATTAGATTAAAAAGAGGTTTTGAATTAAAATACAACATTTTACACTATTCATTAAAAAAATGAACTTTATCGGAAAGGTACCAAAAATTTACACAAAGTAAAATTTGATGTCCCGATTCTAAAGAAGAGTTATTTTTGGTCCAATAGAATTTATAATATTGATCAAAACTATATTTAATGACGGTTCGCCGTCAAAAGGTGATAAGTGAACCCTTAGTGAAAATTAGGGTATAAAAGCCTAAAATTGAACTCTTTCCGTATTTTAAGCCTTTATCTTTTATTGGGTAAATGTAAAAACATTTAAAAACATATATAATCATATTTTAGTTATTTATATCCATTCCCGCCAGTACAACGACTACTTGTTAACTAACATTTAAAATAATATTATTTTATTACTTGTGTGCAACGTAAGTTTTCAAAGAAACTCATCGTTGCGTATCGAGTACGCTATCGAACGTAGAAACCCCTTTTAATTAAAATTAATATTTAATTCGTAAATATTAATAAATATGAAAATTCTTTATTCTTTAATTACCTGGGATGTTACATCCTTCCCCCCTTTTGGTAATTGTGTCCTCACAATTTTATTCACTTATCAAAATAAGTGGGGGTATTTATCCCTCATAGCATTTTCAGATTCCCACGTTGCCTCTTCAATCACATGGTTTTTCCACAAAACCTTTACCTGATGAATCACCTTATTCCGTAACACCTGCTCCCTGTGGTCAAGAATCTGGACTGGTTGTTCTTTATAAGATAGGTTCTCTTCCAGCTGAACTACCTCTGGACTCAAAACATGAGATGGATCTGGCATATACTTTCTCAACATCGAAACATGAAAAAAATTGTATACCTGAGATAAACTCGGAGGTAAAGCCACTCGGTATGCAATTGATCCAACTCTCTCCAGAATTTCATATGGTCCAATAAACCTCGGACTCAGCTTTCCTTTCTTACCAAATCTCATCACACTTTTCCAAGGAGAAACCTTGAGAAAAACATGATCACCTACCTCGAAAGATAGATCCTTCCTCCGGTTATCCGCATAACTCTTCTGCCTGCTCTGAGCTGTTCTCATGTGCTTATGAATCAACTGAACTTTTTCTGCCATCTCTTCTACCAATTCTAGTCCCATCAGCTTCCTTTCACCCACTTCATCCCAAAATGATGGAGTTCGACACCGCTCCCCATATAATGCCTCAAATGGTGCCATCTGTATACTGGAATAAAAGCTGTTATTATAAGAAAACTCAACCAAAGAAAGATGTTGGTCCCAACTTCCCTGATAATCCATCGAACAAGCTCGTAGCATATCCTCCAAGGTTTGAATTGTTCGTTCTGACTGCCCATCTGATTGAGGATGAAAAGCTGTACTAAAATTTAATTCAGTACCCAACGACTTCTGAAGGCCTTTCCAAAAGTTAGATGTGAACCTGGGATCACGATCAGATACAATAGAGAGGGGAACTCCATGTAACCTGAATATCTCTTTAAGATAAAAACGGGAAAGTTGATCTAGGGAAAAACTATCTCGTATAGCAAGGAAATGAGCAGATTTAGTCAAGCGATCAACAATAACCTAGATTGCATTATTACCTTGAGATGTCCTCGGTAATCCCACAACAAAGTCCATGGATATGTTTTCCCATTTCCACTCTGGCACTGGTAAAGGCTGAAGAATCCCTTTCGGTAACTGCCGCTCTGCTTTAACCTGCTGACAAGTCAGACACTTCACAGTAAAATCAGCAATATCTCTTTTCATTCCATCCCACCAGTAATACTCCCACAGATCTCTGTACATCTTAGTACTGCCAGGATGAACTAAAAACAAGAAACTATGAGCCTCACATAACAACTCATTCTTCAACTGTGAATCAAAAGGCACACATAATCTCTTCCCAAACCTCAAAACACAATCATTATCAATGTTGAATTCAGGCAACTTAACTTTCTGAACCAGCTCTACCTTTTTCTTCAACTCACTGTCTCGCTTCTGTGCTTGCTTGATTCTGTCTGATAGAGAAGATTTCACTGATACATGAAACAAAACAGAAGAACATCCTGTACCAACAACTTCTATTCCAAATTTCATCAAATATTTAACCAAAGGATCACGTTCCAAATGCAACATTGCTAATTAAGCATTACTTTTTCGACTCAAAGCATCAGCCACTTTATTTGCTTTTCTCGGATGGTAATGAATTGTACAATCATAATCCTTGATTAATTCCAGCCATCTCCTCTGTCTCATGTTCAATTCTTTCTGAGTGAATATATACTTTAAACTTTTGTGATCAGTATATATTTCACACTTTACTCCATACAAATTATGCCTCCAAATTTTTAAATCAAAGACAACAGCAGCTAATTCCAAATCATGTGTAGTGTAATTTACCTCATGAGTTTTCAACTGTCGTGAAGCATAAGAAATTACCTGATCATTATGCATTTGGACGCAACCAAGTCCTTTCAATTAAGTATCACTGTATATAAAAAACTCACCATTCCTGGAAGGAAGTTCCAAAACTGGAGCATTCACCAATCTTCTTTTCAACTCCTGAAAACAATCATCACATTTTTTTGTCCAGATAAACTTAACACCCTTCCAAGTTAGCTTAGTCATTGGACTAGATAACCGTGAAAAATTTCTAACAAACCTTCGGTAATAGCCTGCCAAACCAAGGAAACTACGAATCTCTGTTACATTTGTGGGTCTTGGCCATTCTTCAACAACTTTTTTTTTACAGGATCAACAGTTATCCCATCTTTAGAAACAATGTGACCAAGGAAGGCAATTTGTTGCAACCAAAACTCACACTTTCTGAATTTCCCATACAATTTCTTTTCTTTTAAGGTTTGCAAGATAACCCTTAAATGTCTTTCATGCTCCTCTTTACTTTTAGAAAACACTAAAATATCATCAATAAACACAACCACCATTTATCACATGATTCAACTGAGTCACCACTGCAGTAAACTGATCAATTCTGATTCTGACAATCTCTGGTTGCTGATTCGGAAAGTCATTCAACTCTGTATGCCTTCATAGAAAAGCTGCTCTATTTCCATTATGAAAAAATATTCTTGACACATAAATATATTTGTTGAAGAAACATGGTAATCTTTAAATGCTATATCATTTCAATTTGACCATAAAAAAAATATTTTTGGATAATCATTTAATAAAATTCTAACTCCTAAAGTTATCTAAACCGACCCCTGATACCAACTATAAGGCCCCGGCCTTAAACCTTACTTAATATTGAATTAAATTAATAATTCACGTTGAGGATCTTTTCAGGTTTAGAGTTTTAGAGAATTAGAACATAACTATTACATCTCAAAAGATTACAAAGTAGTCACTTCTACTAAGTTTCCATAATAATAAAAAACTCTTAAAAGAAACATGTCTAGTTCCATGTTTTATATAGCATGACATTCCATTGATCCCATCCTTGACCTTATTCCACATTAATTCCTGTGAAAAACATTTCAAAAAAACTTGGGGTGAGCATAAAAAGCTCAGTAAGGGATACACAAAGAATGAAAACTGTTAGTTTTTCAAACATCAAGTAAACCATGTATACTCTATCAAAGTAATACCTTCACCTTCATGAAGTGGTAAAAACTCTTCACTGAATAAAGTATCATTACTTACCTTTTTGTTACCAAAGTATTACCATAAAACCCATATAAAGAACACATAACATATATAAAGTTAACTTGGGACATAAACATACTTAAGTGGAATAACCATATGGTCGACTTCCACACATATCACTTAATGGAATAGCCATATGGCCAATTTCCATACATACTTAATGGAATAGCCATACGGCCGACTTCCATACCCAATGCATTGGAGGTTATAACGTAACCATCCGTTAAAATGTCCAAGTACCAATATAAAATCATAAAACATAAAACCAATATAAAGGAAAGATAAAATTTCCGCATTTCAATCACAATATATCATAAATATATTGACATAATAGAATCCTTTATCAAAACCATTTTCAATACCAAAATACATAAAAGAGTATATGGTATTTATTTTATTTTAAAAACATTACGGCTTGTTGAGGAAGCCAAAGACCAAATAATACTCGCGGCGGCGGAAAAGGTCGTTGTCACCGCGTACGTTAAAAAAACATTCCTTTTTGTCGTTTAGTAAAACTCTTCGTAGAAAAAGATTCCTTTTGTATAAAAGTAAAAGTCAAAGGTGTTTATACACCGTATAAAAGAAAGTTGTGTATAAAATGAAATATGCCTCAATGAAAGGAGATTGAGACGAAGTCCCTTACCTCGGGTCCGACTTGACTCGATCGTTCTTTAACGTCCTGAATAATAAACTTGAGTTAATTTATACTTGATTAAGAACCTTTTTAAAGTTCATTATTCCTTTTATATCACTTATTGCCATGTTATAAACATTATGTAACCATTTAAGTTAATAATGTTTGTTTTGTCAATATTTGGTTCTTAAGTCGAAAGTGGACTTCTTACAATTACATGTTGTACGTGTGGTCAAAGGTTCTTTATATCCAGAATGACATTCCTGATTTGGATATCATATATATCATATATATCCAGAATATACATGTATTTATAATATTACACAATCATTTAGAGGTAAGAAATGAAATGCACCGTTCATGGAGACGGTAAGCCGTACGTACGCATGAACGCTACTTTCATTTCTATTTAATTTTTTATAGAATGGAATCATAATGATATAAGAGTATGTTATAATTATAGTATAATAACGTATATAATATCATTAACTTTATCCTTTACACGTCCCGCATATGGTATTAACGAATCAAATCACTTTCAGGGGGCGGTAGTCCGCACTTCCTAAAATGAAGATATCGTGTTTACCCATAATGGAAACAATAATGGTATGCCATAAATGAAAAATACAGAATCTTAAAGAAATAATAAACATATTATATATCATATATAAAAATAGTGACATCATAATGGCCACCTTTGAAGGTGTTAAATGAGTATTGAACAATCATCATTTCGGGAGGCAGAATTTCACCATCCACGGAAACCGTATGTTCTTTAACCATTTGATGTAGTTGTGTGAGAGTGTAGCTCGAATAAATCTTATAACAACATCCTAGTAGATTGAAGATACTGGTTTTGTTACAAAATAAGTAAATAAAAAGAGTTTAGGGGGTTGGAGAAGCAAAATAAAACAAATGAACATGAGAGAATGAATTACCTTTAAAAGTGTAACTCCTTTTGATTTGAGCCTAAAGGATTCCTTTGAAAGGATTATGCCCAAAGGGAATCCTATAGGATTAGGAGAGGGATGTGTAGAGAGTAAAGGGGCAGTGGTTGGCCGAGCCAAAGGCTTGAGGAGTGTGTGAAATGAGGTAGAGGTGGGGGCCTTTTATAAGAGGAGAGGAGGGGCACTCTTGGAAAGTAAAGAAATATTACTTTATTTGAAAATGAGTTTCAGATTTAAATGGTCACAAATTGATTTAATTCGTGGATAAGGTGATAAGGGTTCGAAATCTACCCATCCAATAGGTTTTGGACATGTGTAGGTTTTAGATATTACATTATCTTTCCATTTTATTTAAATCCTTAAATAATGAGGTCATCGCTGCATCATGATGATGTCATAAATCATTTAATTTATTTAAAGTCTAAAAATTATAAAAAAAATACTATGATGTAGGAAATATTTTTAGATTTCCAATGACTATTTATAATCAAAAATCTGATCTTTATAACCCCATGTAAAAATTGTTTTCGTAAAACATATTATGTTTGTGTCATTTTTACTTTTACATTAAATAAAAAGTTATTTATGTCATTTCCCAACCAAAGTGGCTCCATGGGGTCCCCAAGTTGACACATGGCTTGTCTTGGTCGGCCATGACACATACAATGAGGGTAGTACATGTGTCAAGCTCATCTCGTATTATTAAAACATTATTTTTACCTTAAACTACACTAATTACCACTAATCGCGATTAAAAACTTAATAAGTTACTATTCACCAAAAAATTATTTTAATCTCATTGAACCACATTTTACTTCTTAATGAAAACCATGTATGTAGGATTTTTGAAAATCAAAACACAATGATGGAAAAATTTCATTTAAATGGAAAATCAGTTTTTATAAGTACCACTTAGTGGTTTCACTATTCATAAAAATTGAAGTTTTTCAGAAAATTACAAAAAATTCACCCTAAGCTATATTTGATATTATGAATTCAAAAATGACGTCTATTTTACAAAATTAAAAACATATAAGTCACATTAGTTAATTTAATAATTAATTCCCGCTGTCAGAGCAAATAGTGTGTTTTTATGAAACAATAAGTATCAAAAGATTGACACTAGTTTAAGTCCGATTTCAAAGTGAAATTAATTCCAACGACCACTATTGGATTTAATGGTAAAAATATTTTATAATTTCACTTTAAAACCAATTCAAAAGATAATCTAATCATATAAATAAATTAGATTAAAAAGAGGTTTTGAATTAAAATACAACATTTTACACTTTTCATTAAAAAAATGAACTTTATCGGAAAGGTACCAAAAATTTACACAAAGTAAATTTTGATGTCCCGATTCTAAAGAAGAGTTATTTTTGGTCCAATGGAATTTATAAGATTGATCAAAACTATATTTAATGAAGGTTCGCTGTCAAAAGGTGATAAGTGAACCCTTAGTGAAAATTAGGGTATAAAAGCCTAAAATTGAACTCTTTCCGTATTTTAAGCCTTTATCTTTTATTGGGTAAATGTAAAAACATTTAAAAACATATATAATCATATTTTAGTTATTTATATCCATTCCCGCCAGTACAATGGCTACTTTTTAACTAACATTTAAAATAATATTATTTTATTACTTGTGTGCAACGTAAGTTTTCAAAGAAACTCATCGTTGCGTATCGAGTACGCTATCGAACATAGAAACCCATTTTAATTAAAATTAATATTTAATTCGTAAATATTAATAAATATGAAAATTATTTATTCTTTAATTACCTGGGATGTTACAAAGACAATATGAAAAGTATGTGTTTATGCCACCAGATCGAGGAGTGTCGGTCCGAGGTATCACACTTATAAATTAAAAAATCCCACTCAAAAAGTTGAATCTTATTCAGTATTCATATCAATCCCTCATTGAACGTGTCATTCATACCATAGTCCATGCTGAATCCTATCATTGGAATACATTTCTTTTTATATGAAATAATTCAAAAAATGATAAAACATATCTTGAAATAGGCCATTTATAGGTCACTTTTGAATCCCCATGAAGATTTAATTGATGTACTTCACAATTTTGTGGTCAGGTTTCAATTCATCTTCCCCTCAATATATTTCAATGTAAATTTATCTTTTGAAGTCCATTTAATGTAATCATAGACTCCCAGATTAACACTATAAATTACTTATAATAACTGGTCAGACCTTAATCAATATGGATAATATTATTGAACAAAGTTTCCATATTAAATCTAAACTAATATTATCATTATGTTAACATAATAAAAATAATGAAGAAATTGCATACCAAACACCGTGATGTCCTTATTTGTAGATTCATCATGAAAAGTATTTCTCATATTTTTTGAAATGTGTCAAATGAATTATTTATGATGTTCAATTGGGGATCTCTATGTTACACAACCTACTATAATTGACTAATTTATTATATGTTTATGATCAAATATCCAATATAAACCCTTAATATGGGTGAAATGGTTTCAAATTCATGATGAAAACCCAATTATACGATTAATAAATTTCCTTCTCCACTAGAAAATTCAAGTGGTAGAGGTGTATGGTTACTATCTTGGGTTTCCACAATAAGTAGCATCCTAGTGTACTTTCCATATAGAAACATTCCATCAATGTAAATAAACTATTTACATAAACTAATTATAGAACTACATGGAATGGATTCCTATAATAATTTCTGAAATTTAACATGATAAGGATCAAATTTTTTATCTTGGGAAACATGTTTTTTTATGTCGTGGTGGTAGACAAGTTGGTTGTTTTTTCTAAGTAATGATTGAAATTCCAGAAACATGTGATAAAATTGAGCTCAATAACCTTATAATTTAACAGTTTCCTTTTTTTTGAACTATAATCCTTTCCATATGTAATAATGTAGGGGAAAAAAATTTGTATCATGTCCCGTATAAGGGAAATAAGCACATCTTAGCATGACATGATCTTCTCGACAATAGTAGATGACACAAATTTATCTTCTAATAATGTATGATATTGTGTTAGGTTAGACTACATGCCTCAATATTATAAATCTAAAACCCTCTAAAGGAAAATTTAGGAATTTAGCTCATGAAAAATCATCAATCATCACCATATTTGTCAAAATGTATAATGAATTTTTTCTATTTTGACTCCTTAACTAAATGTTTACAGTGTCTCTCTATATAAAATCATTTTAATAAACTTTTAAAGGAATAGATTCTTGGAAAATATCATCCATACTATAATGTTTTCTAGATTGACCCAAATCTATCCTCCATAACTCTAGGAAACTTAGTATTAAGAGTGTAAATAATCTAGTTGAATTGAGGAAAATGTTCCATAACATCCAACCAAGATGAAAATAGTGGTATATGATTTAACTTTTCCTATGGATGGTGTAAAACCATTTAATTTCTAATACCTTCTTCCCAAATTCTTCATCGTCCTCCTAGCCATCATTGTCTTCTAATTTTTTCCATCATTAGACTCTTCTTCATAATTAAATTGTTCTTTCATCATATCTAGGTTATCAGTTTTCTTGTATTCTTCCTCATGATATATAACAGCCACATAATCATGGGGTGGACTTTTTTCAAGGACTCTTATATGGTTTTGTATTTATACATGATAAGGTTCTTTATAGATAATAGACACCTCCATATATAACTCCATCATGCCATTATCAGAACATTGGTCAAAGAATGTTATTACTTGAAGCGATTCATCATCATCAAGTAATGGATAGGCTAGATCTCATAGCCAATCATAGAATTGAAATTTTTTGTTGATAATATAATGGATCTCTTGATCTAGTCTCAGATTTAACTAACCCAGAATTCCCATGTGATGTTATCCTAGGGTAACAAAATCACTTATGATAACCACTAGTATTGGTTTTCTATTATATGAATATTCTTGATCAATTTGATTCAATTCACCATAAAAGTAGACGCAATCAGACAAGATTTTCTATGTGGAAAAAAAATTTATGATCGTGATTCCAAAATAATAAACAATATTCACTCTAGAGAATAATAATATAGGGTTGATAGTGGAATAATTTTGTAAATTTATTTCATAGTACATGAATAAAATTAAAAAATAGTCATTGCTTTTAATAGTTTATAAAGATTATTTGAATTAACCAAAGTAGATCTCCTAAGAGTTTCAAACCAGGTGTGAAGTTATGCCTCTTTGTCATGAAACTGGCGATGATTGAGTTAATACCTAACTAGCATTTTCAGGATTATTACCACTCTATATATCTATGTTTGAGTTGTTATCTACTTTTTATATCAACATAGGGATTTCATTGCTCAGATAAGCACACTATCATTACTTTATTAATTTATTAAGTTTAATAGTGTATAAAGAGCATGTGAATTAACCAATGTAGATCTTATTGTAGTTTCAAACATGGTGTATATTTTGGTATCTTTTTTGTGAACCATGTGAAGATTGAATTACTACCAAACTATCCTTTTAGGGTAATTATCCCTAGGTACATCTATGCTAGAGTATATATCAAATTTTTTTGTATCCTGAAGGGGATTCCATTTCTTTGATAAGTAAACAATATTTACATTATTAATTTATTGAGCCCAATAGTTTGTAAATATCATTTCAATTAACCATAGAATATCCCCATAGATTGTAAAACTATGTGTGTAGTTAGGCCTCTTTATCATAAACTAAATCAAGTTTTAATTAATACCCAACCAACCTTTTAGGGTTGTTTCCCCTAGGTGAATCTATATACTGATCTCCATCCAATTATTTTCATCCATACATGGTTTTCATTTATCATAGAATCACACAATACTTATAATATTAATTTATTTATTAACAATATTCACTATAGGGAAAATCATGTAGGATTCACGGAGGAATAATTATGTTAAATTCTTTCAAGTTATAAGGTTATAATTCAAAAATAGTCATTTAATTCAATTGTTTATAATATAATTTGAATTAATAAATAATCATTGAGTAAAATGTTAATAAATTACGCAATAATAACTATTGAATACTATTATTAGTTAAGTAATAATTACTATTAATTAAAAATTACCTTATTATTAATAATGTACTACAACTAAATAAAATTTTTAAATATGAATTCTTAATTTGTATATAAATATTATTCATATATATTAATAAATTAGTAATTAATTACTAGATAAAAATAGTAATTAATTATTAGTTTATAATTAATTATTATTTATTATTTATTAACTAATTAGAAAAAGATATCTGTTAATTAATTACTAGTTAATTATTACTTATATATTTATTATCAATGTTCAGTAAAATCTAGTTAGTTTTTAGTAATTATTAGTCAATTATTAGTTAATTATTAGTTACTAATTAATTAATAATTCCTTATAAGTAAAATAATTATTAATTAATTATTAGTTAACTAATTATTAATTACTAGTGATTGGTAATTATTTATTAATTATAAGTTATTGTTAGTTAATTAGTTATTATTTAAAAGTTAATAATTTTTTATTAGTTAATTATAACATTTTAATTAATTTTTAATTAATTAATTGTTAGTTAATTAAATAATTATTAGTTAAAAATTATTTATTAATCAAATAAATTATTTTCAATAATTATTGTTTACTATTTATTATTAACTAATAAGTTCTATTATATAGTATTCAATTAATAATATTTATGAAATTACTAATACTAATTATTAATTAATAACTAATTACCATTCATTAAATAATAATTAATTACTCATCTACTATATCTACTAATCCTGACATTCCTTCATGCCACGTGTCCATCTAATATTCCTCCACATCATTTTTTCCTTACGTGCCCTTCGTATGTTCGTCCACGTCGCCCCTCCGCTACCTATCTCATTCTTTATCGGCCTTGTACTCCTACTCCTGCTCGAACCTCAACGCATCGTGTGACCTAATCATCTCGAGAACCCTCGCCTCCGTCGTGCTTCCTGTCCCAGTCAACTTGCAATCCGTACCCATCCTTCTTCGACGTCCTCCTTCAGCTCTGACCTCAACTCTCCATGGTCTTCCTTCACCCGCTCATGGTTCAGAATCACCTCCTCCCGACCTAGGGTTTCTACAAACTCCCGACGGCGGCTTCATCCTTCTCCCGGTTTCACTACAGCCTGTCGTCCCCCTACGTTATCTTGCTCCTTATCCCGGTTACTCCTTACCTCTCCGTCATGTTCATTATCCCACTCGCAATTACCTTCAAAGATTCTCCGGATCATGAATCCCTTAAGAACCAATCCCACATCGTTACGGTAATCTTCCCCAAGTCTCCATCGTTTCCTTCGATTTACATTAAATCCCTTCAAATCCCCCTTAATCCATTGACACTCCATCCATACGAACCCCCTCCAGGTTGAAATTTTATGCGACTATTCAAGGGATTCAGGTTTGGATTTTCAACCGACGTCACCTAACCTTCTCAGCTCGCTTTATTCGTCTCACATTCCCTTCCGCAGCGTCTTCCCATCTAAGGTATGATCTTACTTACCTATTTATAAACCTAAATCTGTGCGTCTCCATTACTCACATCATTTCAATTCTATATGCTTATGGGTTCATATAATGTTTTTTGATTTTTCAATTCTTGTTTGAAAAAAATATACTTCCACTGTAGTCTCTTGTAGGATTTTCCTTGCAAGTTTTTTAGATTTCATTTCGGTTAACCATGTTGATATCCAACTACAGATTTTCTTTTCTGATTTATCAATTCATGTCTTACAAAATTAAACCTCTACTATGGTATATTTTAGGATTTGCATTGCAACTCAATTCAATTTCATTTTGGTTATGCATGCTGATATCAAACAGCATGTTTTGTTGTCTGAATTTTCATTTCATGGTTGAAAAAAAAACCTCTTCTATGGTCTGTTATGTTTTGGCATGAAACTAGGTTTTGTTACTGGTTCATATTCTTTTCTAGGGTTCATATTCTTTTCCACGGTTCAAATTTTTAAAAGTTAATATTTTTAACAGGTTCATTTTTTGTTACCTAGGTTCATATTATTATATGTTCATATTTTTTCTGTTCAATGATGTCCAATCTGATGTAAACAGCAATTCACTTATGTGATTCCAAGGGTGTTGCAGTGCATGGCCTACTGCTTTTTCAAATAGAAGTTGTCTTCCTGATGCAATGTTCTTCCACCAGAATTCCTGGGCTGCCCACAATATTGAACTAAAATGCATCTCCACCAGAACGCTTGAACTACCAATTCTAAAGGTACCTACTAAAGGTTTGTCTTTCAGCACTCCGATTTGGTAACACACATTCTGCAATCTTTTAGTATAAAATGACCTATTACAGAAACATTCTCCAGTGTTAGATCTACTTATAATGTAGTTTGGTAATACACTGTAATGAAAGGATAATACACTAAAAACATTAATCTTTATGGGAAAATTATATACATTAAGACAAATAATCCAAGTTCTGATATGTATTGATAGTTTCCAGTAATAAAGTAGTCCCACATTATGAATTGTTACATTTGTCTCCAGTTGAACAGATTTACATTTAATGGAATTGATACTATTTTTTTAGTGAAACATTTTAATCTAAAATTGAACAGATTTACCAGTACTGGAATATTTTCCAGTACTGTAAATTCTTTTCAATTTACCATTACACATATTCAATGATGTTATGGTAAATTTTATTTTCCAGTATAACATAATTAATAGTTTAGTAGTTTCAGCTTTACTATAGTCATTTTATTTCCATTAACATAATCCTGGAAAGAATCTGACATTATGTGGTGACCCAAACATAGATGGGGATATCAATTTATGCGATCCCAGTTTAACAGATTTACATTTCATGGAATTGCCTCTGTTTTTTATGTTTTGCAGGGAAACACATTTAACCACAACTGAACATATTAACTAGTACTGGAATTGTTACCAGTATTGTAAAATATGGTCACTTTACCAGTACTGGAATATTCACTTCTGTTAGGGTCATTTTTGTAATCCTTTATAACAAAATTACCAGTTTAATAGTTTCAGCTTTACGGAATCATTTTTTTTCCATTAACATGATCCTAGAAATAGTCTGAAGTTATGTGGGTGACCCTAACATAGATTTAAATTACAGGTTATGGTATCCATGTTCTATAGATTTACATTTCATGGATTTGAAACTATTTTTTAGGTTTTGTAGTGAAAGAAATTTATCTACAACTGAACAGGTTTAGAAGTACTGGAATACTTCCAGTACTGTAATATCTGGTCAATATACCAGTGATGGAATATTTGATGGTATCAATTTCTATTCTCATTGTTTATGCATTTTTCCTTTGTTTTTAATATCTCATTGGCTATGGTTTATTTAAATTTCCTTTGGAAATAGTTTATTTGATTTCAGTTCTCGACCTGTTATCAAAAAATTAACTTGCCTATTTAGGGTGTTTGATTTCAGGTGATGATATTAGTCTTCCCACGGGTATGTTTTAATGTTTTTACTCATTGTATTTTTTTTATCATTAATATTCTATATTGTTATGTATTTTTTGATGAATTGATGTAATTATCTCTGCACTATTTTCCATTATAGAAGTCCATTTAAGTGACTGGGTTATCTGTGCTGTAAATTATCCATTGTTCTATCTTTTTCATCAACATGTTTTGTTGCAATCTTGTGCTCTTATACAGTTGAATGCTAGAAATCAAGGAAGTATAAAAGTGTATAAATCTCAATGAAATTCATAGGTTATTTTATTATCCTTTTCCAATCCATTCTGGTCAGAATTCATGCATGATTATATCAAAGCCATTCTGGTAAAATTATGGAACATGAAAAAACATAAAATACATAAGAACATAGTAGTTCATGAATACCATGACCTTTATAGTTTTTTAATAATTCTAACTTCAACTAGAACTTCATTTTATATTCAATTATACTACCATTTATATAATCATGCATATTTTACTTTATATTAGTTCATGTTGCACTGAAATTGCAGTTTTGCATCCTGTTTTTATAGCTCTTTCAATATAACTTCATGTTGCAGTTTTTGATTCCTGTATTTATGTCTACTTATACCATAGTTTACTATTACACTCCAATGATATTATAAAATCATAAACCGAATTTCCTTGATGTAAAATCTATATACATTAAAACAGATAATCCATGTTCTGATATGTATTGATAGTTTCCAGTAATTTAGTGTTCTCATAATATGATATCTCAATGTTTTCTCCACTTGAACAGATTTACCATTCTAGGATTTTTCACTGATTTTTTTTCAGTAAAAGAATTTTCATTATTTTTTTAGTTTTCAAGTTTTTTTCCATAAAAACTTTTTTTTGCATTATCTGAATTATGAAGTTTGTTTCTTGTATAACATAATTCCAATATTCTAAATTATTATGTTTGTTTCCAGTTAAACTAATTTTCCATATTGTTATTAAGCGTTTTTTACTAAAACGGATTTCACTATTTTTAATTATAGATTTCTATATCCTATAACAAATTGTACCCAATTTATGTCTTCTTTTGTTTGTTTCCATTATTAGTGATTTACCATTTTTTTATTAGGAATTTTTTCCCTGTCAATTTTTTTTGTATGCTGACTTGTAATGTATGATTATTATAAAAAAGAACAGTGATTTGATGATGTCATGTCTGTTTCCAGTACCAGATTAAAAAAATCTAGATTGGTCATGTTTCCATCCAGTAAAACTGAAACCCCATAAAATGAAATCTTATTATAGCTTCCGGTTAAACAAGTAAACCATTTTCTCAATACTAATGTTTGTTTCCATATTTAACATTTTATGAGTACACGTGTTTCATTGTAGAAAAAATTATATCCTATGTTATGATATGTCATGTTTATTTATTTCTACATAATGAATGAAACTGTTGTTGGCTTGGCAATTAGATCTCATTATTCTGAATTGCCTCAGTGTGCAGGTATTGGAATTAAATAATCGTTGGAAGGTGTTGGAATTTAAGAAGCGTTGATGTATAAAGGAGCTACTTTTTGTGATCACGCCCATCCTATGTGTTACTCTAAAGAAGGTTAGTCTTTAAATTCAGGGTTTCATTCAAATTCTGTCATATTTATTACAAGATTCTGGATACACCTCACCTTATATTTCTGCAAATTCTCTCTCATTTCAAAATTTTGTGATTCTCTTTAACTCCAATAGGAGAGGCTGCTAGAATTATTGGTTTGTTTATAAATTTATAGATGAAATGGTGTTGTGTTGTGATTAGTGATATAGATGGTGATGTTTTTGCTAATATTATTTTGCTAATATTATTTTGCAGGTACGATGTTTGGATGCTTTGAATACAGATTATGGTGACCAATTATCATATCCATAGGGTGGTTCCAAATGGTGTTTTCAAATGGTGGATCTAGATGGAGTTTTTCATATTGTAGAGTTCTGATGTTTTCAACTGGAGTGTTGTATTTTCCATTTCTGCATTTCATCTTTTTGGTAGTTATTTAAATGATATTCCTTTTCAATGTTTTCTGCCTATGATTATCATCATTCCAGTGTGGACAGCATAGTGATTTTTTTTTCAACATTATTGTTTCTTCTGAAATTTTATAAATATTAATCTCTTATTAAAATAACAACCCATTAATCGAATGCGCCGTGAAATAGCACGAGCGAGTACTAGTTGGTATTAAATATTGTTTTCAGGTTACATCTTATTAATTAAATAACTATATAAATAAGAACATTAAAATAAATAAAAAATTAAAAAACTAATTAAATAAATAAAATAAAAATAAATTAGAAAAAATACCTTTAAAAGAATCTTGAGAGATTTTTTACTCTATGAAGACTATTGAAATAAATACACCAACTAAAACAATGGATAATGGAATAAAATCAAGAAAGATTTTGAGAGAGGGGAAATGGTGAGTAAAATGGGTGGGGTTTCTTTTATAGTGTTGGAGGTAGAAGGCATTGAAGCTCTTAATTCCATTTGTGTAATAAAATGTGAAATGAATTTCTAGTCTGTACATTATTCGTGCAATGAAACACTAAAGGCACTGGGGGCCTTGAAAAAATTTTCATGACATCTATCGACAAAAATTGTTAAATCAGTTTTTTTAATTTCTCTAAATAAATGGGTTAGGGATTATAAAAATTTGGAAATTTGGACACCCAAACATTAAATGAATTGATGCTCATTTATTCCGAGAAAAAGTGAAAAATGAATTGATACCCATCCATGGGCGTCAATTCATTTTACGCTCTTGTATTTTTTTAATTATTTTTATATTAAAAATTAAATAGTATTTAATAGACTATTTTTTAAAATTAATTATAAATATAAATTTTTTTGTTTTTTTGTATATGTATATAAATTTCATAAGTAGTATTTAAAACAATATTTTTTTAATTTGGGATTATTAGTATCAAAGTAATCCCAAAACAAGACTAAAAACTCTATCCAAGGCACCCCTTTATAAAGGAAGGTTCCTTAACATACCTTATGGATTTTCCATATGAGATTCAGTTTCAATTTTATAGTATTTCAATAATAATATATTAATAATAATAAAACATATATTATAATATATAATTCAAAAAACAACTAATTAAAATTATGGATCTTTAAAATAAATAACAATTAATATTTTAAATATTAAAAAAATAAAATAAAAAATTAATATAATTCTTAATAGATGTGATAAATAATAATTAATACTAAAAATTAATAATTAATAATAACATTATGACAAAGAGACTGTTTAATTGAAAAATTCATAGCAATAATGGTGATTTGTTGGTGGAAATCATCTAATTTTTGTCAAGGTTAAATATAGGAATCATGGGGATGTCGAATCTTTGAATAGTAAATCTAGAGAGCTTCATGGGTCAGTTACTAAAGCAGGTACGTGTTCACTTTCTTCGTTGAAGGAATCATATATAGGTAGAATTATCAGAAAGGTTTCACTAGCTCATACTGGGGGTAATTTGGAGGCTATTCCCATGAGATTAGATATGGGTAAGAACTCACTTATTACAAGACGTATTCTTCTTGAAGGTGAGAAACCAAGATGACTAAAGGATTTGGTCTATAAGGTTTCTCTAATTTATGTGTTTTCAGGTTAGAAGTGTGTTTCAATTGGGTGTGATTTTTCAATTTTTTATTTCCCAATGATGATTTAATTTGGGGATAATGAAAAAAAAATTTGTTTTTGAAATCTGGTTTCATTCATATTCATGAATGGAATCATTATTTTAATATATAGATATTTTGAGAACTTTTTCATAGGTTTGGATTCCGATTCATGGTATTATTTGGATATTATGTCATCCCAATATACAGTATGAAATTATTACTATAATTAAAGTTCCAATTCATATGGATAGTGATACATAATAAGTTTAATTACTATATTTTACAATAATTTTTTTGGAAGTGGATCTCAGTGCTATCCTCATTGATAAGGTTATTCATTCTACACTAAGTGATGACATTAATCTATGCAAGGAGTTTGAGAATATTCTTCAATTTTTTTGTGGATTTTAATGTCATCAGAAACTTCAAAGAGGAATTCTATAAGTGTTTCTTTTTTAGTAATTATAATTTTAAGGGTTATTGGGATAGGTATTTTTTGGAGTAAGGATAAGGGAAAGAGCATAGTAGATTTTGTTGTTCAATTCAAGTCTATAGGAAAATGTTGGGAATGTTATAGGGGAATGAGAACTCTTATGATCCTAATGAGGAATTCTTATTATTCCAGGTTGATAGGCCTGGTGTTTTGAAGCAGGTGATTGATGAAAGTTTTATTTTACAAGCATTGAAATCATAGACAATATGGAATTTCAATCCTTTGTCTTCTCTTAGAGAACCACTATGAATTATTTTCTTTTTTGAATATTTTTTAACTTATGGGCTGATCTTATTTCTAAGAAGGATTCCTCTAATGTTGGATCTTCTACCTGGGATACACATGGTATAGAGTGTGAACCTTTCAAGTTTGAAAATGGCCAGACTGGCATAATCATAGAATTGAAAAAATATATAGACCTCTACTTATGGAAGTAACATGCATCATTAAGGAACAGGAAAGAGAAAATAAAGTTGGTCTAAATTACGCCAACCAATTTCTTCAAAGATAGGATTGACCCTTCTCTACAACACTTTGGTTTGGTTGACACTTACCATTCAATAAAGGTAGTAGATGATGGAGGTCAAATAAATTTAGATTTTGTAGGCTTGGTGAACTCTCAATGTCATACCTCTATACTAGATCCCTATTTATGACCAAAAGTGATTATAATGAATTTAAATCATTAAAACAAGAAACTAAATTTCATCCAAGATAGGAACTCTTGATTTATCATTGTCTTTAGAATCTTCTGAATTTAAGGTGATAATCTATGTTCTTTTTTCTAATTATTATTTTGAGAATAACTCTTCTATTGATTCTGATGATTGTGAAAAGTTATTATACTTTAATACATTTGTAAATGTTTGTTATAAATAAGTTCTGTCTCCTAATATGGTGGTTTTATCATGTTCCATTGATGTATCTATGGAATAGGAATGTAATAGTCAACTAAGAATGTAAATTCGACCATGCCTCTCATATAAATAATCAGGTTGTGGACCACTATTTGGGTCATGTCAGGATAGCATGAAAAGTCCCAAGAGTTGGCATGAGCTCGACCTTGGGCCAGTATAAACTATCGAGTTGATCTGGGATTTTTGGGGCAGGTCACATGCCAGCCTATGTGATCTTTTTTTATTTTCAAAATAATATATGTAGAGTTATTATATATACATATATACACACACACATATTATGTTAAAAATTGAAATATATATATATATAACTATATAAATAATTAACATATATATATTATGTTAAATAATTGATATATATACACAAACCAATATATTTAATCATGTGATGATAAAAATAAATAAAATTATGAAAAACATTTAATGAGGGGTTTGGGGCGTGCGCAATAGTGTGTGGGTGGGTGTGTTATTTTTAATGTGTTTATGAATATATATATATACATAATAATATAAATTATTGATATATAATTACAAATATATATTATGTTAAATATTTGACACACAGACACACACACACACACACACACACATATATACTATCTTAAATTATTGATATATATATTATGCCTAACAAGATTAAACATCGTTTCACAAATAGAAATATTAATTGTTTTTAAAAAAGTACATAAAAATTAAACATTAATAAATTACACTTATTATATGTGTGATGATAAAAAAATAAAATTCTGAAATGTATTTTGTAATAAAATACATTATATATCTATTCCATTATAGCAACTCATTAAAAAAACATAAAAATCAATCATCTAATTCAGATGTTGTCTCTTCAGTGGGGATTGATAACATGTCAAGGTCCTTATCAATGTTAATAAATTATTATTTCCATTTTTGATTATAAAAATGATCTTTTGTGACTATAATAGATTCAAACATTTTTTGTGTAATTTGGGTGAAATAATCATGAATAACTCATCCAACTGCATTAAAAGTATACTCGGGTGAAACAAAAGAATCTATAACAGTAAATACATCATAATGATTTTTTATTAATTACATATTGATTAATAATATTTCAACCAATTTAAAATAGAAAAAATCAACTTCAATATCAACTGGTGGGGAGCTTAAATATCATTGTACTTCTGATGTGGTTACACTAAATTATTTAGAAATCCATATATTTTTTATAATTTTCAATATTCTTCCACTAATATGAGAAGAATGTATTGGTTTTGTGGGTGTACTAATATCAAAAAATATAATATATTTATATTAATTATATAATTTTTCTAAAAAATAAAATATAAGATCAAATTGAGATTCAACATCAAAAAATAGTTTTTAAAAATGTTTTCAAACTAGTGTATTTGCACCTTCTATCAAATATAATTTCCATTCCAATTTATCAGTTTTTTATTTCAAGACCTTCATAATGTGTATATAATATTCAAAAGACATTTATTTTATTAAAAAATTAAATTATATTTCTTAAATCATGTAAAACTATATGATATGTAGGATTATTAACATGTAAAAACAATTGAGTCAGTTTTTCAAACACATGAAAAACAAATTTCATTAATTTTACTTAAAACCAATCATTTTCTTTAGGGACAATAACCCCTCCATATAATATTATGGAATTAAAAATAAATCAATATCTTTTCAATTATTTAAGGATAATTTTAACATATAATATGTGTAATTATATCTATTTTCTATGTCTAATTATATTTTTTGTTCATTCATATTTTCTAATTTACAATTCCTTCTATATAATTGTATACAATTAAAAGTGATATTAATAATACTAATTCATTTTCTAGTAATATCTATAGAATTTTTATAAATATATAAATCATATCTAACAATAAAATATAAAATATGAGTACAACAATGAATATGAAATATTTTTCTATAACATTCTAATTGTAATACAGATATATGATATGTTACTATATTATTCTAATTGGATTAATTATCTATAGTAATTTTAAATACTTAATTTTTAAAACCTCATTTAGAAACATAATGTTTTAATAAAACTCATAATTAATAAATATTATATTAAAGGTCAACCAATTTTAAGGAAATAATGTTTTGTTTTAATTTACAATCATTATAAAAAATTGAGCAATAATACATAGATATTCCATACGTTGATTAGAATTCCATAACACTGAATTTAAATAAATAGAACCATTTAATTATTTAAAAATATTTTTAATATATGATTTATTTTACTTAAATTTTGAAAAAAAATATCATAATCAATTTCAAAAAAATGTTTATATTTAGGATTAAATTCTCTTTAAACTCAATTAGAATTTTTTTGAAATTCACTAGTATTAAAAGTTTGTTATATTTTAATTTTATAATATACTATAATATCTTATGTATGTATGGGATCATAAGATGAATTACTTCACTTATTACTTTTTAACTTCATTTGTGTGATAATTTCTGAATGATTTATTTTAACATAAGCATTAAAATGTATTTTAAGTTTTCTAGTGACACTATTAGATGAACCACTATGTAACACAAAGAAATATTTTAATTTTTATTTTAATGTTCTTTCCCCCTCATATTCATTGAAATATGTTTTTTCAAAGTGATCCCAAATATTATATAGATTTTTAATAATAGAGGAGGTTGAAACTTGAGTATGATGATATGAAGATGGAATACCAACACAAGGAGAACTAATTGATTCAATTTCAACAAAATAACGGGGATCCATTTTAAAAAATAAATTAAAATTTAAACATTAAAATAGTAAATAAAATACCATATTGAGATTTTGTAATGAAAACACAATGTTGACATTGGTATGCATGCATGATTTGAAAAAGTAATGAATCACCACAATGACGTTAGTGTAGTGTTGCTAGAATACTGATGGAAGTGACAAACAATTTAGAGTAAATGTTGCTAAAAAATGAGGGAGTACAGTTATTTATAATGATATATCCATTTTTTTAAAATTTAAAATACTCATTATATCATTTTTTTTCTAGGATCATAAGGGGTACGCACCCATCACTCTCAAATGATCATATGACCAGTTTGAATTTATTTTATGTGATGGAATTTGTGGGGTACATTCTTCCTGGTGGTGCATGAAAAATAGTAGGGGGAGTGTCCCTTTACAAGGGAAGCAACATTTGATCACTAAAAAAATTAATCTAGTATTTTGTTTTTTAATTGGTTTAAAAACAATATAGAATAAGGTAGGGGGTGCGCGTAAGAGGTGTGGGGTGGGTGGGGGATGTGGTTTTTTTAGTTTTTAATAATTTATAGATATATGTATATATCTATTGTTTTTTTAAAACTAAGAACACTTCCTGGACCAATTTTTCTAGTCATAGCCATGGAAACTTGTGGTAGGGGGTTCAAGTCTCCCTACAACAGTTTCCATGATTTTTTTTCCAGTCAATGGCCTGATTACAAAGGCCCAATCTTGGCCCAGTGAACAATCATCCTGAGCCACAACCATCTTGAATTGGGATTTTTTGGTCAGGGATTCTCTGTAGATCTAGCCAGGATTAAATTCGTATTGTCAATAAATCTTTGGAAAATTGTGAAAAGATGGGTAAGAGGATGATCACATCATTTTAGGGGGTTCATTATAACGTTTTATTTTGTTCTTAGGAAAAGTTATTGAGTAATTTGTATGAGGTTATTTTTCTCTTTTAATTTTTTCTCTCTCTATTATTGTGTTTTCCTTTGGGATTAGGGAAGGTTCCTTTTGTGTAACACTATTGTCATCCTCTGTTATATTCCTTTTATTTTTCAAATATATTAGATTTTACCCCCGTCATATTTATATAATTAATAATATCATTAACATGATATATAGTAATTAATATTATAAAAAATAATAGTTAATTTGATAAATATAAAAAATAAAAAATAATATATTTATTAAGGTTATAAGAAAAGAAAATAACACACACTTATGGGATTATAAGAAAAGGGAACAACCCCCTCCATGGTTTGACCTACTCTAATGATAACCCATTTCAATTTTTTTGCCTTAAGTTCGTGAGGATTAAAATTTATAATATGGAACAAAGGCCCCATTGTCTGGCCCAAAATTCACCTCTCTATAATTCTAATAGGTTGAGGGTCATAAGACCATTTATTAAAGAAAAGAAAAATGTAACAAGGGGAGGGACAGACATGAAAAAATAAATCCTTGAAAAAAACAATCATATATTGAAAAATAATTTAGCTAACATGAAAATGAGTACTCGTAATGTGACTAGGGACTCATCCACCCCAACCATGAGATGTCATCCCCCCTCTATGTATTGACTGGATGATATGGGCCACTAATGTCATATGAAGTCTCATCATAAATATCATCTGTTGCATCTTCCACTTCAGCATCATCAAAATTCCTCTACCCTTAATCTTCATTTCTATAATAATTATGAAAATTAAAATATCCATGAGATTGAAACATCATACTCTCTTGTGAGGATGATCCTTGTATAATTTTTCCATATTTGTCTAAAAAACATCACCTCACACAGCCATACGATAGAATCCTGAAGCAATATTTCCAAAAACCTTTTTTAGAATCCCTCTATCCTTAAGGAGAATCCTATAACAAGTTTCCCCTACACCTTCCTTGTTTGTGTCCTCGTGTATAGGTTCCTTAGTAAGACCTTCCATAAAGGCATCCATAATTTTAGTCTTCTCCACTTCCATAGTATACTTTTTAGTATGTTCCTTCCCAAGTACCAAAGAGACTATATTAGCAACCTCTTTAGTGGGAATGATATTCCCACACTAAGGGATATCCTCAAATACACTTACATTGTAAGATACAACTGGTTCACACATATCCAAATCCACCACTAGATGATCTTTTCCAAAGATAGTATAATCCACTGCACTAGGGTGGGTAGTAAACAAAATTTTACTTGCATCCTTAGGCCTCTTCCCAGAACCATGAAGTGAAGTTGAGTCATATTTATGAGTATGTATAGTAATAGAATATCATCCAAGATGACCAGGAAATTTGGTAGGGTTCTTCATGGATTTCCTTCTTATGTATCCACTCATTTATTTTTCCTTTTAACTTTGTTAGTGTCCAATATTTATTACCAATATAATTCCTTATCCACTAAAACATGTTCAGCTGGCTTATTATATGATTGATCATCATAGGATTCAATAGATTCCTTATGATCCTACAAAACCTGATAAAGATCCTCCCTAAAAGAGGTTTATATATATAGAAAACTATTATTGACCACCTCCTCCTCTGAAATTCCAGCCTATGAACAACCATGGTATCGATGAGGTTGATTTAACATATTTATACCATGAACATGTCTATATTAGGGAAGGGAACCTACCTAATAATATGAGGATCCCAAGGTGAAAAACTATCAATATTATTATCCTAAATAATCCATAATACCCCTGAACTAGATGGTTCATCTGACCAATCCTCTTGAATCCCATAACACTCATGTCTTGACTCCCTACCAACATGAGAAATCATGGGATCATGTTTAAAATATTTAAAGTAATATGTCAAGTTCCCCTTTAAGACATTATTTTCATAAAAAATAAACCTGGGAAAATTTCATTTTAAATACAAAAAAATATTTTCACTCCTCATCAGGAAAAATCATTAAAATTCAAAGTCACTGATCAATTAATATTTGAGTGATCACCACCAACCACGACCTCGATGATTTCCTCTACCGATAAAATTTAAAACAAAAATCCACTCATTTTATATCTACTATGGATATTATTCCTCATTCAAGGATAATGAAGGCATCCCACGTTTATCATCTTTACCTATGACCCATGGTCCACCTTTCAATGAATTGTCTTCAATATCTAAATTTGGGTTGGATATAGCATTATATTTAATGTTGATGAATAAAAAATCTAGGACTCAAAGATAATAATGAATGATGAAAGGACCATGATTCAAATTTCTTGAATATTGAATCAAATTTTATGTCAAACCATTCCATTTTAACCTTACTAAGTTCTTAATAAAACTTCTCAGTCTCATGCTTCACCGAGAGGATTTTACATTCTGAGCTGATCACCATTACCTCCTCAAATTCATCAATCGTGGACTTGATAATTTTTTAAAAAAAATAGATTCCAAGAAATCATAGATGTGTGGGGGATATCGAGAGTGCATAAGTTATAAAGAGATACCAGAGCGTTTCCTAGACCAACTCACATTTTTCAGATAACATAGTTGGACATTTAACTTAGAGGAGACATCCCATAATGGAAAAGAGTTGGAGGTGGGTACATAGATTGCTAGACTATCGGCCAAATCAACATTCCCAACAAGGGATCATTAATTAACAAAAGATACTATTTTATCTACCTATAATACCTAAATAGGTGGATCTCAATTATTCCCCATATTCCTTTCAACCTAAGGAGTTCTAATGGTAGAACATTTCTTAGATATAATATTCTTTGAAAAAAAAAATAAAACATTTTTATCTTGCATTTACCTTTAGAAATGGATAACTTCCGATCCTCCCTCAAGTTGTAATCAAACTTGGATTGAAAAATTAACTCATAATTATACTAGACATCAACAAAAATAGTGTACTCATCCTCTATAACCATCAAAACTATATCCCTCAAATAAGTCATTGTAAAACCCAGCTGCCTCTCATCCTCATCATCATCACCAATGTGCACCCAAGATCCTTTATCATATTCCTACTGAAACTATACTCTCATACCCTTCATTCTCAAATACCTAGAAAGAAATGCATGGACCTTAAGAATAATCACAAGGGTGTGCCTACAAAAAGGACCAGGATCCCACATAACACTTATGTCTCTCTAGATCTGTAGCTCAATTTTCAAGGACTATTGTACACAAGGTAGGCTGATGTATTCAGCGGGATCATCTGTAAAGACCTGTAAAATTCAAGGAAATTTTTTTCTCAATTTTCTTTGGGATTTTATAAGAACGCTGTTTCAGACAGCACTTGATTCCGAGGCCCGGAGTGCCCGGAATTTCTATCTGAAGTTTAGCTCGGGTACGTTCAGTGAACAAACGAGCGGGAATTTCTAACTTTTGAACTGGTGCCCGGAATCGAATTCCGAGGGCACCGATGGAACCGAAACGCCTGTAATTGCTTAGGAACTCCTGTTCCGGAGTTGCGTTATCACGGGTGTGGATGATAAAAATTGTGGAAGTTGATTTATTATTATTCTACAATTTTTATTCTAAGTGTTTAGTTCTTGATAGAAGTTGGGTAACCACCCAACCTCCCTTGGGAGGTTATGAGGGTGGTGGGGCCCACACGAACCCCACCCCTTCATATCCTCTAACCCCTCTCAACTCCCACTTTAATTTTGTTAACTTAAGTTATAACTTATGACTTAAATGTAATAAGTTTAATGAGGTGAGTTGTGTGTGGTTAATTAAATTTCAAACTCTTGAAATTCAAAAGGGTTGTTGTGTTAATAAAATAAAAAAGGGGCTTATTTTATTTTGTTGTTAGAGTTTTGTCGTTGAGAGGTTTTGGGAAGAACACCTTCTTCTTCGACGAAGAACGTGAAGAACACCTCGGACTCTGACGAAGAACACCGTTCTTCAACGAAGAACATCTCCGCCGAAGAACGCGGAGAACTTCTTCCACGACGAACTTCTACAACAACGTTTCCTCATCGGACGCACCTCGACGTCAACCGAATCGACGTTCTTCTTCCGCATCGTCTCTTCCGCGACGGTTCTCCGCGACGAAATCTCCGTCAACGACTTCGAATCCTCACTTCGCGATGTCGACGTTTGTTTTCCGTGACGCCCGACTTCCGCGATGCTCGTCTTCCGCGGCTCGTTGATGTGCACCGTTCTTGAAACCGAGGTAGGGGTTTTATTTATTTATTTCTGTTCTTGAATACCAACTTGACGATCTTCGTGGATTAAAACCAATTGTTATCGAATAACGCGAGGGGGCCGGACCGCACAAACACGTCCGACCCTCCTCCTTATTTCATGTTGATTTCCTTTGTGGTTTGGTACGGGAAGGCGTGGTGCCGTTACACCATGCAGAATCAAGAGAAAGGAAAATGCGCGGCGTCGTCGCGCCGCGAATTAATCCAAAGACGCGACACCATCATGCCGCGTCGGAGACACCCAAAATACCGCGGCTGGTTCTGAGGCCGCGGCGGGGGGCGCGACATCGTCGCGCCACGCCGGACGACAAGGGCCGCGGCCAGTTCCAGGCCGCGGCGGAGCAAGGTGACCGGCGGCCGAACCGGGCCGCCGGCGTCGGAGCTGGAAGGGGACCGGCCATCGTCGGTCCCGTTGAGCAGGAACCGGCCTGCCAGGTCGGGCCGGCCAGACATGGAGGATCCGGGGGAATTAAATTCCCCCGGCCGGTTTTGAAATGGCCCCCCATAATGGGGGGGGGGGGGGGGCGTGGTTACACAGGGGGCAGGCGCCCCCCCCTTTGCCGAAACGGCTTGGCCACTGGCCGAGCCGGCAGCGCGCTGGGCACGCTGTGCCTAGCTAGTCCGCCAGGCCGGCCTGTGCCGCGCCAGGCCGGGCCGACCCGGACCGGGGCGTGTCGACCTGGGTCGGGCCGACCGGGGGGTCTCGGGCCGGGTCGGTCCGGGCCCGAAACCCCCGTCTTCGGACCGTTTTCGGTCTTTTACCCGTATCTTGAGATACGGGCCTCCGAACGACTCGCCGTCAGCAGCGATGCAATCCTTGGATCGAGACGGTCATTTAGGTATATCGCACTTAAGGTTTCGGAGTACTTTGAGTTCGTCCGGGTTGGTTCGTACACGAAACCAACCGGTCCCTCGGAGCGGAAATGCTCATATCTTGAGCTACGGACGTCCGATAAACGTATCGTTGACTTTGTTGGTTTCCTCTTAGTGAGAAGGATCTTTTGGCATACTCCGCCCGAGGTTTGGACGCAGGTGGAGTACGGTCGGGTTGGTTTTGCCTTAAAAACCAACCGGGCCCCTGAGACGAAAAAGCCAATAACTCTCAGACCGGGCGTCCGATTGACGCGCCGTCTACGACGTTGAGTTCCTGTTGACGAGACAGAACTTTTGGATACATCAACTCTGGACTATGTGTCAGTCGATGTATCAGCCTCTCGGCTCGTTGAGCGGACCCTCCCGAACGAGCTTGCTGTGTGCGGGAACCCTAGTGCTGGCTGCGACTACTACTGTGACTGCGACGACGACTGTGCAGAGATGCTCAGTGGATTCGACGACGACGACTATAGAACTCAGCGATCCTGTGTGGATCAGTGCTACCGATCCTGTGTGGGTCCGATCCTGTGTGGGTCAGTGCTCAGCGGTTCTGTGTGAGCCAGCGCCTACAGATCCTGTGTGGGTCCCATCCTCTGTGGGTCATTGCGGGGGTTAGTTTCCTACCGATCCTGTGTGGGTCTTTGCGGGGGTTAGTACCTATCGATCCTTTGTGGGTCCAACGACTTAGATGGATCAGTGATCATCTCTATCGTCTTTCGAAGAAGTATACCTGTGTGAGCTGAATCCTGTTTTACTATCCTGTGTGGATTTCGTTTTGCTTTCCTGTGTGGAATACGTATGCTTTCACGTGTGGACTGGGTTGTACTTGGTCTCGGAGGTTGGAGCGTATTGGAATTGATGACTTTGGTATATGTATGGGCATATACCTAAGCAGTGTCGGTTGTTACTTCATGATTGTGTCTTTCCTTTGTGGTTATCCTTTGTGGATTTTGGGAGACCTTCGGGGGTCTCGGGGTCCCTACTGAGTAGCTTATACTCACCCCTGCATGGGCTATGCCCGCACTACGTTGTGTTGGTTGCAGACGACGGACAGTGCTGATCGTGGTGGAGGCTTGCGGAGCAGGATGGTACCTGGAGGTGGACCATTGGGTGGGACGTACTCGGAGCGGTCGACTGGACCTGAGGAGCAGTGGAGGCTTTCTGTACCCACCCTTCAGGTGGGACTTCCAGTGGACGGCTCGACGTTGTGGCTTTACTTTTCAGTTGCTGTTTTCCCTTTTCAAGTTGTACTTTACTTTCAGTTTGGGTTTTTATACTGGCCGACTTACTTTCCGCACTTACTCTTGTACCAGCTTTTACTTAGTGTTTACTTCTGCTGCTTGTTTACTCTGTGGTGTTTGTTTACTTTACAAAGGCAATGCCTTCCCTTTTACCGGGATATACGCCTTGGTTCTAGTCGCCAACCCCTGGCCTATGGAAGGCGGGCTTGGGGTAGTCACGACACGGGCCCCGAGGACGGGTCGTGACAAATTGGTATCAGAGGAGTTCAGTTCTACCGCAGACTCTGATCTTTCTTCTATGTGAAGCAACAGTGTTAAGCGTATTGGGTGTGGTTATCATTCCAGGGAGTCTAGTGTTGGTGCGGTGGCCGACGTATCCATACACCGTTCTGATTTCCGACTTAATGCACAAAAACATTGATTGCATGTGTGTTTCAAGTTTTCTTCGTGATTACTTTGTATCAGCTCACCAGGTATACTATTCTGACCGTGGCGCACCTGTTTCCTTTTCAGGATGGCCCCACAACGGCAGCCAGCTAGGGTTCCGAGAGTCGAGTGTGACGACAGCCCACCAAGCGATGAGGCCTCGATGCAGGGCCCTTTGTCAGCAGTGGCACCGGCGGTAGCTCTACCCGCCGAGCCACCGATGCTTCCAGCACTAGCCGCTGACGATGCACGTCGCCTTAGTGCACTGCATGAGTTCCAACGCCAGCGACCACCCAGGTTCCGCGGGGAGACGGACCCCCAGGCAGCCGAGGACTGGCTGGAGGCAGTCGTACGACTTTTCTGGCTAGTGAGGACACTAGCAGACCTCATGGTGATTCTCGCTACGAGCCTACTGCATGCAGCAGTGGGCCGATGGTGGAGCTTGATGCTCCAGGTGCACGATGAGTCATATCTACTTTGGACGGACTTTGAGAGCCTCTTCCGCTCGGAGTTCGTCCCAGACACCCTCCGTGCGGTGCGCATTCAGGAGCTTCTTCAGCTGCGGCAGGGCAGCATGACGGTCGCCCAGTACTCGGAGAGATTTACCGATCTCTCGCGCTACTCGACCGACATGGTACGAGACCCATTCTTCCGGGCCCAAACCTTTGAGCAGAGATTGAGACACGAGATCAGGGCATCTATGATCTCCCTCAGCATTCCGACTCAGGCAGGAGTACGGGAGCGAGCTCTTTTGATAGAGAGCTTCCTTGCTGAGCCTTCATCAGCAGTGAGACCTACCGCAGGGCGGCAGGTAGTAGAGTCTTTCGCAACAGGCAGCTGACAGATGACTCAAGGGTCCAGGCGGACCAAACCCTCAGGCATACGACCTCAGGACACTGGCTCAGTAGTGCAGGACACACAGCGCGGAGCCAGTCTTTCGAGAGGTAGACAGTGTTACTCGTGCGGCGGGCAGGGCCACATGCCTCGTGATTGCCCGACCCGCCGTGCCGAGGAGCAGTAGATGGTTGAGGGACCACCGAGGCAGAGGTAGAGGGTCGACCGTGGCGGTCCGCATGGAGGAGGCGGACGAGGCAGAGGAGATGGCCGAGCAGCAGGTGGTGGGTGACGCTTTGAGGCTCTACCACCACCACCACCACCAGAAGGTCCACCCCGACCACAGGGAGCTGGAGGGCAGAGACAGGCACAACTCCAGGCAGCAGAGGCCTACGACCACGGCGCGCCCGAGATGATTTGAGGTACTATCTGTGTCTATTCCACCCTTGCTGCAGTACTTATAGACACAGGAGCAAGTCACTCTTTCATAGCCGCTGCCCTTGTTCGGAGCTCAGAGATTCCAACAGAGCTGTTGGCTCGATCCTTACGGCTAGAGACTTCTATGGGAGCAGACTCGACGATTACGCACTGGTGCCGGCAGTGTGAGCTTACTCTAGGAGGCGAGAGCTTCGGCTGGGATCTTCTTGTAGTGGTGTCGAGGCCTTACGACGTCATCTTGGGCATGGATTGGTTATATACGGTCCATGCACAGATTGACTGTTTTAGGTGCAAGGTGCGATGTGTACGCACTGACGGGAGTAGGTTCACCTTCACCAGCGAGAATGGAGCCTTTGCAGCACAGGATGGACTCTCGCAGGGGAGAGGACAGCCCATCACTCATCAGTTGGCTAGCCTCATCCTAGGAGCAGTTGACGTCCAGAGTCCTGGTTTTCCTGTAGTGGTGGATCAGTTTGCGGACGTTTTTCCCGACAACATTCCAGGGTTACCTCCTCACAGAGAGGTAGACTTTTATACTGACTTGTACCCCTGGAAAACCCTGATATTGACTCCAGCATATCGGATGACCCCCGCTGAGCTTCAAGAGATACGAGTACAGTTGGAGGACTTGCAGGGCAAGGGGTTTATCCGACCCAGTGTTTCACCCTGGGCTTCCCCGATATTGTTCGCCAAGAAGACAGATGGGAGCTTGCGACTTTGTGTTGACTATCATCGCCTGAACTAGGTGACAGTGAGGAACAAGTATCCTCTACCGAGGATTGATGACCTCTTTGATCAGCTCAAGGGAGAACGGTGGTTCTCGAAGATAGATCTCAGGTCAGGCTATCATCAGCTCAGAGTTTGAGACGAGGAAGTGCAGAAGACGGCCTTTAGATGTCGGTATGGCCACTATGAGTTCTTGGTTATGCCATTCGGCATAACCAATTCTCCAGAAGTGTTCATGGACCTCATGAACAGGATCTTTCAGCTATACCTCGATCAATGTGTCATGGCCTTTATTGACGACATTTTGATTTACTCGACGACTGAGGAGGAGCACGCCTACCACTTGCGTGTTGTACTAGACACACTCCGAGAGCACCATCATTATGGAAAGCTCTCGAAGTGTAAGTTCTTGATACGTGAGGTCCACTTCTTGGGGCACGTCATTTCTGAGGTGGGAGTTGTGGTGGATCCCGCAAAGATCGAGGCAGTGCTAGCTTGGGAGCCACCCAGGAGCGTAACAGAGGTGCGGAGTTTCTTGGGTCTAGCTGGATACTACCAGAGATTCGTGCCAGACTTCTCCAGAGTTGTGGCACCACTCTCAGATTTGACGAAGAAGGGGAAACCCTTTGTGTGGTCAGAAAGATGTCAGCAGAGCTTCCAGGAGCTGAGATAGAGATTGACCAGCGCACCTATCTTGAGGTTTCCCGAGGAGGGAGTAGGGTACGTAGTCTACTGCAATGCATCAAGGACCAGCCTCGGTTGTGTCTTGATGCATGAGCGGGCATTGATCACCTATGGATCACGTCATTTGAGGCCGCATTAGTATAACTACGCTACCCATGACCTGGAGTTAGCAGCAGTGGTCTTCGCTCTGAAGACATGGCGACACTATCTGATGGGCGAGCGCTTTACAGTCTTTTCTGACCATCAGAGTCTCAGATACATCTTCTCTCAGAAGGATCTGAATCTGATACAGCGGCGATGGATCAAGTTCCTCCAGGACTATGACTTTGAGATAGTCTATACTCCTGGGAAGGGGAACGTGGTAGCCGATGCCCTCAGCAGGAGGACGAGCATTCAGCTACTTGAGGAGGCGACAGAGCAGCTAGCCTCTTTGCAGATATCCTTCATGGATAGAGATGGAGCAGCCTTCCTTCAGTCTCTCACAGTAACTTATCCACTACTGCAGCGGGTCAGAGAGGCACAGCGTGGGGACACTGACTTTGAGACGCGGTGTGCACAGATATCCTCAGGACAAGAACCTGATGGTTTCTCCTTTGGAGCAGAGCACGACATCCTTTTCAGAGGACGTAACTTGGTACCAGTTTCTTTACGAGAGGAGGTTTTGAGAGAGTTTCACACTTCTCCCTTGGCGGTACATCCCGGAGTGGAGAAGATGTACGAGGATCGCAGACGACAGCACTGGTGTCCAGGCATGAAGAAGGCTGTGGCAGAGTTCGTTTCATGATGCCTCACCTACCAGCAGGTGAAGGCTGAGCAACAGGTACCAGCAGGCTTGGTACAACCCTTGGAGGTCCCGAAGTGGAAGTGGGACGGGATATCTATGGAATTCGTGACTGGACTTCCACGCACTTCTAGAGGTCATGACTCCATCTGGGTGATTTTCGACCGACTCACCAAGTCGGCTCACTTCTTACCCATCAGAGAGCAGGGCTCAGTGGAGAGATTGGGACGTATTTACATTCAGGAGATTGTTCGGCTTCACAGTGTGCCATCTTCTATCGTCTCGGATCAAGATACTCATTTTACTTCCCAGCTATGGAAGGGATTGCAGGAGGCGTTCGGGACGCAGATACGTCTGAGAACAGCCTTTCACCCTCAGATGGATGGTCAGACGGAGAGGACCATTCAGACTCTCGAGGACATGCTCCGCGCATGTGTCCTCGACTTTGGTCACAGCTGGGAGGACCACCTAACCTTGGTGGAGTTCACGTACAACAACAGCTACCACTCCACCATTGGGATGGCATCATACGAGGCATTGTATGACCGACCTTGTAAATCTTCTTTGTGCTAGACAGACCCTGGGGAGTTAGCACTTGTGGGGCCGTAGATGGTCCAGGCCACGACAGATAAGGTCCAGGTTATCCAGGAGCGGATGAGGACATCTCAGAGCCAGCAGAAGTCATATGCTTACAGGAGACAGAGGCCACTAGAGTTCGAGGATGGCGACCACGTCTTCTTGCGTGTCTCACCTCGACGTGGATTATAGAGTTTTGACCGAGGCGGCAAGTTATCTTCGTGCTTCATCGGACCCTTCCAGGTCCTCAGCAGGATTGGCGAGGTAGATTATCGCCTAGCTCTACCACCTCAGTTGCACCGGGTGCACGACGTCTTCCACGCATCTCATCTGAGGAGATACGTGCACGACCCGACGCACATCATTGACCATGGGGAGCTTGACGTTGATGATGGGGCAAATTTTGCGGAGGTCCCGGTGGAGATCAAGGATCGACAGGAGTGGGTCCTACGTGGACGGTCGATTCCTCTAGTGCGCATCAGATGGCAGCACGAGAACCTCTAGGAGAGCACTTGGGAGCGGGAGGCTCAGATGCGTGCTCAGTACCCCCATTTGTTTCCATAGTTTTCGATGTATCTTTATGGGGATGTAAAGCCCTGAGGTGGGAGTAATGTAAAGACCCGTAAAATTCAAGGAAATTTTTTTCTTAATTTTCTTTGGGATTTTACAAGAATGTAGTTTCAGACGGCACTTGATTCCGAGGCCCGTAGTGCCTGGAATTTCTATCCGAAGTTTAGCTCGGGTACGTTTAGTGAACGAACGAGCAGGAATTTCTAACTTTTGAACCGATGCCTGGAATCGAATTCCGAGGGCACCGATGGAACCGCAACGCCTGTAATTTCTTAGGAACTCCTGTTCCGGAGTTGCGTTATCACGGGTGTGGATGATAAAAATTGTGGATGTTGATTTATTATTATTCTACAATTTTTATTCTAAGTGTTTAGTTCTTGATGGAAGTTGGGTAACCACCCAACCTCCCTTGGGAGGTTATGAGGGTGGTGGGGCCCACACGAACCCCACCCCTTTATATCCTCTAACCCCTCTCAACTCCCACTTTAATTTTGTTAACTTAAGTTATAACTTATGACTTAAATGTAATAAGTTTAATGAGGTGAGTTGTGGGTGGTTAATTGAATTTCAAACTCTTGAAATTCAAAGGGGTTGTTGTGTTAATAAAATAAGAAAGGGGCTTATTTTATTTTGTTGTTAGAGTTTTGTCGTTGAGAGGTTTTGGGAAGAACACCTTCTTCTTCGACGAAGAACGTGAAGAACACCTCGGACTCCGACGAAGAACACCGTTCTTCAACGAAGAACATCTTCACCGAAGAACGTGGAAAACTTCTTCCACGAAGAACTTCTCCAACGACGTTTCCTCATCGGATTCACCTCGACGACAACAGAATCGACGTTCTTCTTCCGCATCGTATCTTTTGCGACGGTTCTCCGCGACGAAATCTCCGTCAACGACTTCGAGTCCTCACTTCGTGACGTCGACGTTCGTTTTCTGCAACACCCGACTTCCGCGACGCTCGTCTTCCGCGGCTCGTTGACGTGCACCGTTCTTGAAACCGAGGTAGAGGTTTTATTTATTTATTTTTGTTCGTGAATACCAACTTGACGATATTCGTGGATTAAAACCAATTGTTATCAAATAACGCAAGACGGCCGGACCGCACAAAAACGACCGACCCTCCTTATTTCATGTTGATTTCCTTTGTGGTTTGGTATGGGAAGGCGTGGTGCCGTCGCACCACGCAGAATCAAGAGAAAGGAAAATGCGCGGCGCCGTCACACGACACCGAGGAAAGAAGACCAAGGACGTGACGCCGTCGCGCCGCAAATTAATCCAAAGACGCGACGCCATCGCGCCGCGTCAGAGACACTCGAAATACCGCGACCAGTTCCGGGGCCGCGGCAGAGGGGCATGGCATCGTCGCGCCGCGCCGGACGACAAGGGCCGCGGCCGGTTCCGGGCCGCGGCGGAGCAAGGTGACCGGCGGCCGAACCGAGCCGCCGGCGTCGGAGCTGGAAGGGGACCGACCATCGCCGGTCCCGTTGAGCAGGAACTGGCCGGCCAGGTTGGGCCAGCCAGACAGGGAGGAGCCGGGGGAATTAAATTACCCCAGCCGGTTTTCAAACGGCCCCCCATAATGGGGGGGGTTACACAGGGGGGCAGGCGCCCCCCCTTTGCCGAAACGGCTCGGCCAGGGGCCGAGCCGGCGGCGCGCTGGGCACGCTGTGCCCAGCCGGTCCGCCAGGCCGACCCGAAACAGGGCGGGTCGACCCGGGTCGGGCCGACCGGGGGGTCTCGGGCTGGGTCGGTCCGGGCCCGAAACCCCCGTCTTCGGACCATTTTCGGTCTTTTACCCGTATCTTGAGCTACGGGCCTCCGAACGATGCGCCGTCAGCGGCGATGCGATCCTTGGATCGAGACGGTCGTTTCTTTATATCGCACTCAAGGTTTCAGAATACTTTGAGTTCGGCCGGGTTGGTTCGTACACGAAACCAACCGGGCCCTCGGAGCGGAAACACTCATATCTTGAGCTACAGACTTCCGATAAACGTGCCGTCGACTTTGTTGGTTTCCTCTTAGTGAGACGGATCTTTTGGCATACTCCGCCCGAGGTTTGGATGCAGGTGGAGTACGGTTGGTTTTTCCTTAAAAACCAACCGGGCCCCTGGGACGAAAAAGCCAACAACTCTCAGACCGGGCGTCCGATTGACGCGCCGTCTGCGACGTTGAGTTCCTGTTGACGATACGGAACTTTTGGATACATCAACTCTGGACTATGTGTCAGTTGATGTATCAGCCTCTCGGCTCGTGGAGCGGACCCTCCCGAACGAGGTTGCTGTGTGCGGGAACCCTAGTGCTGGCTGCGACTACTACTGTGACTGCGACGACGACTGTGCAGAGATCCTTAGTGGATTCGACGACAACGACTACAACACTCAGCGATCCTGTGTGGATTAGTGCTACCGATCCTGTGTGGGTCTGATCCTGTGTGGGTCAGCGCTCAGCGGTTCTGTGTGAGCCAGCGCCTACAGATCCTGTGTGGGTCCGATCCTCTATGGGTCATTGCGAGGGTTAGTTTCCTACCGATCCTGTGTGGGTCTTTGAGGGGGTTAGTATCTATCGATCCTTTGTGGGTCCGACGAATTAGATGGATCAGTGATCATCTCTATCGTCTTTCGAAGAAGTATACCTGTGTGAGATGAATCCTATTTTACTATCCTGTGTGGATTTCGTTTTGCTTTCCTATGGGGAATACGTAAGCTTTCCTATGTGGACTGGGTTGTACTTGGTCTCGGAGGTTGGAGTGTATTGGAATTGATGACTTAGGTATATGTATGGGAATATAACTAAGAAGTGTCGGTTGTTACTTCGTGATTGTGTCTTTCCTTTGTGGTTATCCTTTGTGGATTTTGGGAGACCTTAGGGGGTCTCGGGGTCCCTACTGAGTAGCTTATACTCACCCCTGCACGGGTTATGCCCGCACTACGTTGTGTTGGTTGCAGATGATGGACATCGCTGATCGTGGTGGAGGATTGCGGAGCAGGACGGTACCTGGAGGTGGACCATTGGGCGGGACGTACGCGGAGCGGTCGGCTGGACCCGAGGAGCAGTGGAGGCTTTCTGTACCCACCCTTTAGGTGGGACTACCAGTGGACGGCTAGACGTTGCGGCTTTACTTTTCAGTTGTTGTTTTCCCTTTTCGGGTTGTACTTTACTTTCAGTTTTTTTTTGTATACTGGCCCACTTACTTTACGCACTTACTCTTGTACCAGCTTTTACTTAGTGTTTACTTCTGCTGCTTGTTTACTCTGTGGTGTTTGTTTACTTTACAAAGGCAATGCCTTCCCTTTTACTGGGATATACGCCTTGGTGCTAGTCGCCAACCCCTGGACTATGGAAGGCGAGTTTGGGGTAGTCACAGCACGGGCCCCGAGGACGGGTCGTGACATCATCTAAAGAACCTTCCAATATACATGAAAACCATTTCCTTACATTATATAATGCTCAAAAAATATTCTGTCCTTAATAAGATAATTACCTTAAAAAACAAAGGAGGTGTTAACCTCTATATCCTCATTTATGCCACACTTTTAGATCCTTTCCCATTTACAAATCGTCAGTGGGATTATTCCTCTTATAATATTTACCATCATGAACAAACCCCACAAATCATTCTCTTTTGGAACTAATACCTTGGATGAACAATAACCTTGAAATCCAACAAAAAACTGGGAAACATCTCATATCCAATTCCCATATTATTTTCATCCTTCTTGGGGGATAAAATTTCCTAGTCAATCGAGGTGGAACTCTAATCAACCTCAACAAGTACCCCAAAAAAGTGCTAAAAATGAACAAACATAGTTTCTTTATCCATTTCACTAACACTAATTAATTATACTAATAATCATTAATGTCATTAATTATAATGATAATAATTTATTATATTAATTATATAAGTTATATTAGTTATAATAATTATAATAATTATATTATAATTATAATAATTATATTATAATTATAATTATATATTATTCATAATATATATTATTTATTACATTTTATATTATTATTTGTTATTTAAAATATTAATAATTAATTATATTAATTATTAATTATTAATTTTATATTATTAATTTTTCTTTATAAAATTAATGTCATTATAAATTATTATTTATTATTTATCATATTGATTATTAATTAATTATCATCCTTTGTGGAATTTAACAGAATATTTGACCATGGATTAGGGATAATTATCTGTATTCTAAAGGTAGGTTGACTACATCATCCTTATATGAAGAACACGATCCTTGATAGGGGGAAAAGACATTTTGGGATGACATAAATACATGTGGTAGAGATAATAATCTACATCATGATGGATAGCATTCACATCATAATATAGGTCATTCTTGTGCGGTTGAACTTTGATATTTTAGGATCATATATTCATGATGAGGGAAGTAGTTGTCTTGTTCGAATCCATACTTCTTACGTGTACTATTTCCTTTTATTAATAAATGGGATGGGCCCTCAGGCTCCATCCAATGCCTATTTTAAAAAATATTAATTATTTTATTTTTTAATATTAATTGTTATTTATTATAATGGTATTATATTTTAATTAGTTATATTTTTTATTATATTTTACTATTCATGTTTTATTATTAACAAACTATTATTAATGTAATGATGGAAAATTAAAGCCAAATTACACATGGAAAATCTGTAAGGTATTTCATAGCCCCTTCCCTAGAAAAATAGAGTCATGGGTGGAGATTCTTGTTATATTTTGGGATTACATTAATGATGATAATTCTGAAAAATACTATATTTTAAATAATATTTAAAATTTCATTATATATATACAATAAATAAAATAAATAAAAATAAAATATTTTTAAAAAATAAATATTTGAAATACTGTTTAAATTATATATATATACACATATGAAATATAAATACTATTTAAGAAAAAATTACGCAATTGCGCCAAATGAATTGAATCTCATGGATGACCATAAATTCATTTGACAATTTATCCTAGAATGGCCAAGAGTTATTTTATTTTATGCTCAAATTCCTTGGTTTCCAAATGTTAAAAAACCCTAACTCATTTATTTTTAAAAAAAGAAAAACTAATTGAAAATTTTTCCACTTCATTATAAGGAAAAGGAATTTATGACCTCAACTCCTTTTTTATTTATCCAAAATTTATTAAGGACATAAACTCCTTTCGAACACATAATTTTAAAATAATTAATAACCAATACCTTTTTGTATAAATTTTTTTCCTCAAATGATCTAAATGAATCACACATTGATAATCAAGGAAGAGAACCATTTTCACTTTGTTCCATCGATGCACTTCCACTATCGTCCACCAAAAAAATAAACCTATCACCATGCACACTATCTAGACTACCTTTTTTTAATGTAATTCACAATTCATACATGGCATTGTTGATGATTATGATATAATAAATTCATGACTCATTGAGCTCTGGATGATGTATGACCCCTATTGATTAGGTGAGTGTGGTTGTTATGGGTTAGGAGTGTGAGGAGATTAGGGATTCAAGGTTGGTCGGTTTCTATAAATTCCATAATTTTAAATATAAACTCCCCATATTAAACATTATATAACATTTTATTTTAAATATATGATATTTCATGAAATATAAACATTTTATAATACACTATTTATTATGTAAGCATTTTTCATAATCTATATATATATCATACACTTAACATTATTCCAACCAGGATAAAATCAGTCACCAAAAACTTTTTGATGAGGTTTAAATTATTTCCAAATATGGCTCTTTTAATTTGAAAGCTTCAAATTAATAATTGAAAACATTTCATGATTTTCTTAAACATAAAAACTTTATATCAGGCCTTATTGTTTAATTTATAAAATTATTATAAATTTCCTTTTAGATTACTAAATAACCACATTATTTATAATATATTGGATATTACATATAATTTTTTTAAATGTTTTTGATATTAACTTTTAATATATGAAATATTTATTAATAAATGTTTGTGTAAGAATGTACTTGAAAATATTGAAATAAAAATGATGAAATCCCTTTTTAAAACAAAAATGTGATATGTGGTGCTCATGATGTTTGGTGGTTGTGATGTGTGATGATTGTGATCTGTGGTGGTTGAGCCATTGGGCATTTTGACATGAGTATAATGGAATGTTTGGGGTGTGAGATCTATAAATTAGTGAGAATGTGGTGTGGGGTAAACTTTTATCCATATGATTCATTTTATCTGAATATAAATGGATGAGTTTTTTAGTGAGCATTCCATAGTGAGGATGGGATTGGTTATTTGACCTTCTTATGTGTATATTGGTTCTATTTTTAGTCCAATGGTTCATTAGTATGGTGTTTTCACATGTTCATGAGAAACTTTGGGTATGACCCTAATTAGTATACATGGTATGCTCACACCACATATAAATAAATCAATTTTTAGGTTTCGTGGATGACTTTGGGAACTAATTTGGACATTACTATCCCAAACATTATATTTTTTATCGATTCACCAACTTAGTATTTCTCTGTGTATTTATTTGAAAACTCTTTGTATTTGTTTACATTATACATGCATTGCCGGATAGTTTTTTATTTTCTTTTTCATCTATGCCATGGATTTTCTTGTTGATTTATATCCTATATACTCATATTTATTTATCCATTAAGGGTAATTTATTTCATATATGACATTTCTATACCCTTAGTTCTTGTCTTTAACCTGAGGCCTACTAAAGGTGAGACTCGAAGGTTGTTATCTCTCTTCCTTCATTTTCATCCCATGAGGGGTACCATTGAATATAGAGGATCATGAGCAAGTGATATTAGATATTTGTTGAGATATAATGTGGATTTTATAGTTAGGAACTTTGAGGATTTCATATATTTGTGGGTCAATTAAATCAGTTTATCACGATGTGTGATATAGGAAAGGGAAGATTGGTTAGGACGCAATATTTTAGGGACCCACGTGATCTAATGTAAGGAATCTAAATTTACCAAGCTGCTAAGTGTTTTGTTACTGATTATATGATAGACACCTATGATAAGTAAATAATTCATGATTTCTCTTTTTATTATATGAATTAAGAAGTCTTTGGAAGTTAAAATAAATTAATTTAATGAAGATTAATAAAACTAAATACTACAAGGCTTGGGGAATCATTGTTTTCCTATTTATTTATAGCTCTTGGATTTCATATTCATGTATTTAAGGCATGTGAGATTTAGTAGGCTAACCCAATTAACCACAAGAGTGTAGAATAAATTAAGGATGATGATTTGTGAAATAATTTTTTGTATGACTTCCTATGATAGGATTTGGTGAATTATAATGGTGGCATCTCTGATCTAGAGTTAGATAATTGGTTAGAGGATCTTGAGATCACCTTCTATTTTATAAAGGCCAGGGTGAATTATGTGGTTCCTTTAGCAATTAGTCATATGAATGGTGCAACAAATCAGGGTTGGATAGTGTATCTCAAAGAGTTTAAAGAGGAATATGTTTCTTAGGTACAATTCTCAGAGTTATAAATAGAGTACATATCGTTAACCATGAAGGTAGTGAAAAGGAAGTATCAGTGTTCTCTCCTACAAGGGATTATATCTTTATGGGAGCATTAGATCGTGTTCCTGGATATTTTATGTTTTATCCTTGATCTTTTTTCTAATGAGGTTTTGGATGAATTCATAAACAGTGATGCAGGTGGGGTGGGCATCGATAGTTTCATGATATGGACGTTCCAACATCAGTGGGGCCAGAGATCAACAAAGGTATGTTCATCTTGTCATCTACCCATTTTTGTGCTTTGTTTCATTATGTATCCTCACACTTAATTTTTTAACTTCCATTAGTCTATGCTTTGGTACTAGATTTATAGAGGCTTCTCGTTCCCCTAGTTCTGACTACACTAGTTAAAGGATTGATCAGATTGTTTGATGTGTTTCAGGGTGTAGACTAATGATGGGGAAACATCAATCATGGTGGGATATTTTTCATGATATAATAAAAATGTTATATTGTCACCATTTTCATTTAGTGGTTATATTCCATGTATTAGGTAATCAAAAATTTCAATTGAAAGTTGTGTTCTTGGAAGAGGATTTTCAGAACATGGTTTTATTCAGCAAACAATGTTATAAGATAAGAGAAAGACCTATGGTTACATTTCAATCCTTGATGAAAGAGTTTTCAGTAATGTAAGTAGGTGCTATGATGGAGGAGGATCCAAAATTCGTTCCGGATTTTTTGGATATCTTCCATGAGGAGGTTGTGACACTACCAACTTGATATGAAATTGAGTTTGTGATAGAGTTGTAGATAGGTGCCTCTCTAAATTCAATGGATCCATATCGTATGAATCCCTTTGAGTTGTGAGAGTTTAGGATTTAGATATATGATATGTTGTATAAAGGTTTCATCTATCCTGGTGTATTTTTAGAAGGATTTCTAGTGTTATTCGCCAATAAGATAGGTGGTATCCTGAGTACATGTATTGATTACCAAAGGCTGAATCGGTTGATGATCAAGAATAGATTCCCTATTAGTAGGATTAATGATCTTCTTCGATTGTTTATAGGATTTATTGTGTTCTATAATATCAATATTCATTTTGGATATCATCTGATAAGGATGAAGGATGAAGATATTCTGAATACTAAGTTTCGATATAGGTATGGACACGTTGATTCCATGGTCATGTCATTCCGGGAAAAAACACCTAATTTTTATTTACGAGTCTCATGAAATTCATGTTCAAAATATTCCAAGACCAATTTTTAGTTGTAACATTTTGACCTAAGGGCCACCAAATAGTTCCCCAAGCTGATGGGTCACATAGCCTGAAGAGCGTGTACTCATATGTTAGGGTATTATGACTAGTGGTGAGGGTCTATAATGGTATAGTGAGGAGAATATAACCTCATGATCAGAGTAACACAATGTTATCACAAGTTAATAAATAAGAGGATTCTTAATATAAATCATTAGAAATAGTGAATAACCATCTGGATGGTATGAGTAATAAACCAAGAAAAGGTAGTATCATGTACAAAATGAATATTCCATTCCCCTATAATAAATTATAGGAAAAACATAGAAACAAATATCTAGTACAATACATGTATTAAAATACCTGAAAGACCAAAATGGTATCTCTAGGTAGAATCATGAGCACAAATCAGTATTTATCTCCCTTTATCCTAAGAATAGTCAATCAACCATTATAAATAGGGATCATTCCCTGGTCCCTACCTACATCCATGAAGTCAGTCTGGGTACCCAACACTGGCTCGAACAGGATGTGAGATAACACTCAATATGCCCCCACCAATGATGTCGAAAAAAATCTAGTATGTATGTATAATCAAAAGAGATGTGTAATATATATAATAATAATATAAATGTTTAATAATGAGTAAAAATTTCCAGCCAATAAGAATCACTATAAACTAGCAAACCTAAACATAGGCTAACAATAAATCATGATAAACATGCATTGCAGCCTTTACTCAGAAACCCAGTGTAAGGTGTATGATCCAATAGTATAAATATCTATGTAGTAATCAATGGAATATTTCATGAATTCAAGTTTTAGTCCCAACTACCAGATCCTAGGATGGGTAATGGTCAAGGTATCCCATAAAATTTGGATCTGTGGAGAATAAATGTCCATGGATTACAATATAATCTAAATCCATGGAGTAGAAATCTCTATGGAATTAAATGTAGTTCGAAATACATGGAGTATAAATATATATGGAATTCAATTTATTTATAAATCTATGGAGTAGAAATTTCCATGGAATTCAATATAATCCTAGATGTTATACTAAGATATCCATCATCAACATGCTTAAATAAGGAAATAAGGGTCATTCATTAAATATTCCCTTTACCATTTATCTCATTTCATAATCCATTTTATAACCATACCCAATACATTAGTTTATCTAACTCATTCCACATTTTCCACTTACCACTTAATCATTTGATTTCATGTAAACACAAGGAAGGTTATAATATTCCCCCTCCAAATATGTCATTAAATTTATCAAGGCTCCCAATATAATGGATAGAACACATAAAAAAACATAAAATGATGTTTTTAATCATCAGGTAGATTCATAATTACACCTAAAATGTTGTCTAGGTTGAGGTTGACAATAACCAACCATATCATGGTACCAAGAGAGAAACATATCATAGTTCCAAAAATTCAATCAAGGAATTTAATTAATTTAGGAATTTAATTAAACTCGACCCGGTCGAAATAAAATGTAAGAAAAATCAAATACCCTATAAATGGGGAATATTATATTCCACTAATATAACTTTATTGATACGAAGATATATGAATAAATTTATAATATTATTTAATAACTCACCAATGTAGATATAATTAGATTAATGGTATTTAAATCACTGTTTTGACAGATAGTAGACACGAAATCCTTGGTTTGGATTCAATAATAATCATTGAGATGAGAAATGGGTTTCCATGGATGGAGGAAAATAAAAGAGGATGGTTTTAAATTTTAATTCATTAAGGGAAAAATGATTATTTTCCCTCAAAATATTGGGTCACATAGGTTGGCCGCACTATTGGAAAAACTATGAATTGACCATATGCTCCAATCTTTTTCTAAGCCCCCCACGTACAGTCATGGGGCACAATTAGACAAACAGTGTGCTGACCATGCATTTATCCACTACTAAAAAACTATAGTTGGATCACATTGGTGTGATGACTAGGTCACATGGTTAGTGAAAACTGTGTTCCCTCTACTTCTCACTGTCACACCCCACATAGTTAAAAGAAACTATAAAGACTGAGCTACATAGTTTCTACTATCCTTGTGGCATAACTCCCTCTTTCAAAACTGAACCTTCAGGATCTGATCAAGCCTGGAACACACCCCAAAACTCTCTTGAACTTATTATGCATTTACATTAGATAATGTTATGGATTTAAACTGAAATTAAAAATATTCATACCTAAAGGGAAACCTAGGATCTTAAAATCTCTCAACTTAAGATAAATATCTTGTATAAAAAGTATTTATCACATCATATTTTTTACATTGGTTATTTATAACTGATGTAAAATCCATCTATACTACTTAATCGTGTCACTTATTGGGTAACTAATGTGAAAATTTTTATTCTTTATCATATTGGTTATATAATAGCCAACATGATAACGTTTTATTTCTAAGTTGGTCATGTATAATAACAGATGTGATAAAGAAAATATCATTACTTTACTATTTCGATTATAAGATTACAGATGTTATAAATTCAATATTTTATGTCATTTACTGAATAAAAAATGTTATAAAACAATAAATATTTCTCTATTTTTCTGTTATATAATAACTGGTGTGATATATAATTTGAACTTTTATGAATTGTCATTTTGAATCATTTTAGTGTTATTCAACCGGGAAAAACAAAACTTGTTTCTCTCTTATGTAGAAACCCTAACCTAATCTTTGATAATGTGGCCTCCAATATCAGTTTTCTAGCTTCATACATCATAATATTTCTTCGGTGCATTCAATCTTCTCTCCTCTCAACTCTCAAGTAAGCCTTAAACATTGATCACTACTTTAGGTTTTTCAATGTTGCAGACACCCTAACGATCCTTTTTTCGATTATGTTTACTCAATTCTAATACTAACGTCTTTATATAGATATTATCATATAAAATCTTGGATTTCCATCTTCATATACCTTTTTTATCCCTTGATTGATGTGCGAACGTGTGTGTTCCATTATATTTTAATGTTGTATGATTATACTAGATCATTTCATTATATTTTATACTACCTCTCATCTTAAATTTCTTCATTGAGTCTCTAAATGTGTCTTATTTTGAATATTTTTTTGAATCAATCATTATTTATTCATACAATTTCTTGTATATGGATAAATTTCAATTAGCATTATGAATTTATTAGTGGCTTAGTAATATTAAAATATAATCTATACAAACATTACAATTTTCATATAGTTAAATCTGAAATATACTATATATATTTTATATGAATATCAACGCTTTTCATTTGATGTGAAACTATTATTACTTTGAAAAATAATATATTAAATATAAAGTCCCTATATTATGAGTTATTTCCATTAAAATGTTGATATTATGGGTGAAAACACAATAGAAACTAGAAATCAATTCCTTTGTATATATTTTCACTATTTAAAAAATACACTAGGAAGAAATAATATATAATATATAATCTATATATATAAATTTAATTCATTAAAAAATCATAATTGTGTTGTTTTAACTCTACTATATGATCATATTATTGAATGAATTAATGATTATTCTAATAATTGTTCGTTTTTTCATGAAAAAATAATATGTTACAAAATTCAATGATAAAGATTCCCATTAAAATGGTAATTGTGCACTTAATTTGGATTCTAGTAAATAATATTTAATTTAATGTTTTACCTAATTTCATTTAGAAGGAAATTAAAAATGAGAGAATAGTCTAACAATATATTTTTTTATAAATTACTTCCATGCATTTATTTTTATGATTCACCAATTAAATTTAAAATTTTTTCCAATATTTTCTATAATTTATAATTATTCATTTCAAATGTGCATATATATATATATATTTATATATATTTTAAATTTTCTATGTTTTGTTACTTTAAAAGTATGACATCCTTGATATAAATTTGAACCTGTTTTGACATGATAAATTTTTTCTCACTTTTATCACAATTATATTATTTTAAAAAGATATTTATTTTTGATATTATATATATATATAATAATGATTCAATGTTGGATTTCAAAACATTGAATAAGTGATGAATATAAAGAATCCAGTGATTCTTTTTTGGAATTTTCTAAAAGAAATGATTGAAATAAGGACTTGCTTTCAATCCATTCTTGAAATGATTAATTATGAAGATGTTGAAAACAAGGGAGATCAAATATCATCAAATTTTTCATGGTTTTAATTTTAGTTATAGCCCTTGGATTTGGAATTTTGAAACTAGACAGAATTCCAGATATATTTATAACGGTTTCTTTCTAGATAATAACTCTAATGAAATTGAATAAATGATTCATGATATTGAAGCAAAGGCAATTGAGAAGTAACCCACAATTGAGCATTTATATGGTGATGTTGAAAAACCATTACATATAGGTTGTATAGAATTTATGGTTTTATCATAAATGTTATGATTGATTAACATTATGGAGAAACATGGTTGGAGTGACAAAGGTTTTACTGGTTTTCTACAATTGAAGAAATATATTCTTCATAACGACAATGATCTTCCTAATTCACATTATAAAGTGAAGAAAATATTATTCCTGATGGGATAAGTTTATAGAAAAATACATGTCTGTATGAATGACTGTGTTCTATATAGGAAGGAATATGAATTTTTATCAATGTGTCCCAAATGTGTGACATCACAGTATTTTTTGAAAGAAAATGTTCATGCTGATTTAGCAGTTATAGAGACCCATGCCAAGGAATTTTTGTATATTCTTATAATTCCTTGTTTAAAACATCTATTTGAAAATTCACATGATGAAAAAATGTTAATATGGAATGTATATTAGCAGATATGTGATGGAAAATTACATCATCCTACTAATTTTCCACTATTGAAAAAATTTGATCAGTATTTTACTACATTTAGAAATAAAGTTACAAATCTCATACTTTCACTATGCATGGATGGAATGAATCCATATAAAATTCTTATTAGCACACATAGTTTATGACCTATTTTATTGTTAATTCAAAACGTATCTCCTCAATTTTGTATGAAGTTAAAATATATCATGTTGAGTTTAATAATCTCTGGACCAAAACTACCCAGAAATGATTTTGATGTTTTCATTTCACAACAAAATGATGATTTGAAACAATTATGGGGGGATGGTATTAGGTTTTATGATTATTATATAATATAATTTTTCAAATACATGCAATTTTTATGTTCACTATAATTTAATTCCCAATGAATGTAAATTTTTCTGGATACAGTGCTAAGAGGCATAAAGCATGTCCAATTTGCAAACAATGGATGTTAAATTATCAATTGAATCATGTGAGGAAAATAGTATACATGGGTCATCAAAAGTTTTTGTATATGGATCCACTACTACAAAACAAGGATTATCTAGCATTAGGGATTTAATAGTTCTATCTAAAATTTTTATTAAAGACCCCCTTTGTCAGCGCTAAAAAAAGAAATGTTAAAGGGGGTATTTAACATCACTTTCCTTAACGATATCAAAGGGGGTATTTAACATTGATTAAAAATTAACTATTAATAGGGGAACATTATAAACACTTTTTTAAAAGTTATGATAATAGTATACTTCAAAAAAATTATATTTCATTAAAAATAATATATTTTTATATATATTTTTTTTTATTTTTATAAATTTTATATATTGTTTTTGTTATATGTTTCAGACAAGGTAAATAGTCCTTTACACTTAATATGTAAGATTATTAATGAAAATGGATTATAAAATAACAAAAAAATATTTTAAATTAATAATATGCTTATTATTACTGAGTAATAGTCATTTAATATCAATTTGAAGATAAAAAAATTCAAAAAAATAATAAAATATCTAAAATAAGTTGAAAACAGAACTCAAAATTCGAACAACCATAAATTTTGATCCAGGTGTCCGTTGGGGATTTAACCCATATTAAATAGAATCATGCAACAATCTCTATGTCCAAGTGTCTTAGGTGAACCCTATGTCACATTTTCTGATTCCCCAAAAGGAACCGAAGGCCTCAATAATTGATTTTTTAGTTGGAGTACCCCATTTTTTATCTTTTGATGTATTTTAAGCCTCATTTATGGGGGTCCTTTTACCCTTTTTAGTGGGTACTGAATTTATTATGAGGGATTATATTTATATTGATATTATCTCTTTTAAATTTTATCATTTTTCATAATTTAATTTTATTTATAATAAAATATATAACAATATATACATAATGTTTTATATATTAACACATAGAAATTTAATTCTATAATTAAATAATAAAACTTATTTACATATAAATTATATTTATTAATATATGAACATATATATAAATATATGTAAAAAATTTAATGAAATATATATAAATATATAGATATGTTAGAAAATATAAAACAAAATAGTATAGGGGAGTGGTAAAGTCCCTATTGACACTCCTTTCCATCATAGTGTCTGACAACTGAGAAAGGGGAATACCTTAGCACAAAGAGATTCATCCTTTGAAGAAACAAAAAAAATTGAAAAAGGCATGAACAATGATTTCTTTAAGTATGGGTCGCGCATGTTTTATCATGGTCGCGCAAGTATACATGCACGCCATATATTGGTCGCTCAGGTGATTTGCGCGCCCTATTTGATTTTCACCCAAGGTCTTCAATGGCCTATAAATACCCCTTGTGGGCCCCCCATTTGAGGGATGAAAAAAATTCCAAAAGTTATATTTAAGCTCTCGGCACCCTAGTATCCACTTGAAGTTTTTTGAACACTTCTAAGGTAATTTCTTACCTAGAATAGAAGATCTAAAGAGGGGGAACATGGCATAAGTGTTAAAATTCATCAACACTTGCGTGCCTAAGTGTCTAACCCTTAAGGGAAATGAAGACACTTGCGTGCCACCTTATCCCTTCAGCAAAACTTTCACACCACTCTTTTGGAATCCCTTAGGGATAATACTAAGGGATTGAGCCAAGTCTCACCCAAGTATTATCCTATTGGTTAACCGGCGTGCAAGTACACATGTGTCACGCAAGTATACTTGTGAGACCAGGACTTGTGCTCCCAAACAGGACTTGCGCGCCTGCCTCTTTTCGGGTGACCATCCCTCTTATTCAACTCATTTCTTAAAATCCACATCTCCTCTTCAAGATTTAGCCTTCAAAACCCTCTTCAAAGTCATTTTATGGAATGATTCCTTTGTTGCATTCTTTATCTGAAAAGAATTTTGTGGAACATCACTCAAAACCTAGTGATTTACATATCATTATGTCACTAAGGTTTGAGATTTCATTCATTCAAACTCATCCTTTAAGATGAGAAGATCTTTAAACTGGGACTCCTTTTCAAGAGTAATCCCCCATCCAAGTTCCCTTAATATGGGCATCCTCCTTAAAAGTAAGCCCAAAATTCTATATTCCTTTAACCTGGGCCTCCTTTTCAGGTGTAAGCCCCAGTCATATTTTCTTTTGATCTGGGCTCCCTTCTCAGGAATAAAACCCAATCATAAGTCCCCTCTAATTTGGGAATCCTTCTCAGGATTAAGTCTGAAGTTAAGTATCCAAATCTCCATAAAGCACATATACCTTCATGGACCTTGTTATCAGGCTTCTTCCCTGAAGTAAGTACTGATATTCATCTATTTGGGCAGTCATACATACATAAGCCCGACATCATTTCCTATGATTGCATCTTTCATGGAACAATCATCATGTTTTTCTGATACCTCTTATTTCTCACCCTGATAATGACTCACGTAACTTTAGAGTGTAAAATTAATGATGACATCTTTCTTTATGCCATCAATAATGCATAAAACCTTATATTTCTTCACTCAAACTACATGGGTTCTGATTCCTTTTCTAAACAAGGATACGTAGGTAGCCCATCTGTGGGTACGATCCCAACTCTGAAATAATCCATGTCCTTCTGAACGATAATAATATTCATGTGCCCCCACTAAGTGGCTTTAAATCTAGTATGGTTATCATAATGACCAAGATATTTCTATATAATATGTTGAAGGATACCATTGACTAAGAATCTCTGATAAATAAAGATGATTCTCTATCGATGAAGAACCTAAAATACATATAAAATATTCTCTAAATCTCATACATATTAATCATTGATTGTCAGATCTAAAGGAAATCTCATTTTCATACTTGGTAATTTAATAAGGATTTATGAAAATAACTCAAATCTATAAAGAGTTTCCCGGAGTAGACAATAATTCCCCCCAAAAGGTGTGATGAGTCCCACCTCCCATCCTCTCAACCAATGAAAATATTTAAGCCTCATCGGTCCACAACTAATGGGCACCTACCTTTCGAATGTAGGTCCAAATGGATATAGAATCATTGGATGTTTCCGGTTCTACGAATAAACCTGTTAGAAACTGATTGGAATGTTTGAACCTTAAACAAACAAGGTCATCCCCGTTTCCAGAACAAACAAAAAATGGTGAATCCGATGTGAATCCTTAACCAAGTTAAAATGATGTTTTACTTATTTTTTAGGCCCCTATTTAACTTAATGAGAGGTCCAACAAAACAACCAATAACATATGTGCTCATCCTAAAGATGTAGTGGCCGAACTTATCTTGATTATGTCTGTTATATAAAACATGCAATCATTTCCAGGATCTCTCTGTGTTATAGAAATGGATTTTTTAAAGTTCACAATTGTGAATGCATCAGCTGCTACTTCTACTGGATCCTCGTCCACTCTGAGGAAGACATCACCTAATCAGCGTCTTCAATGTTGGGTATCAAATGCACTAGTTAAGGAATACTGTCAACACAGTACCATTCCGACTTTGGAGGCCTCTTGACAAGCCCTCAAAGCCAATAATTCACCTTGGTTGTCTGGACAGCGACGACCATCAATCAAGAAACATGTGGTTCCAACCACCGTATCCAACGGTTTCGGGTTGTTATCCCTGGAACGCAATCACCAGTCCCTCCCATATTATGGGGAGGTGAATGATAAGGTCACTCAAGGACTTAATTCAATGAAACAAAAGTCCTTCCCGAGGGCTCCCATCAGCAATCACCACCAGACTCGTGCGGCAGTGCGCCCTCAACATGATGAGGGTACCACCTTTACGGGTTCGGCTCAGGTCCCCTAGACCCGAGCCCGCAAGAAGAACCACCAGAAGAGAAATATGGTCAACATGGAGCAGGTTCTTACTTCTTCCCCCTCTGGATAAGTCGATCAATCCAACTTCATAGCAAGAAACGAGCGGGCACATACACCTGTCTGTCCAAATTTTACTGCCCAGAAGACTCGTCTGGCAGTAACACGTCAATCCTTCCAGCAAATTCTAGCTGAGAATTATAGGCAGGCATATACACCTGTTTATAACTCATCAGTTAGTCAACAAACACATCTTTCTACAACAAAAGAAGCTCGACAATCTTATATGGTGGAAACTGATAGGAAGAAACATACACCTGTTTATAATAAACAATTCTATCAGTAGTCTCATCTGCCAGTATTGAAGGAAAATCATCAACCATACTTGAAGAATAATACACATCAGGAATATACACCTGCAAATATTCATCAAGCCTAACAACAGTCTCGTTTGGTAGCACTTGGAAAAGTCAGTCGGAAAGCTTCGACGAAAAATTTGGAGCAGACTCAACTCTCTTCCCCCATACATGAGTATTGTCAGAATTCACTGACTGGAAAAGGAGGAAAAGAGTAGGAATACATACCTACTATAAGCATGTAATGGATGTATATTCCTGTTTCGGAAGCTGAAGTCACCAAGCACATTCTAACAATGGAGAAAGAGAAGAAGCAAATCCCTACTCATATTCTGGATGCCTGTCAGAATATTATAACAGCTTCAGCAGCATCATAGGGAAAGATTCATAAATCTATCCCTGTTAGTGGAGTGACACATCAACATATCACTCTGAAACAGATACACAACTCTGTTCCAGACCAAGAGGGTTGTGGTGCATACTCCCCCATGTCATACAGACAATCAAGTCCGGAACACACACCTGATTTAAATAGAGATAATCAGACTAACCTGACTATTTCTTCTTAGCAGGAACATACACCTACCCATAATAATCACTCTTTTCAACAAGTGGTTCCCAAAGTGAGTAAGAAGGTGTCTAAGAAAAAGGAATGTCTAGCACAGTCATAAAATCAAGGGCCAATCTGTAATAAGTCCTTACTCAATGTTGGAGTTCTTGATGCACTCAGACAATTATCTATTGCCACTCAAGATTCTAATCTCTCATTTCCCAATAGTGGGAACATTAATTCTGAAGGTCTTCATTAGACACTTCCTCATGAAGTCTTGCTTCATGACAGTTCAGTGGATCGTGAAGTATCATCTTTAGATGAGAGCCACGATAACCCTCTGCATGGCCAGAAGATCAAGGAGAAAAAGGTTTCATCTTTTGCGGTAACCCACCATGGTGGTCCTCCCCATGATGATGAATTTAGCTGTGAAAGTCCTCTCCGCAGTAGTAATTTGCATTGTCTGTAAAATTCTTCAAAATACAATGTCGTAACGAGAAAGCCATCTTATATTGAGGAACTTGAAAATGTGAAAATAGTCATGTCTGATGCTTTACTGCTAGTAGGTAAAATAATTTCTCAATCGGAAGATAGCTCGGGGTGTAGGTCATTCTCTGAACCACCCCTGGGTCTTCCATCTTCCAGTTTGATAAGTGAATTCTGTACCAATATTGTTTAATCTGATGAGACAACAATGAAGCACCATCTTTGGTATAATAAAGTAGAAGAATATTCATCGAATGATAAAGAGGAAGTGATGAATATGAGAAAACAACTGGCGAAAGGTTATGTACCAGTCATGTTTTGGCCTTTGGCTGACTCTCAGTATGACATTCCAGAGATGTTTATGGAAGATTGTATTCATGATATTCATCTCAACATGTAGAAAACTCCTTTTCATTTAAAAGATAAAATATTGTCCTATGATGAATATGAAAGTCATGTCAAGATAATAGAAGGGTTACAACGCCAAATTGATTTGGAATCTCTCTCAGTTTCTCAATATCCGAAGGCTGAGAAGCAGTGAAGAGCCCTTCAACGTTCATGCCTTGGCACACTAAAAATATTGTGCTAGTTAATTGCCAATGCCCCATCGGGTATTCATATCAGAGGATGGGGTGTTCATGGAGAACTACATTTCACTGTACTCTCTAGTCAACAAATCCCACCAATGGTGGTTTCATGGAATGTTATTTACCATAAATGGCTACATCTAGATGGTTTTGTGCATAATCAAAGTATTTACAAAGAAAATGCCTCAACTAGTTATTCCCAAAGTCAGGCATACAAAGAACAAGTTATTGAATTACTCTTGCATTAAGCAAACGATAATATTGAACATGCCTCTCGTTTAGAGCATGAACATCATCAGGTGAAAGAAGTGTTAGAAATCATCCAACGGTCATTTGAGCCAGGTGATTTGACTGGATGTAGGTTGATACATCCAACCAATTTCTAAACTAATGTCTGCCAGATCAGAAGAGATTTTAAGAAAGTCTCAGATGTCGCAGCTCAAGAACCACCCCATCTTTCTAGACTAGGGACTCTTTTAGCTCAACCCTCAGAATCAACAAATATGATTCTAGGAGTTGAGCAGAAACAGTAGGAACAGCCCCAGTCCACCAAACTGGGTACTTTTTCAAATCCTCAATCTGTTCCTCAGAGAAAGTCAGTCTTCTCTCGATTAGGAAAGAAGCCACAAGTGGAACAAAGAGCCGAATTATCAGGAGATTCCCTCTAAATTACATTTTGTCAAGAAGTTCCTAAAGGATCAAATCAACAAAAGGCAATGTCTCATCAAGGACAAGGAAGAAGACAATATCGCAGAAATGCTGATAGAAGGGATGCAATGTGTTATGCATCAATAAATGTCATCAATGTCATTGGTGTTGATCCTCCAGAACATGAGGCTCACTCAAAGGGATCAGATGAAGAATTTCCTGCTCAAGAGGCTGTACACACAGAGGCAAATGAAGAAGATGTGCGTACATGAAATCAAAGGCTTACCCAGAATATAGGTATTCCTTCAAATAACCAACTTCCCCCTCTCCAAAATGCATCAAACAAGGGGAAAGTAAAGAATCAGGTTACATTCCACCCATCATCTAGAGAAGGCCAATCACTCTCACTAGAGAAAAGGTTTGCACAACAGGAGGAAGAAATGAATGAGTTAAGGAGGTTGAATGCATAACTACTTCAAGGTAGTCTTCCTCCTAAGCGTGCTAGAGTCATTCATCCAAGGGAATTTGTTTCAGATACTAAGATGGATCAAGAATATACTCATTTACCAGTACACCCTCACAGGTCTAATCCTATGGTTCATGCACAACAACAATCGATGGGGCTACCATCAGTTGCTGTACCAGCCACCACACCGGTCCAAGTTCAAGTTATTGCACCTGATCAGGTCAAAGCTCAACCGGATGTTTCTCAAAAGTTAATATAAACCATTGAGTCATTAACAAATCAGTTGGAAGCTATGGAGGGAAAATGTGTACAAATTCAACCATAAAAGAGAGCTCACCCTGAATGGGTTGATGCAATTCCTCCCCCATCAAATTTTGCAAGTACCACATTCCCAATCTTTAATGGTTCAGGAGACACAGAGAAACACTTAACACATTTTGTTTCTCGTTGTGATCCTATGATGGGAACCCCTCAGCAACAAGAATTAGTTATGCTCAGGTATTTTGTACAGTCATTACAAGGACCTGCTTTTGTTTGGTATTCAAGCTTGCAATCCCGGTCCATTACCAGATTGGAAGATCTCCCTCAATGATTCCTTCTTCAATTCAGCTCAACGTTTCCGAAGACAATAGTTTTTTGTCATAAAAATTGTAAGAAAAGGTAGAATGAAAGAGTTTCATATTTCATTTCTCGTTGGAAGGGATTAACATATTCCCTAATCTTAGTACTCCCTCAAGAAGAATTGTTTCCAATCTATGTGGAAAATCTGCGTGATGAGTTACACACCATTGATCCATATAAAATACACAAGAAGGTTTCAAGACCTTACTTCGATCACTCAGAAAATTGATGACTCTATTACGATGACTAAGGATAAAAATTGTGTAATTCCCTTAGCTCCAGGAAGGAGAATGGGTAGAGTAGAGACTGCTATTGTTATGCTTAAACAATCACCAATAACTGCTTCCACATCAAAACATTAATCTTATCGAAGGGATCCACCTCCTAAGAATCAACAACAGAGGTCGTTTCATCAAGATGATCATATAGATCAAAGACGGAAACAATTTGAGGAGTTAAAGAGAAATGTTTATTATTTCTGAAATGAACAAGTTCTTGGTTACCTTATTTCGGCTATGTAGAATAATTTGGTTTAGTTTCCAAGGCCTAAAAGGCCAAACAAGGAAGAAGATAAAGATAATCCCTATTATTTCACATTTTATCAGATGTTGGGGCATTCCTTTCAGGAGTGTTTTTTCTTCAAAGACCCCCTACAAAAGATGGTGGACTCGGGACAAGTCAAACTAAAAGGTTATTCATCTAAAGTATCATGTGTTACTGCTAAAAATCTAGAGGAAGAAGGCGAGTAACAAGAAGTAAAAAGAAAAAATGCGCAGAAATATTATGATTGGATGGTTAGAAAAATGATCAACTGAACTCATGCCATTTTCTGAATGCAATTAAAGAAACCAATTGTGTCTTCTGCTATGAATTCCATAGAAAAAACTCCATTATCAAAAGAAAAATCCTCAAAGAAACAACATAATTCAAAGAAAGAGGAACAGTCAGAAGAAGATGAGATCGTGTCAAAGTGCAAGTTGTCTTTGACTCTGGAAGATTTTATGTCATCTACATCAAAGTCACAGGCACCGCCCAAGAAAATGACACAACCTAAATTGGATAATCAAGTAGAGTATTCATCAGATGAAGAGTTGATCTTCGGTTCTGTTAACATGATTCACTTAATAGATCCTTATGCCAGTCACAGTTTCGATTTTGATGCGCCTAAGTTCCCTATATCAAATAGAGGAATTTTAGGGAGTTCCAGAGTTCTAGGATATAGAGGAAGACGTGGATATCCTAGAAGCCACTATTCTAATTCTACCCCTGCTAGAACAGTATATGTAGCAAAAACTCATGGTATAACCCTTCAGCGGGCTCAATAGAAAAAAGTAAGTTCTTCCATGCATGGAAGATTCAGTCCTGGCACAATTATTCTGGAGGATCGGTTAGAGGTTACACCTTCTTCATCTCAAAAAGTAAATAGACCTAGTTGGTCTAATTTTCCAAATCCAGGACTATTTCCAACTCCTACCCCAATACAAGATGCATCTACTTACAAAGCATCAACTTCTAAGGCACCTACGAAACCACATGTTCCTGTTGGGAAACATAGACCTTTGGTTCAAAAATATGATGTCTTGAAACATTTGGACCAAGTATCGGCCAAATTATCAATTCTGGATGCCTTGAATCTATCAAAGGATATTCAATAAGAAATCATTGATCCTTTGTAAAGTCCTCGGGATTTTGAAACTGAAATTGCTACAGATAAAGTCTACCATGTAGAGAATGATCCTACAGAATTCCATGCAGTGAAATCTTTTAATGATGAAGATGAAGATGATGTTGTGCATGTACATATAAGAACTTTGTATCTATCTGGAAAGGTCAATGATGTAGACATCTGAATAGCTTTCATTGATAATGGTACAAAAGTCAACCTCATCCCCATTCATACACTTTTTCGATTGGGCCTCACCAAATATGATCTATCTCCTTCTACTTAGATGTTGCAAGGATATGATAAAAATGAACAAGAACCTCTGGGCGAGATCACACTTAGAACTAAGTTTGGAGATCTTGTATCCAATTCAGATTTCATGATTGTTCATCATGACATAGCCTTTAACATTTTTCTAGGAAGACCTTGGATACATCAACATACAACTTTCCCTTCATCATACCACCAATGTCTCAAATATTGTTTCAATGGTCAAATTGAGACATTGTATGGTGACAAAGCCCCATTCAAAACATGTGAATCTCAATACATTAAGTCAGAATTCTATCACATGGAGGGTAAAGAGAAATCCAAAACAAGGGAGGTTACCAAAGTTAATGCTCCATATGGTTTGGAAAAAATTCCATTAAACCCATTCATACATGTGAGTACAGATTATGTGTTGCCTATCAGTCAAATTGACAGGATAGACCTGAATCCAAATACTATTATGGAAACTTCCATAATATAAATTATAGAAATCAAGCCAGAAATCATGGAAGAAATTGGTGATTCACCAAGAAATGATGAAACCTCAAATAGGGATGTCTTGATTTCATCCACTGAAATCCAACAATTCTATACTTCGCCAACCAGGCCAGAAGAAGTTATAGCAATGTCAGAGGTGAGAGATGATGTCAATTCTCAATCCATCATCTCCTCTTTATTACCCAAGGAAGACCCTTCATCATCAATAGGGACAGAAATGGTAGCTTCTTCTTTAGGATGTTCAAATTTTGACATCTCTCCTGATTATGGAAATTCAGCTTCATCATCTACTACGCAAGTAGAAGCAGAAGAAATAACGCATGTTGAAGAATAAGAGGAAGATCTCAGGGATGCTACTCTAGCTTTTGAAGAGGGTATCTCTACCACTACGGATGAACTCAGAGAAATAAATATGTGTACAAAATAATATCCACGACCCACTTTAATTAGTGCATCCATGACTCTTAAAGAGAAAGAGATGTATATTTCATTTTTAAAGAAAAATCAAGATATATTTTCTTTGAATTATATAGAAATACTAGGGCTTGATCCTGATGTTGCTACTCATCGTTTGAGTTTTCCAGAAGAACATCGAGGATTTAAGCAAGCCGCAAGAATAACACACCCAACTTATGCTTCCAAAATTGAAGTTGAAGTGGATAATCTTATCAAAGCTAACTTCATCAGAGATGTTTAGTATCCCAAATGGTTGGATAATATTGTCCCTATAAAAAATAATAATGGAAAAATTAGAGTTTTTAGTGATTTCAAAGATCATATTTGGCATTGTCCCAAGGATGATTTTCCAGTTTTGATTACACAACTCTTAATTGATGCAAAAATTGGATATAATGAACTTTCCTTCATGGATGGATATTCTGGGTATAATTAAATCCGAATGGATCCCGAAGATGAAGAATCTACAGCCATCAGAGCCCCTCAGGGGTGTGTTTTGCTATAGGGTAATGCCCTTTGGCCTGAAGAATGCAGGCGCAACATATCAGCGCGCCATGCATCGAATCTTCAAACCTATTTTAGGGAAATTTGTTGAATGTTATGTGTACACTTTGGTGGTTAAATCCAGACAATGTTCTAATAACTTGGATGATTTGGAAATCATATTCCACAAACGTCGACAACACAATTTGAAGTTGAACCCCATAAAATGTGCTTTTGGGGTAACCTCAGGAAAATTTCTCATCTTTATTATACGCCATTGTGGTATCAAAGTTGATCATGAGAAGACAAATTCAATCCTCGGTATTTCACCTCATCAAAATTTGAAATAATTGAGTGGACTTCAAGGACACTTGGCCTATATTCGGCATTTCATCGCCAATTTGGCAGGAAAAAGTTTACCCTTCACCAAATTGATGAAGAAGGGAGTCACTTACTAGTGGACTAAAGAATTTCAAGAGGCATTAAATATTCTCAAGAAGTATCTCTTGAGTCCACCAGTATTAATGCTACCTGTTGAAGGAAGACCACTTATTCTTTATGTGAAATCTTTAGAGCGATCATTGGGTTCCTTCCTTGCTCAAAAGAATGATGCTGGGAATGAAAATAGCCATTATTATCTCAGTTGAACTATGATTGAAGTAGAAACCCAATATTCAAGTATTGAAAAGTGCTACCTAGAATTAATCTTTGCAGTTCAGAAATTGAGACACTACCTACAACATCATGAGGTCTAATTGGTATCTCACAATAACCCGCTAAAATTCATCCTTATTCATCCAATGCTTATAGGACGTCTGGAAAGGTGGGTAGTTATTTTGCTGCAATTTGATATCCAGTATGTGTCTCAACATGCAATAAAGGGCCAAGCACTGGATGATTTCCTTGATGAACACCCTTCAGTAAAAGATACATATTTCGACACTGAAAATCCTATTGTGGAAGTCTTTTCTATTCAAGATAATCTTCAAACATGGGAAATGTACTTTGATGGTGCTTCTATAAGTCCAACAGAGATGAAAATGGAAGATCCTAAATTCAACAATGTTGGGTTAGGAATTGTTCTTATTTCCCCATAAAAAGGCAGTTCTACTCTATTCCTTCTTATTTTGGGAAGGTGGTACCAATAATGAAGCAGAATATCAAGCTCTCATCACAAGATTAGAGTTGGCACTTGAGGCACCGGTGTTTCACTTAAAGGTGAAAGGTGATTCAGACCTGGTAATCAAACAAGTAAATGGGGATTATGCCATCAGAAAAGAAAAGTTATTCCCTTTGTATGATTACGTCAGAGTGTTAATGGGGGAATTTCCTTCAGAACCAACATTTTCTTATGTCCCGAAATCACAAAATTCCTAAGCTGATGTACTAGCTAATATAGCCACATCTCTGGAAGATCCAAATCGGGATGAGGAAATCATCAGTATTGGCCACCATCGTACAATTTCACCTTATGTTCAAACCAGAACCGAGGAAATCAATGAAATTAGTCCCATTTCTGAACCATATGATCATACTATAGGATGAATGACACCTATCAGGTAATACCTTAAAAATAAAACACTCCCACCTGATAGAGCCAGGAAAGAACAAATCCGGTGACGTTTGGTCAATTTCAATCTTTATGATAGCCCAGATCACCTAGAAAAAATTATCTACAAAAGAGATTTTGATTGAATTCTATTCAGATGAATTGATGGTGAATATTCAATGACTGTCATGAAAGAAGTACATTCAGGAGTCTATGGTGCCCACCTGTCTGGACATAGACTATATGATCAAATTTGAAGGCTTAGATACTTTTGGCCTTCAATGATACAAGATTGTGTTGATTTCACTAAGAAGTGACATTCTTTCCATGTATATTCCAACTTCATTCATCAACCCCCAGAGTTTCTTCATATAGCTCAATACTCATGGCCTTTTTCCACATGGGGATTTGATGTAGTAGGACCTTACCCTTCGGCTACATCCAAGCAGTTTAAGTATATTCTTACTGCTACTGACTTCTTTTCCAAATGGGTAGAGGCAATAACTCTCAAAGAAGTAAGATCCAAAAGTATTGTTAGCTTCATCAAGTATATCATCATTACCAGATTTGGTGTCCCTCATACCATATTGACAGACAAGGGCACCAACTTCTATTCATCCGAGGTAAGGAAGTTTTATCAAGAATACAACATCAAATCCAACCATTCATCTCGGTATCATGCAGCGGCCAATGGACAAATAGAATCCTTCAATAAGACTCTTTCAAACATACTGAAAAGATGGTGGATACAGATAAGAAATCATGGTCTGATAAACTTTTTCATGCTTTATGGGCTTATCGGACCACCAACCGCACTGCTACACGGTCGACACCATATTCATTGGTATATGTAACAGAAGCAGTCTTTCCCATTGAGGTTTAATTACCCTCGCTCAGAGTATCCATGTGTGATCAGTCATCTACATATTAACAATCTCAAAAGTGATTGGATGAATTTGAACGATTAGATGAAAAAATATTGTGCACCCTGCACCACTTGAAAGTCTATCAGAATCGAATAGCACAAGCTTTCAACAAAAAAGTTCATCTTCGTTCATTCATTCAAGGAGAATTGGTATTGGTCCTCACCACTCCAATGATACCAGGAAAGAAACCTCCCAAGCTTGAGCCAAAGTGTGAAGGACATTACTCAATACATAAAGTCTACTTCAATGGAGCTTATTATTTAATATTAATGGATGGAGAACTCATCAAGACTCCAACCATTGCCAGATTTCTGAAGAATTATTTTTTGTAACAAAAATACTCTTCATCCAACACGACGTTAAACTTTGCAGCTTCAGTCCATGCATATGACCTAAAACTATTCGCACTTTCGTCCAACATGATGTTAAACTCCGTCATCGTCCAACATGACATTAAACTGTATTGTCCCCATATCGTCCAACATGACTTTAAACTGTGTCCCTTTCATTGTCCTTGCTATATGATGCTAAACTGTGCAGCATCGTTCTATGCATATGACCTTAAACTATTCACACTTTCGTCCAACATGATGTTAAACTATTTTGTCCTTACTGCATGACATTAAACAGCATAGTCCCCCTGAGTCCTTACTTCATGACATTAAACTTCACAATCCCTTCTTCATCCAACATGATGTTAAACTGTGTTCACTCCCTTATATGTCCTACAATACATTAAACTGTGCATCATTAGGGTTGTTGCTATCTCTTGTTTCTCACACCGAGTATGACTAAAGTGAGTTTAGAGTAAACTCCAACCATAACACCCTCTCTGGGATGCTAAACATGTGTAAGTCCAAACACCATTTTTTAGGATGTTGTCATCATGAACAACTTGATCACTAACTCATTCATTAATTGAACAACGCGGACTTTGATCCTTTCTTTTTAGGATGGGTACGTAGGCAACCTCCCAAGGTTCAATCCCAAAACCAATCTCTTCACATCGGTTCACATGCATCTCATATGATTTTGATTCGTGAAACCACCCCTAGAACCAATATTGTTTACATTGGTTCACCATCGTCCTTGCTATATGACGTTAAACTATTTTAACTTTTGTCCTATATGACAATAAACTACAACATTCTTTGACACCCTCACCTGAGAGGGAATCATTATTTACATTGATCTCTAATCATGTTATATTCCAAAAACTACATGCATGCGTGGCAATGCTTGAACCTTTTATCTTGGGTTAAACCATCATTGTAATAAAGTCCCCTTTCACCCTTCACTTGTATGAACCAAATCTGTATAGAGGATATTTCAAGAACTACATGTGGCTTGATTCCCATCCTTATGGGATACGTAGGAACGTTCGAGCATCTATCGAATCCATCCCCAAGTCTTTGGGCCTAACGCCAAATTCCACTTTCAGTCCCTTGGCTGAAAAGTCCCCTATGAAAACATGAATGTGGTATGAAAACCCTAGTCTTCATTCACATCAAGTTTATAATAAACACACACAATGTATTCCTTATTATGGTCCAAGCTCTAGGACCCTAAACTAAGATCTCCTACACTCTCATCTCACATGACGTTAAACTATATTTCTATAACTGCATTTGGCTTGATTCTCATCCTAATGAGATATGTAGTGAAGTCTAGCATTTCAATTCAAGACCATGCCACAACATTATTATGGTTACCATTGGTCTGTGTATCTCTACATGCATTGGACAATACCCATTTTGATGTTTCATCCTCCTAACTGTAAATACTTCTAGATCTCCATAACCCTTTTCTTGACTTATGGTCACAAAATGTCTGATACCTGAGATTTATTTTTCCTGAATATGCAGCATGTGCCCTTAGAGAGCCTTTCATAAACAGTCTACATAACGGACCTGTCAGCCAAAAGATACTATTATTTGACAATGCATCCAATGCCATTAAGTGGCTTTGCATAAGTCAACCCCCTAACAGGTTTGTTAAATATTTGTAACTTCATTCATGGAAAAAACATATTTTTTTCCTTATTATTCTTAACAAAAATATGTAGGGATCCGCCAAAAATATCCATCCTTAACATATTTTTCCCATACTCTTTTTCATGATCTGAAAGTATTCAAGTCTATGGTTTATATTTCCCTTCCCAACGTTTGGGTCAGACCTTCACAAGAGTGACATTCATCCAATTCTTTGATAATATTGGTTGGAAATGTCCTCTAAATATTCAAGTACCTCTCTCCATATAGCAGACTATATGCTTTTTAAAAATTGAATCTCTATAAAATTTCAATGGCTTTTTAGTAATAGATAAGAAAAATTTCCGAGAGTTCTTTTTCCTGACTATGCAGCACGTTCCCTTAGGTGGCCTTGAATAAGTAGTCTACATAACAGACCTGTCAGCCAAAAGATGCTATTATTTGACTATGCAACCAATTCCCTTAGGTGGCCCTGCATAATTCAACCCCATAACGGGTTTGTTAAATAGTTGTAACTTCATTCTTAGGAAATACTTCCTCTAATGCCTTTTAGACCTTTTTTCATATCATTCATCATATTCAAAATTTCTTAAGTCATAGTTTACATGTTTTCCCACATACTTGAATGTGGTAATATGTTTTCAGATAAATTATCAAGGAACTGAGTCAATTTTAATCCATTCGGTCAAAGTTATTTGACCTTAAACATTAGACTTTTTATGTATGACATGCATGAATTTAAACTGCCCACAAAAGACAAGGGATCTATGAACAAAGTCGAGTCCCAACTCACTAAACGTACATTTTTTATGATTTACGTAATATTGAGGAATATAAATATTCAACATTTTTAGGGTTATTTTTATAATCCTAGAAAAAATAAAACTATGTTTACTAGGCCCATTGGCTTAAGTAGAAATTTTATAAATCAGGTATAAAAAGAATACAGACACAAATGATTAAAGATGAAAGTGTCTTTCATTAATGCACAAGAGTTAGAAGGACATCCACAGACTGGAGTCTCTTCTATTTTTCAGGAATTACAGAATGTTGTCAACATAACTCTTCATTTGATTTATGGCATCTCGAGCTTCATCAGCAGCCACTTGAAGTCCATGAACTCGATTGACTTCACTCTTTTCAGCTTCATAGAGTGCATTCTTGGCTTCAGTGATGGATTTAATACCATTAGTTTGAACTCCTTCCAGTGAATTGTTAAGCTGGTCAAGTTCCCCAGTAACAAAATCTAACTATTGCTGAAGGTGCATCTGTAGGACAACTTTCTCCTTGATCTTATGCTTCCACTCCTTTAATTTGGCAGCATGATCAGCCTTATCTCGGGACACTACAGCCTCAAATTCGCTGATATTGGCCGACAACCTCACTCTGGTCAGGTCTTGATGGTACCTATGCTCCTACTCCTTCCTTAAAATGACTAATTTCACCGCGGCATGGATCTCCTGATATCCAAAGCCACCAAGTCCTAACCTGATGAACAAGGATGACAATCACAGGATCGTCGAAGACATCTCTTAAAAAGGCACTTCATATATGATCTTCCATATGTTCTGACATGCCTTGCGACATGAAAATTGGATCACATTTTGTACTTTTGGGTCCGACTCAGCATCACTGTCACAGGGGGGAATATAATCTGGGATTAATGCAGTTAGAGAAGTGCCATGTTTTTCTCCTTTCCCCCATGAACCATGTTACTTCACTCTCTATTCCTATTGGGGCAGAGGAATAGGCTTCACCTCTTGATCTATCCACTGAAATTGACGGCCCTGCATAGTCAATTGAATGTTTTGGTTAGTTATAAAGGATAACTAAAGTTGATTAAGTTGTCTTACAAATTAATTGTATCAAAAAATATTATTATCTCTTACCCAATGGTAGATCAACAACATGAGAAGGCTCCTCCCCATCCTTCCTAGATTCAATATGATTTTTAGGATGAGTTTCAGGAAGCTCTGCTGGGTTAAGATCCACTTGAGCTAGTGTCTCTGCAATAGTAGGGTTGTCTATACCCCTTCAGGAATTAACAGTTCAACAGCTTTCTCAGATTGAACTGCACATGTTAACCAATCATGGCCAGAGATTTAATAAGAAATTTTTTAAAAGGATGAAGGATAACACTCACATCAAAAATATTCTAAATTACATGGTAATTTAACATGATCTAAAAAGTATTCAAAAGATGCGCCAAGTTTCATCATTTCATCCAATGATATCGCAGATTCCTGGTTAGTCTCACCAGTGGGGGAATTTGATGTGTCTTCTTGGTGACCCTCATCCTGTGGTCTCTGACCCCATACAACTTCTTCAGATAAAATTACGGCATCAGTTGCAGTGTCCACTAAATGTTCAGGTGAAGGTTTTGATCCTAAGGTATCACAGAATGGAAGTCAGTCGATGTTTTCATTTAACATTTTATGAAGCATTGTTAAATTTCCAGGAGTAGGGTCTTCTCTCCTTATAGCAGAAGCAGGAGCGGTACTGGGAACAGATGCTGGCTCTTCTTCTAGAGCAATCAAGTCAGCATGAACTTGTGATTATTCACTATCACCCTCTGTCGTCCTCAAAGGAGGGTCATTCCTCTTCCTTAGAGTGGAAATTGAAGAAGCCCCTAAAATCCCAAGAAGAATGAGTAATCTTTTTATTAGTTAGAATTCATGACTATCTGAAGGACTTACCAATAATGATGAAGCGTTTAGTTGTGGACTTCTTCCTTTGATGCCTTTGCTTATTTGAATTCTTTGGAGTGTTGACATCATCATCTCCAAAAACAGGAACTGGAGAATGAAAATCCATTTCTAACTCCTCCCCCTTGGCTTGATGGCCTGAAGATATTTGACCTGGATCGTGAGGAGATTCATTATCCCCAATGGAAGTACCACTAGGGCTATACTGTGGTAAAGGAACCTCTGCAGTTCCTTTATTTTCAAGCTGCAGGATGAAGAACATAATTTTCTTGAGTAACAAAGCTTTAACTAAAATCAAGTTTCCAAGAAAATAAGGAACGAGACTTACATCTTTAGGATCCACGTAATCGTGCAACTCCTCATCTCTAGAATCACCAATCCCCTCAGTGGTGCCACAATATATCATTTCCTTCACCCGCTTGGTGACAAGAATGGAATCATCAGTGGCATATATGAGCATCTCCAGCTCTCTGATGTAAGGCCACACTTCATCGGGGTTATCCTTGAAACAGATATCGGTAGAGGCCTGAAGATTCCCTATTCCAGGGATGTGTAGCCCCTCGCACAGATCCAGCCAGGCGGTTTCGACATCACAATATAAACTCCAGAATTTCTAGACAGCCTCTGGTTGTAGATATTCAGCATGTGTACCGGAAGGTTGCGAGGAGGGTCCTACAATCTTGGACTTCAACTTCTTCCCAGTCCTGCAATCACAGATAGAGAATAAGAAAATAAAACTTGTTGATCTATAAAGTAATGGCGATTAAATTTCCCTAATGAAGTAACTCACTAGGAGTCGATGGAGTGGGTCTCATGATTCTGACAAGAGTATTATATATGGAATGAGGCCACTTTGACACATGTCGCTCCTCATCATCCCCATCCTGAGAATCTTGCAAGTCAGCCCTGGGTGAGGAACCCAGTGAATCAGCTTTGGGTGTAGAAGAGTCACCTTCTAGATGAAGGGTTTCTTTCCCTATAATTCTTTTCTTCCTCCCCACCTTATAAACCAGATGATTCAGCACCCCTTCAGGGTATGATGCTACCCAGTTTTCAGCATACCATTTAGTCAAGTTACTTACCGCTCCAGTAACAGGTAGATCAAACACTGCCCCGGTCTCCTCCATAGATGTTAGCAACCATATTTTTCAGGAAACCATCAGATGATGCTCTGAATTGACATGCACAGGAGGGGATACAACAGTCTGTTGTAGACACTTGAATTGGCGTACAAATCTATATGGAGCATAGGCCTCACATATAATCTCTTTGTCAATCCTGGTGGCCAATACACAGTCTCTAAAAGCCAGCATGTATGACCTCATTTCTAGGCTGGCTGTTCCATCATCAAAAAACCGCCCAGTTGGTGGGTTTCCATTAGAAAAGAATTGAAATTCCTTGAACATGCTCAGCCTCACCTTCATATCATAGGAGTTGAGGGATAACAAATAAATTCTAGAAAATTCCTGCATTGATGTCCTGAAAGAACTTCCAGGAACCTGTACTCCATTCTGTATAGCATAGGTCCTGAAATGAGTGGCGATCCATCCCCAAAAAACTTGTAATGGTCCCACTATTATCAAAGGAGACTTACCCATAAATACATGGAGTAATCTCCTATGAATCTTCGCCAAAATAAGGGTGTACAACCCAACCATTTTCCTCTCATCCAACTTGGCTGCAACAACTAAGGTCCCTGGCTTGACACCTATCTTCTAATCCCTGACTGTAAGAAGATAAACAATGAGACACAAGGCTAAGAAGACCACTAGATAGTTCTTTTCGGGGATTCTCCAATCCACTTCATATCCCCACTTCTTAAATTCTTTCTCTTCTAGAATCGTCCAGAATGTGCCAGAAGAACCCATCTTTTCTATTCTGGGGTAGGTAGTAGGATGAGTACAGGTGGCCCCCCTCCCCTTCCTTAATGGTAAGAAACATATCTATCCACTTGTCTGGATGAATATCCTTTCTATAATGAGTTTTGGAGGTCATTGATTTGTTGAGCTTGTAGAAAATTTTCAATAATTCCTGACCGAAAGCCGAAGTCTTATCTGAATCATTCCAAGTCGCATTGGGAGGGATGAATTAATCATACATGTTTCCCAGAATTAGATCCCTGAGATCTTGTAGGCATCCCATAATCTAATGCCTACTTCTCGATGAGTTAGATAGAAAGAATTGGTTTCTAGGCTCCAACGACTGATTAGCTCCGACACAAAGTCATCATTCATATAGACATATATCTGCCCAGGCCAGACGACTTCATATACTGCAGATCCTTTCATATCCTCGACAAACTCTACACAGGTTTGTCACACCTAGTATTCCCACATCCATGTCGGCTTCAAACCTCCTCCAGGAAGGAAGTCCCAACTCTTCTTCCAACCTTTGGATTGATCCATCTGAGTGTTTCTGAAGGTTGAGGGATAACAATGTTGTTGCAGCTCAGGCTTGTGAGGTTTTAGATCTGGGGAACATGGGCTATGATGAATTATGTAGGCCTTCTCCACTATTCCATCATTTACAAATGATCCTCCAATTGAGATATTTTCTGAATCAAAATTGGTATAATTCTAAAACCAAGAATGCGGAAGACAATTATTTGAATCTGGAATGTTGACTCATTGCAGATGACCATGCCCATAGAGAGGCAGGTAGATGCTCTGTGGGAAATTAAGATGATACTTCTTCAAATACTTGGCCAGATCTGGGAGGGTGTTTTCGTAGATATTATAATTATCATGGCCAATGATGTTTATCATGTCATCAATTCTCTTTCTAGCCAGTTCATCAGCTATTACGAATCATCTAGGAGCCATTGAATCTGCACAGAGGTAAAATAATTAACTCTTAAGTAAGTTGATTTTTCATAAAATTTTTGAAGAAAAGTGAAAAAATAGATAAATGCATTAAGTCACGCGAGTCCAATGTTGGTGTGCAGGTATAATTGTGTCGCACAAGTTTGGGCACGCAGGTATCACCACACAAGTCAAACTACCTCTGTAGAATCATGACATGAATAGAAGCAAATAACCTCGAAAAATCAATACACTTGAGTGAAGATATCTAATTGCACGACGATAATGAAGTGCTTTGAGACCATGTTGCTCTGCATGAGAATGGAACACGTATTTATAGGCAAGGCTATACCCCTGCACGCCGAAGCCTGTGTGGCTCGCACCTGTGCGCCACTACCTACGCGCTCAAAACATGTGCATTGTCGTTCCTTGGTTTTCTCCTTTACCTCAAAGTAAAATCCTCCTTCCTTTCGGATCCAACTCTAAGGGGGGGGGGGGGTTGATGCTCCTTTCCTTCATAGAGTCTAATGACTAAAAAAGGGGAATACCTTAGCACAAAGAGATTCATCCTTTGAAGAAACATAAAAAATTGACAAAGGCATAAATAAGGATTTGTTTGAGAATGGGCCGTGAAAGTTTCATCATGGTCGTGCAAGTATACTTGTGTGCCACATATTGGTCGTGCAAGTGACTTACACACCATATTTTATTTTTTCACATGGTCTCCAACGGCCTATAAATACCCATTGTGGGCCCCCAATTTTGAGGATGAAAAAAATCCAAAAGTCAGATTTAATCTCTCGGCACCCTAGTCTCTACTTGAAGTATTCTAAACACTTATAAGGTAATTTATTACCTAGAATGGAAGATCTAAAAAGGGGTAACAAGACCTAAGTGTTGAAATTCATCAAAAATTGCGCGCCTAAGTGTCTAACCCTTAAGGGAAATGAAGACACTTGCGCACCACCTTATCCCTTCAACAAAACTTGCGTGCCACTCTTTTGGAGGACCTTAGGGATAATACTAAGGTCTTTAGCCAAGTCTTGCCAAAGTATTACCCTATTGGTTAACCAGCGCATAAGTACACATGTGTTGCGCAAGTATACTTGCATGACCAGGACCTGCGTGCCCAAACAGGACTTGCGCGCCTGCCTTTTTTTGAGTGCCCCTCCTTCTTATTCAACTCATTTATTAAAATCCACCTCTCCTCTTCAAGATTTATCCTTAAAAACCATCTTCAAGTCATTTTATGGCATGATTCCTTTGTTGGATTCCATATCTGGATGGAATTTTGTGAAACATATCTGAAAACCTAATGATTTACATATCTTTATGTCACTAAGGTTAGAGATTTCTTTCATTCAACCTCATCCTTTAAGATGAGAAGATCTTTAACCTGGGCCTCCTTTTCAGGAGTAATCCCCAGTCTAAGTTCCCTTAGTATGGGAATCATCCTTAGGAGTAAGCCCCAAATTCTAAATTCCTTTAACTTGGGCCTCCTTTTCAAGAGTAAGCCCCAATATTATTTTATTTTGATCTGTGCTTCCTTCTCAGAAATAAAACCCAATCATAAATCCCCTCTAATTTGGGCATCATTCTCATTATTAAGTCCAATGTTAAGTATCCAAATATCTATAAAGCACATATACCTTCATTAAACCTGTTTACAGGATTCTTCCCTAAAGTAAGTCCTGATATTCATCTATCTGGGTAGTCATGCATACATAAGCCCCGCATCATTTCCTATGATTGCATCTTTCATGGAATAATCGTCAAGTTTTACTGATACCTATTGTTTCTCACACCGAGCGTGACTCACGTGATCTTAGAGTGTAAAAGTAATTATGAAATCTTTCTTTGGTCCATCAATCATGCATAAAACCTCATATTTTTTCACTCGAACTACATGGGTTTTGATTCCTTTTCTAAACAAGGATACATAGAGAGCCCATCTGTAGGTACGATCCCAACTCTGAAATAATCCATTTCCTTCTGAATGAAAATAAACTTCAAGTGACCCACTGAGTGGATTTAAAACTAGTATGGTTATCATAATGACCAAGATATTTCTATATAATATTTTGAAGTATACCATTGACTAAGAATCTCTGACAAATACAGATAATTCTCTATCGATTAATAACCTAAAATACATATAAAAGATTCTCAAAATCTCATACATATTTATAATTGATTCTCAGATCTAAAGGAAATCTCATTTTCACACTTGGTAATTTAATAAGGATTCACGATCATAACTCAAATCTATAAAGAGAGTCCCGAAGTAAAAAATAATTCCCCCCAAAAAGGTGTTATGAGTATGACCTCCCATCCTCTCGACCAATGAAAATTCTTAATCCTCATTGGTCAACAACTAATGAGAACCTACCTTTGGAAACTAGGTCCAAATGGATATAGAATCATTGGATGTTTCTGGTTCTACGAATAAACCCATTAGAAAATGATTGGAATGTTTGAACCTTAATCAAACAAGGTCATCCCCATTTCCATAAGAAACAGTCGCTGGGGTATAATGTGGAGGATTAGGGTTAAAAACTCACTAGAGGCAGGTGTACATGTGGGAGGCTGGGATTATCTAAAGCGCTGATAGAGGGGTGTGAGAGGAACCGATAAAGGGTTGGTTGGGTGGGGGCACTGATAAAGGGGGTAGGGTGGGCTGTGGAAAAAAAATTATGTACCCTTTATCAGTGGGGCCTTTATCAACACAAGAAAAGCGATGCAAAAGTAACACATTAACAGTGCTAAAAATAGTGTGGATAAAGGAGGAATTTAATAGCACTGAAAAAAGGTGTTGTTAAAGGACCCTTTTGACAAATATTTTTTTAGCGTTGTTAAAGGGGGCCTTCAGCAATGTTTTTATAGAACTGATAAAAGTTTCATTCTTTTGTCCACGCTTCGATTATCAGCGCTTTTTTAGCATTAATAAAGGCCTTTTCTAGCGCAGTTAAAGGTCAATTTTGTAGTATTGATCACTCTTATAGAAGATTAAGAAAAAAATTCATTGTCTTATAAGAATTTGATATTTCTCCAAAACCTGTATCCAGCAATCAGTATTTTGAGAGGGTAAAAAACATTGATGTGACATTCGAAAAGGCATAGAAATACGGTGATGATATAAATATTTGGATGAAACAGTCAATATTTTTGATCTATAATATTGAATATGTCATGAGTTCATATTTAAATTTTATTTCATGCACATGGAAGAGAATATCTATGAAATATGGATTGTAACATTGAGAGATATTAAATGGAACACTAAATACAGGTTTAGTGCAAGATTGGTGTAGACCTAGGATCCACATAATGGTACCTCAACCCAGTGGGTCACATAGACTCAATTGTGACTCCCTTTATGTTAGTGGATACTGAATAGCTATGAGGGTATATAATGGTATGATACAAAGACTACCCTCACGATCTGACTAACGTAGTGGAACCATAAGTAAATAAATAAGAGGAAGCATAATATAAATCAATAGAAGTTGTAAATAAACATCCAAACAACATGAGTATTAAAAAAATCTAGGATAGTATCATGTAAAAAATGAGTATTTAATGAGTATATACAAAATTATATGAAAAATATAGAAAGGCACATCCAATAAAATACATGTATCAAAATACCAAAATGACAAGAAATACTATCTCCATATAGAATCATGAGCCTTGTTATGACTTGTACTCTCCTGATCCTATGCATAGTAAATCAAGCATCATAAAGAGGGTTCTTTCCCTAGTCCATACTTTCATTGATGAATTCATTCTAGGTACCAAATAGCATCTCGAATGGGGTGTGATATTACACTCAGTATGCCACCACCAAAAATGACTATAACAAGTCCATTCTATGTATATAAAAATAAGCAGTGTGAAATATAAATAATAATAATATAAATACATAAGTATGATTAATATTTTCCATCTAATAAGTCTCACTATAAACTAGAAACTATAAAAATAGGAAAACTGTAAATAATGATAAACATCAATAGTATCTTATGACGAGTAACCCAGTTTCCAGTATAGATGGGGTTAATCCACGGAGTGGAAATATCTAAGGAATCCTTCATGGCCTATGTTATAAAAGGAAGGTTCCTTGATAAGAATCATATAGAACATCCACACATGCACCAAAACTCAAATATTATATATATATATTTACAGGGTTCTTGCACTAGAAATTGAATATCTTTACGACGTCGATTAGATCACTTAAGAAATGTGGGCTCGACCAAGAAGTTGGGATTGATTGAACCTTGTTCTTTCTTCATATTATCTCTCTAAGAACATTATAGGAGAGGAGAGGATAGATTCTCTCACCAAATTCGTCCAAATGGTGTATATTACTATTTAATAGGTTAAACTAATCTTTTCTACCTGGGTTATACTATCCAAAATTTTCTTTTAGTCCCTATAAGGAAATTACCTTAATTTTAGAACATTTTGCACACATATGAATTAATAAACTTGTAATAAATGTCACAAATATTTTATCACTTACTTGTAACACTGTAAAATGGTGCATGTTATAATATGAACGGATAAATCATCCCATAAGCTCCCCAAATAATATAATGAACCTAGAACATATTATGTTCATTAAATTTTTTTTCTCACATTATCTTTTATAATATAAAACATGTGATTATATTGAGAAATAAATTCAATCATCATTATTCTAAACATGAATAATATAACTAAATTATTTTTCCTTGTGATTTATCATACTTTGATGCTCACCATCTCCTACACTAGGGTCCCACTTTGTACTAAATTCTTATTCCCTAGAATCAATGAAACATGTGGATGCACTTAGTGTGTGATCCTCTCGGTCCTTATCTGGATACCATTGAGTTAAACCCATATAAAATAAGTGGATTATGGAAACATATCATGTCCCCTAAGGATATAATAAATGCCATAGCTTTGACTACCTCCTATTAACACGTTCTATATAATATAATCTATTTATCTCATGATATCTCATAAATCATGATACTCAATTGTGTAATTATCCTTTTGTTGAATTATATATTCGGTGACCTTACTGGATAGTCTTACCTTATTATACCATTTCAATTGAATCAATGAAGGTACTACCATAGTGCTTAACCTAGGCCCATGTGATATGTCATCCTAAGCTTCGAAGCAACAAATTCTATCTTGATCATTCATTCAATGTAATACATCTAATTATTCACACAACACAAGCTGCATCACCTGAATTCAATGTCATGATTATTTCATTACATCAATGTACTTGATTAAATGGTACACATTGATAAAAATATCAACCCAAGATACCAATACACATGTTTTTAGATATGAACCACCAAAGACACCCAAAACATGTGGTGTTACTATTATAGGGTATATCCCCATGATCTCATATACCTGGGATCACCAAATAATAAATTTATGAGAATAAGTCTCAATGATTATGAACCCCCAATGCCAAATAGTTATACATCATCTATGTCTCATCAATATGATGTATCTGGAACATAAGATGTTTTATTAAGATTATTATCATAGTATATCTAGTTTCTCATTATAGTAGGGAACTGTTATAACACTTTGATACAACACAAAATTTAGGAACATTACCATGTAAATTTTGGATGAACAATTATCAAAACTATCATGGTAAGACTAAACACATGTATATATATAAATGTATACATGTCATTGTAAGAAAAGTAAATAGAGGAGTTGGGTCTAGGGAACCCACTCACAACAACAATTCCTTTATAGTTTATGCTATGATCTTTTCCTAGAAATACATAAATAAATCTTCCTAAGAAATATTCACTCCCTTCCACTCCTCGAGATATAAATTTTACCACTAAAATGTTTCACCCCACATTTAACTATTTTCTAATATAACCCAGTACTTTTCCTAGGCCTAAATCAAATGGAAGGTAATCTCGATATCCTCCAACCAGCACTCTTTCTCCAGATCAGTGATATCCCCATTATACCTTGCCAAATATTTCGGTTGGAAAGAAATCAATATCGTCTATGACTATTCATCCTCCTCAATAAAGTCAACCCTCATAAGGTCAACTTGGTTATCCCATTGAACATCACTATCCTAAATGACACACAAAATAAATCTTAGATCAAAAACTATAAAGAAAATAAGGATTCCCTAAGCACAATAATATTTAATTTTATTAAGGATTATTAAATAATTCCATTTTAACTTCCCCAGAGCACCCAATTATGATAAAAACACAAAAAAATCAGGATTAATGTACCTATTATAGGTTTCTACCATAGTTATTTACATCACATAGCACAAAATGAAAATAATCCCCCCATCACAATAGAGCATGGTGCGATATGTCATGACTGAGTGCGATGAGATTTGAACTGCGACTACACCAAGGTCGCCTTAAATAGTCTGGGGGATTGAAAACAACATCGATTAGGCTCATCACACACATGGGATGAGTTAGCCTAATACTCTTGTATATACACAGAGAAATCCAATCATATAAAATGCTAAATTGTAAAAAAAACTGATACTAACGCATGCATGAAACTATGAACCCACAAATAGAGGATGGTTGTAATGTAATAAAAGTGATAAGTTGGATAAATACAATCCCAAACAAAAAATGAGAGGATTTCATATTTACAGAAGGGACAAGACTACATTAAATTACAACCACATGAAAAATGCCTCGGTCTGTTAAGGTCGGGCTATGATACACCTTCTCCCTATCCTCTGTCCAATGTGCCATCATCTTCATAAGACATGAAATATGTGGGAAGAGACCATGTAGAGGTGAGTATAACAATATCTAGTAGGAAACCCATGAAAAAACTAAAAAATTGGCATAAATAATATTTTTCTTATAATAATGTTATAATAATCAATGCATAATAAGAAAACCCTAGATGTAATCCGGAAGGATATCGTACGTCTTAGCGGTCACAACCAAACTACCAGCCATATGAATCTTCTCAAAGACACTCCATGATCCATGAAATAATAAAAGACACACATCAAAGTGTTCAGGATCATTAGGCCCCACCAAAGAAATTTCAATGGTCTCAGAACACCCGATAATCAAATATAGGATCACACCCGGGATCATTGGGGCACGCCATGAACCCAATATGGATCAACATTTTATGTTGGATAGCATACACCAATGATACCATGAACCCTACTGAAATGGAATGCCAGATGGAGGATCAATTCCCTTCTCAAGGTGGTCATGCTGATTCCAAAAACCCCACCTTGGGTAAAAAATGTTAGAGGATCACATTCTGATCTTATTGGAGGATACCACAAACTCTATATGAGACTCATCCTACATAGTGGATCACAATCTAGATATTTTGATGTAATGAAACATTTTAATCCCATGGGGATGCACCAAGGGAACACAATCAACAAATATCTGCCTAGAATTAAGAAACAAATGGCTCAAAACTCCCTCAAATGTTGAACACGGTCTGTACTATAGTTACATAACATGCCAAACCGACCCAAAGTCTGTCTGTGTAGAATTTTCTAACATGACATCTAAATATCCAAATTTATGGTGTTTAGTAATGGTAAGAAACATATATTTATCACCTAAATTCCTATGTTTCCTAGACATGCGCATGTACCGCTGGTCGTTCCCATAGGCCAACCCATGTACACTTGGTTGTGTCAGTGTACTTTGGTTGTGTATATATACATAGGCCTTCTCATGACCATGTATCCGATGATATACACACCAAGACACCATCAGGGGTCACATATCATGTGACATGGTCACATGGTGTGTGTTATTTAATTCTAGTGAGAACCCTAGTGTCGCACAAGGGTGATACCATACTGAGTGTAATGACAGATTACACGTCATGTAACCCAGGATTTTACAAATCCATTGGTTTCCTAAAATTATTCATTCAAACAGACTAACTTCATCATATTCCTCATCATTAATCATATATATAGGGTTTTCCAACACAATTTTCACTGTATATAAATATTTTAGGCTTCAAATCTGCTCAAGAAATTCCCACACGCGCCATTCATAGCCACACCATTGAATCTGGACTGAACAGATACCAAATATATGTTCTATTTATTCTCTGATAATCCATTATATAATCACACCTTGATCTCACCATCAATCACAAATAATACCTATGGTATTGATCTATGATTTCGAATAACGGTCGTGTAATGATCAAATATAGGGTAATCCCCAAACCCTAGGCTAAATAAAATTCTTGTGATGAACGTGTACAGAAACGAGGGAGAAATCCATAAGCCAAAAATTGTGAGGATTGAACCTCAATAGTTTTTCATTCTACCATAATCCATTGTTGAAGAAATAGAAAAACAAAGAGGAAACAAACATAATTAACAATTTAAGCCATCACAATTAAAGCAACCATCGATGCACAAGTGAATTCTATTTGATGAATTAATCCACATTAAATCATTATCATAAAATATGATTTAATATCACATATCAAATATCCTACCTCAATTTTGGATCAACCACTGATGAATAAAAATCCTAAGTTGTCATATTTTGAGAGATCTATAAACTATGATGACACAACTATATTCGATTTGATCCTGATCTGTTATCATTTTCCAAGATATCCTCTAATGCTATGTCCAATGATTACTCTAAAATTTACAAGGTTATGTGTATAACCCTATAAATTGGCCAAAACAGTGTTTAAATAGAGGATTTTGGTCACCATGTAAAATAAAATAAATTAAATAAATTCATTTTTTATTTTATTAATTCCATGCCCATGATAACTTTTTCAAAAATGCCTGACACCAATAAGGCTTATATCGATCCAAGGGTAAATCTTATGTTTTAAACTAAACTGTGTTATCATATTTCTAATTTGAGCCCCCATTAAAGAGTTATTCCTCATATTCATGAAAATCAAATGTGCATTATGTTAATATTTTTAATATATTTAAAAATAATAATTTTGGGCACACCGAGCCTCAGAATCTCACACAGTCTATACACCTAGATCAAAAAGTAATACATATAATATTAAAAAGTTACACATTGAAAATAATTTCCATTAAATTGTCCATACATTAAGGATTTTCATCTCAAAAATAGAAAAAAACATACTAAAAAATTTGTGGGTACTGGGCTCGCATTTGGGTAACCCACTCCCAAGTAATCTCTTGAATATTTTCATACTACCATTGGACACGCACTAGAGGAATTGATTACCCATGAAGGATAATATCCTTTCGATCCTTGATATCTATTAGGAACTAAAAAAAGGTATCTCTATGCTCAATTTCCATCTCACCCCATTCAATAACATATGATGGGTCAGAAGAATACCTCATCAGTTGCGACATGTAGAATACATTGTGTACCTGATACAACTGCATTAGTAGAGACAAGTGGTTCACCAAATGGATAAATCTATGAAATATATGGAAATTTCCAATGAATCATGGATAAAACTTGTCGCCTGAACTAAATCTCTATAATCCACATCAAGGTATGACACTCAGGAACACATGGTCTCCCTCATCGAACTCCAATGATATTTATTTTTTTTCCACATAGGACTTATGAAAACTCTGTGTTGTCCAAATATGCTCCTAAATGATATGAACCATCTATGTAGTAGATTTCTTAGACTCTTGGCCCATGGTTGTTGAATCATATAGATCAGTGCAACAAAGTGGTGAACTATAGTGTCTACCATAGATTGGATCGAATGGTTCCATACCAATGTTGTAATGGTATATTTTATTGTTCAAAAACTCCACCAGTCATAGGAGATCCTCCAAAATATAGAAAACCTCCACCATGAAAATCCCAAAGAATGTCTTGGACGACCTGAATGGTCCACTCCATCTAGCTATCAGTTTGGGGGTGAAACACCATGATCAAATTCAACTGAGTCCCAAAAGGCCACATTCAATTATCTCTGTAATCACAATGTGAAATTAACATCACTGTATTAAATTATCTTCAAAGGTACTCCATTGAGACACACTATCTCTTACACATAAAATCATCCCAAGCTCTTCATTGATCTCTTCTCTCAAATGGAAAAGAAGTGGTCGGAGGTGGTGAGTCAGTCTATGATCACCGAGATGGAATCATGTACCTTGAAAGTATGTGGTAACCGCATCACAAATTACATGGATATCGCATCCCATATGCAAATTGGAACCTAAATGGGTTGAGAAAAACCTACTGGAACCTGGTTCTCATTCTTTACATGCTGACAACTGAGGCATCATGATATAAACTCCATAACATAGTGCTTCCCGACTGGACATGAAAACGAACACCATAGTACCCAGTATATATTTTACACACATGGATGTACCACCAAAGGGTATGTATGAAACTCCGACATCACCACCTCTAGAAAAATAAATGGTATCATCATCCATCCTTTAAAAAGAAATGTGTGCTCCTCACCATAAAAATATCCATCAGGAGAAAATCCAATAGATATCTGAGTATGTAATATTTCACAGTTGGTATCTCTATGCTGGGAATCCCTGGCATGATATAAAAGTGGTGAGGTGACAACCAACGAATGTATATATGGAAACCCATCCTTTTCAACCAAGGAAAACTAAAATAAGTATAATTGACACCTCAACCAGAAACTAAAAAATTATCTCATTCTAAGAGAATTTACCACCAAGTTCCCCTTTCTATGAGAATATAAAATCTTGATGTCATATTATTAGAGGAAATCTAGCCATTTCCTATTTCTCAAGTTAAAATCATTCTAAGTGAAGATATACTTGAGCCTCTTGTTATCTGAGAAGATGATAGTCCACTCTCCCATCAGTTAGTGTCACCACATATTATGTGCAAAGAATACCACTACAAACTCAAGATCATGGGTCTTGTATTTATGATCATGTGGCCTAAAATGACATGAAACATAGGCAGTCACTACCTACCTCTACATCAGAACACAACCATGCCTAGTCGTTGATTCATCACAAAACACTAAAAACTTGATACCTACCTCTATAAATCTCATGATGGGAGATCTCATGAACCATTTCCTAAAATCCTAAAATCACTTCTGGAACTTTATATCCACATGAATTTCTACCCATTTGGGTAAAATCAATCAATGGTGCTACCTCTCAAGTGAAATCAAGTACCAACATCCGATATTACCCTTCCACTACAAGGAAACTCTCTATCCCTTAGTAACACTCTTGGGTGGATCCCAAGACCACACTGCCTCAACCTCCACTAGTTACACTGCTAATCCTACCTCTGATATGACAGGTTTGATGATTTGGACCTCTCAAATTTAAAATTGACACTTTAAGAGATTCACATAAATCTTGTGCTCTTAAAGTGTGTCCAAGACTATCATCAATTATCTCACTTGATCCTCCTATAAAGATTAGTGCACTAGGATATCATCGATGAAGACCACCAAAAACTTGTCCAAGAAAGGCTTAATGATATAGTTCATGAGTCCCATGAACACTTCTAGGGGGTTCTTAATGTTGAAGAGAATCACCAAGTACTCATATTGACCATAGAAACATCTAAATATCATCTTCGTTATATCCTCATCCCATACTCATAGTTGGTAATAGATTGACTTGAGTTCAATCATCAAGAACCATTGAACCCCTCTTAGTTGATTAAATAGACCATTGATCCTTGGTAGTTGATAATTATTCTTCATGGTCACCATGTTAATGAACTGGAAATACAAACATAACCTTATGATCTCGTTCACCTTCTAGGTGAATAGTACTAGGGATGCCTAGGGGAAACACTGGGTCTCATAAATCCCTTCATCTGCAAGTCATCCAACTACACCATTATCTTATGAAGTTGTGTGGATTTCTTTTGATATGTTGGTGCAGATATTGGGTTAATCCAGAGGTGTATGTCAATGCAGATGTTTATCTCTAAGTGGGGAGGTAATCCTGGAACATTATCAAAAAAGACATCATCATATTCTGCCTCCACTGTAGGGAACTAGTAGACCATATCATCCACTTCTCTAGGATTCATGCTACCCAACCAGTGAGTAATTGGATATTCTCTCTTATACCTGAACATTTCCTACTTCTCTAAGGATTAAATTTCACCTATAGAGGAAAACTACATCCCATCCCTATTGACAAACCACATCCTTCATAAAAAACATTAAATATGGTCATGAACTATGGATAGAAAATCCATACCAAAATGATGTTATAAGGCCCCATCACTGCTAAAAAGTGATTCTAAAAAAATATATTGCCTCCAAGTGTAAGTTCACACTATCAGTTGATGTTTGAAATCACAGAGTCACCTCTTATTGGAGTCTCCAAACATAAGGGTTGAGCCAAAGGCTCAGCTAGAATATCAATGTCTTGAACCAAATAAGTGGCATGAAACGAATGAATCACACCTGTGTCAATTAATATTGAATATAGGGTATAAAATTCATATATCATACCTTATATCATCCCAGTAGCCTCCGGGTCATAGGCCTCCTAGCCTATAGTTGTCCTCTTCCCTGACCACTATCTCCCTGAACCTGGTGTGGACCACCTGGGGGTGGTGGTGTCAATTATTCAAACCTCCAACCACCTGCGACAACTCAATAGTCAATCTTCTATACTTTTTTCCTATGGAACACCCTTCTCCAGACTATGTCTCTTCCATAGTGGTATCTCTAAAATCTCCCAATCAGCTATACAATGGGTCTGAATATTCTTTTCCAGATGTCCCTGACCGTTGTAAGAGAAACACCAACTCTCCCTAGGTTAACTCAATCCAACTTGAGATATCATTGAATCCCAAATATACCATCATAATATCTGCTCAATGGTTTGTTCTCTAAAGAACGAATCTTTCACCATATCTATGAAGTATCATGAGAGATTAGTAAAACTCTATAAATAATCCTATATGGTCCAACTGCTCTGCTATAGGTGAATAATCTTCTGTATACACACTAATTAAAACATGGATGGATAAAGCTACTCCCAGAAGAGAATCTTGAAGTTTGACAAGTAGAGTGTTGTCTCGTCATGTTATTGTGTCACTATACTCTTCCATCTCCAAATACATCCCTAAAAAAACTCACTATATGGACCACCATATGACCTGTAGGCATCCTAATAAGGTAAAAAACTTGAGTGACTACCTATAGCTAGTCCCAATCCACATAGGGGTCTTACTGACCTCAAAACCTAGGAGGTTGTTACCTTTGGAACTCATGTTATGCACTCATCATGCACTCATCCTATACTGGCACATCCAGTGCTAGATGGTTCTTAATGGGTGGTGGTTTAAATGGTAAACCACCTAGAGGTTATATCTCTGGTACAAACCCATATACTGAAGCCTCATCACACATCAGATCATCTTTTCGATCACGTAGTGGAATCTTGGATGGATGTCTTCGAGTAGGCATCCTAAAATAAACAAGATGTATCATGGGAAAAAACTATATCTAGGGAGATGAATCAAGAAGTAAATGGAAAACAATTCCATTTCCATATGAACCATGTACCGATTTTTTCCAATAACCAATGCCTACATGTGCCGATTAAAAAATAAGGTGATTTGAGTCCTGGTGTATGGATATGTTGGCGGTCTCACCAATTATAGAGTCCCAGGCCAAAAATCCAAAAAAACACTTAAAAATGTGGGCCCAAACCAAACTCACATAATCTAGTACTGAGGTAGAATCAAATATTGTGATACTACTCTATCAAGACCCTGTCTGATGGGACCAAAAACAAAGAATACCCCATACCCTTCTCCAACTGGTCATGGGATGGAGACCAGCACCGAGTAGGCATATCATACACATGGGAGGAATTAGATAAATGTACATGTACACACGTATACATATCCAATCTCATACAAAGGTTAAATTTAAAACAACAGATACCTATGCATGAATACATATATGATCCCAGAATCATATTATGATAGTAATGTATTGAAAGCAATAAAGAGGTCCAAACATAAGGCCAACCAAAAACTAATGAGATTCCAAACAGCTCCAAGGGAGAGGACTATAACCAATTGAAACAACTTGGAATGCACATGGGTCTATCAAGCTCAATCTATTCACTACCCACTCCTTGTCCTCCCAAGACACCATGAAATGGGTTTTCATCTATACAATACATGACACATGTGGGAAGAACCCATGCGGGGATGAGTATACCAATAACCAATAGGATACATTAAGAATTATAAACATGAATTATCAAGAATATTCAACTCATAAAATTGATATAAAAATAAATTCATAATAAAAAAACCCTAGAAATACCCATGATGGACACCACGCCTCCAAGCAGTCACAACCGAATTGCCAACTATTGAATTATGCTCAAAGAAATGATCATTCTGGGAGAATAAACTAAATGATCCATTCCATCACCAAAGACACTTATCTTGTAGGTCAATATCATTAAAAACCACCCAAGAAAGATTATTAGTTTTAGAAGACCCAATATTCAGATAGGTTATCACGCTAAGGACCACTGGGGCACACCAAGAACCGAATCAGGATCAACCTCTAGGTATGGGATCATAATCCAATGATAATGAGAACCCTATAGAAATTAAATTTTAGATAGAGGATCAAAACCTTACTCAATGAGGTCATTCCAATTAAAAAATCCCACCAACTTTATAAATGATAGTGGATAACACTATGGTATCAATGAGGGACACCGTGAACTCTATCTAAGACTAGTACTCAAAAGGGGATAACAATCTATAAATTTTAACATAATGCCACTCTATACCCTATAGGGGTGGACTAAGGGAACACACACAACCGACACTATCCAATAATGAAGAATCAAAGGGCACCAAACACCCTCAAAAGGGGTACATGGAGTGTCGAGCCAACCCCTGGTCTTCCTGTGTGGTGCTGCTTCACTCAACATGTAAATAAAAAAATACAGGAGATGTAGAAATGGAATACAATGTGTATAGATCACCCAACACCCTGTTTGTATTACCTATTCATGCATGTGTACCTCTGGTTAAGCTCATGTACCAACACATGTACACCTGGTCGTGTTCATGTACACCTGGTGATGTTTGTGTACTCTAGTCGTGTTCATGTACATTTCCCTTCTTGTGCCCCAATATCATCAGATATACACACTGAGATTCCATCACAGATCACACTGCCTGTGAAATAGTCACATGGTGTGTGATATTTAACTCTATAGAAAACCCAAGCACCATAGTCCAGGGGTCTGACACGACATGTTATGCCAAATTACATGTGGGGTAACCCAAGATTTTATAGATCCATTAGTTTCCATCTTCTCATTTTCTATAAGTTCCATCTCCATCACTTACCTAAATAATGATTGTAGGTCTTTGGTTATTCCACACTCCCATCACCGGATATCTAGATTTTGGGCTTTGAATCGACTTGGGAAATCCCCACACACGTCGTTCGTAGATGCACCATCGAATACAGGATGAATGAATACCACAATTCTAATCCAATCTACCTCTCACAATCCTCTATCATAATTGCACCTCAATTTCACAATTGATCACAAATTGTACCCATACTATTCATTCGTTTCCCCAAATAACTATCATGAAATTATCAAATATTGAATAATCATGAAACAATGGGCCCAAGAAAATTATTACGATGAATGTATGAAGAAATTAGAGAGAAATATATGAAATAAAAATTTTGAGGATGAACCCCAACCTTTTTTCATTCAGCCTCAATCAATTTTTGATGAAATAGATATAATAAGAAGAAATAAACCCAACAAACAATTTAATCCATCTCAATGAAATCTATCAATGATGCGTGAATGAATTCTATTCCTATAATTGATCTATATTTGATCTAGATCATAGAACAGTATGGAATATCACAAATCAAACATCCTACCTGATGTTTGGATCGATCAATGATGAATAATGGTATTTTTTTCTATCATTAGATAAATCCACAAACTCTAATGGTGCAACGATCCTCAATTTGATCATGATAAATTATCATTCACTGACATCTCCTCTAATTCTCTCTCAAATGGTTTATCTCAAATTTGTAGTGTTTTGCTGCTATTCCTACTAATTTTTTATAACAAAGTTTAAATAGATGATTTAAATCACTACATCAAACAAAATATCACAAATCAATTTTTTTTTAATTCCATGCATGTGAAAACCTTTTTCACAAACAATGGACACTGAAAAAAGGTTATATCAGGCCTAGGTTAAAACTCACATTCTGAACTCAATGATTCCATATTATTTTTTGTTTTGGTCCATGTTTGTAGTTATTCAACTTTTTCAGGAAAACTGCATGGGAATGATGTAAATATATTTAATATATTTCAAAAATTAATTCTAGGCACATAGGACATCAGAATCTCATGTTGTCTCAGACCCAGATCCAAAAAAATCCATATAATATTCAGAAGTAATACATGTAAAATAAGAGTCATTACATAGTGAATGTTGCATTCCAATATTAACTTATAGTAACCAAATTATATTTATACATATATCAATAGTAAATACTAATAAATTATACAACATATACATAAATATAAAAAATTTATGTCAATAATTCATATTCTGTACATCAAAAAACAAATTAAGTCAATAATGACACAAATAATTTGATATTTAAAACCATATATCTCAATTCCTAAAATATAATAAAAACAATATATATCAATAAAACAAGATGTGTCTTGTCATTTATTGCATCATAAATTTTTAAATAAATTAAAACTCCTAAAATTTATAAAACATACATATATATACTAAAAAATATATATCTCAAAAACTAATAAACTAAAAAATAAAAACACATAAAAATAATAGAAAGAAAACAAAGAAGTAAAAATAAAATAAGGGTAACTTGAAAAAAATAAGGGGTGTATAATATAAATAAAATTTAATTAAAGACAAAAAAATATATTACTAGTATTCACATAAGGGGAACCTACCTTGGATGATGTTGTGTATCTGAGTCACGGTGGACTAGGGAGATTTTGTGGATAGTGGTCAACTATGTTGTAATGGTTGAGGGAGTTTGGTTTGGTCACATTGGTTGACGTGGTCTAACACTGTTTGGATCACTGAGCTTTCAGTAATAATATATTTTTGCACAACATAAAATAGATTGGTCATCAATTTACCTCAAAAGTTGTATTTTTGATCGAGGTGTATGAGTCAGTAGGTTAAAAATGAGAAAAATTAAATATATCAATCAAAATGAATAGTGGTACACATTGTGGTAGTGGGAGCCATAGTTCAGAAAAACATGCACCATATTAGATGTGTCATGGTGAATCCATGGCATGGAACACCACTACATAGTGATATCCATGGCACAATGGAGAGCCGCGGAATAATCCATTAATAAATATTGCTTCCATTCTGTAAATGGTACCATCTCACTTAGTCTCTTGATAGACTAAAATTCCTTGCATCAGATCATGGGGTTCCCTAAAATCCCATGTCATAACCGATTTTTCCTAGCCTATGTCATGCACCAAAACCAACTGATGTCGTTTCCCTATAATCTCATGCAGTCCTCCGAGTGTCTAACTGTAAACTCCATCTTATCACTCAACTGACCTATGATACCACTCTATCACAACGTACTCACTTCAAAGGTACCCCTATTAGTACATAAATGAAAGAAGAGTTATAATGAACTCTAACTCCCACCTTTAGTAGGCCTCAACTTGGAAACTACCACCAAGGGTAAAAAAATATCACATATTAAATACATTTACATCCATTGATAAAGTATGAATGAGAGAGAGGATATCAATCACCATCAAAATCCATGACATGGATAAAAATTAAAATAATAAATCATCATACAATGGATGTATAATGTAACAAAATACAATGATTCACTAAATAAATACCCAAAGAAATACTAAGGAAATGACTTAGTAACAACTGATGTCCAACACAGTCCCCAAATTCCTCTTGAAACCCTAAAAAATGGTTTTCATATATATTGGGTGAGTACGACATGTATACTCAGTAGGATCATACCTAATGCCTCTTGTGAACATGCGAAAAGAGTAGACTAATGAATCAGTGGACAAACAGTGTAACCAACATCCACTTAAGAAGGCCAACTAACAAATCCCATCATCCTTATGGTGTGACCACGAAATAATACATCCAAGTATAGTAACAATATATAAAGAATATTCATTAAAATGGAACCCGACACAACCTTCCCAATAATTTTCCACTCTCACACCCCCAACATTTTATGAACTGGTTCTCGAATCCCTTCCATAAAAATCCTTCTCGAATATCCCTGGGAAATTACACCATGCCAAGCACCATTCATGAAAATGGCCATCAAATTCTATCAGAGGACACATGGTAATACAAATCATACTAATCACCCTACATGTATCTCATTATCACATCCACATCCTCCCATATCCACTTCCTTTACTTGGTTAGTAAGGTATTATGAACATGAAGGGAATCAACCTCATGCCCTCATCCTACCATGTATGACCCCTTTATAAAAACTACCTTATCATCATCATTAAACCAAACCATAGGTGAACTATATCCATAATCCTTCACAGATCATGTTTAACAAAACTCACCTTGAAGAGAGATTGAGGAAGAGGGAGGATCCATCCATTCATCCTCACCTTCTTGGATATTGGGAAAACACCCAAAAAACAATTGGTTTTAGGAATATAGTGCCCAATATAGGTGGGATGTGTATATAAATAATAATTAAAATATAATATATAATAGTCACACAAACAATCCCAACCTATGGTTTTATAAATAGAGTACCATAACAACCTCAGCCACTTTTATTTCCACCACTAAATGAATTACCCTATAAAAGTAAGAGAAAACCACAATCCACATTCTTTAATTCCTTATATAGTTGATCAATTTCCTAATTTTCTAATTTACAACCATCTTCCTTTATCAATCCCAACCATTTCTAGTTTATCTATTAACATTTAATTCCATCACTATTGTGTAACTAACAAAACACAACACAACACAAATAGTCCACCTTCCTCATGTCAATATAACCCACATCTAAACTACCAAAAACTACAACCATCACACATCACAACCACAAACTATCACATTTCAATTTTAAGTAGGGGTTATAAATTTTTATTTCAATATTTTTAGAGGAATTCCCAAATAAATCCAAGATTCCATGTGTAAACAATTTATTAGTCGGATATATAATCCTACCCATTTTCATGTGTGGTGAGTCAATAAAGAAGCACTAAAAGCTTTATAATTTTCAATATACACAAAAAAATACTAAAAGTATCAATATAAATAAAAGATAAAATTATTGTTATGCATAGTAAACCATATAAAAAATATAAAGAATAAGTAAGGCCCTTGTAATTTCTTACCTTCCCCTTCAATTCCAATTAAGCCAATTAATTATATTCATTAATCTGGAATATATTATCTACCCAAAGGAAGGAAAAATAATGATATTCCATCATGTATATCTAATGTAATGAAGATTAAGGATCCCCTACCTTTATTGAATCATAAAAGTGAAACACACACAAATGAATGATCGACCAGCACTGATCTCGAAGAAATCACCACCAAATTCCTATATTTTAAAAACTCTCATCAAAACCATCTGAAATACGGGAGAACATAAACTATAGTTAAATACTTGATAGAAGAAAAGGATGGAAATGGAAAATGGTAGAATAGAATGTTACCTTGCTGTAAATAAATCCACTATGAGCGATCCAAATGAACCAATGGGTTGATAATACCAAGGGAGCTGACTAGAGCAAGGATGGATGAGTTGGGGTCACCCAAGATTCAAGGGAAGGTCTAAAAATGAGATGAATGGGGTATTTAACCTTCTATTTATAATAAAATATCACTAGAATCTACCACAATGTGGTAGATAGATAAGACACGCATTGTTGGTGTGGTCAATGTGAGATATAAATCCCTCACATGTGATCCTCTTTTTATGCTGATCTTAAAAAAAGAGATTTGACTACCACCATGGCTTGGACTATTGAATAGTATAAGACTTGGTGGTCATTCATATTATTCCAAAACCATAATCCATGACCTATCAACCCTAACCTCCCCGTTTTACCCTCACCATTACCTAGTCCATGGAATGATGATATCAAACCATTAGTTTCAAATAGGTGCTCCACCAAAATTCCAGGCTTGAATCTACACCCTCATTGAGAATTTTAGGGATTTCCATGGTGCATAGGTATACCACGAAGCCTAAAATTCCAACTCTATTCCTTTCATAGGGTGAGGTTACAAAATCAATTTTATATAGGATCACACACAAGACATATCACCTTCCAAAATGTCTTGGAAAAACATTTCACATTCAGTGGGGTCCCTTAAAGGGCTAAAAAACTACCCATACCTCTAGATCACCACCAAAATCTCCCACAATACAACCAATTCTTATAAAAACACAAATTAAAGACTAAGATGGTTTAGGCCATTACATTAAGGAACCTAAGTGAATATGTTTCCATAAGGGAAGGTTAAGTAAAGAGATAATTGAATCAAGTTAAAAAAAAGGAAAAAATGTGAGACCCTTATGTTTAAAAGTTCAATACCTTGTTAGGGAAGTGAGATATTTAAGGTAGAGTTTTTAATTTTTTTATAGGCATTCCCTTATTCACCCCCCAACCATAGGTTATATCTCATGTTAATACCCTTGTGATACCAAAAAGTAGTATCACAGTAGAGGTTCTTTTTGATTTACTTGACATGATTTTGTTTTTTTCTAAAGTTATTGTTTTAGAGTACTCTTTTTATATTTATTACCATGGAAAAGGGAAGGAATTTAAATAAGAAGCATGAATATTTCAAAATAACACATTTTGGAAATATTTATTGAAAAAGGGAGTTCATTTGTAATGAGACTTGAAACCTACAAATGGAAGGTATTAATGTGTAAGATAATGAATTTATTGTATCAATTAATGATGTTTTAGGAAGGGTCATGGAACCTTATTCGGACTACCGATGAGAAGGATATTTGAAGGAATCCAAAAAGGTAATATTCCCATTTTTTTGAATAAGTGGACCAGTAATTAATGGAAAAATGTTTGAGACATATATATGAAAAAACTTTTCTATAAATTTAGATAAAAGTTCTAGAAATTAAAGTAGAAAATATGTGAGGCCAAAATAAAAGGCTTGTTAAAATTGCAACTGACCTCAGGGATAAGAATGATTATCAAATAGAAGAGTTTTATATAATATCCAAAAATATAAAACAACCAGAGTAGATTCAAAAGAAATGATTATAAACACTAAAGAGGCATAGATCCTAAATGTAATGAATGATGATCAAGTTGGTCATATTGATGAATTGGCTTAGGAAAATATATTTCTGCAACAAGAGAAGGTATGAATCAAAGACTATTTCTCAAATGAAACCTAAAATGATGGGGGAGGATAATATGTTAGATAATCTCAACCAAACCTTGGAAGAGAATATATCTAGTATGAAGAATATCTGAGAGGGATACATCATTATATAATCAACACTAACAGGGGTTGTGAATTAGTTTTAGGAACTTTTTATCCAATTATAATTTCTTATCACTTTACCTATAATACTTCTCAAGATATCGATTCTGTTTCTCCATTTCCCTTATCATATGTATGTATATGAATGAAAGTAAAAGATTACATATGATATTTTTACAAGGTACACTACTCAATAATATTTTTTAGTCTTTTATAAATATATTTATTTATAGTATATGAAATATATATTATAATTTGATATAATATATATCAGTTTGGATATAAAACAATCCTTAGCCTATGTGTGGCAACTTACACTTTAGGGGTGATGAAAATAATCCAGAATCCCTAGACGGGGGATGACATGGTGCATCTTCCATCTCCTCTCTGGTTCTTTATATTGATTATTTTGAAATTATCTAATTTATTCAATTTGATAATTTTCAGTTCCAATTAAGTATTCCACCTATTTTTACTTTTATTGGATATCATGATGTTGTGTTCTTCTTATCTTCCTTATTCTTCCCTTATTACTTTCACAACAAAGGGAAAAAAATTTACTTATTCTTCCTTTTTTAGGAGACTTTTATTTTGATCCTCTATCTTATTTGTATATCCAATAAATCCATCTAATGATTTTCATCCAATGATGATATTATTGGTGATAGTTCATACAACCCTTATTCATATTTCTTTTTCATATTTACAATGGATTATAAAACATTATCAGGTATCTAGGTGATCCTTTATTCTTCTTGATCATATAGTACTTGTTCATCCGATGATTTTTGTCTACCTGATACCATATATTTATTCTGGTACCTATACATCTAATCCTTCCATTTTATATCCTTTGACTGGTGCATAATATCTATATATTATGGTTCCACTCTATCTAGTTCCCTCTACTATGTATGTTACTTTTTTCTTTATATATTTTTTCCAAATGATAATTTCTCTCATGATCCATGAATGGAAATTTCTTATAGCTCTATAATTTTTTATAATAATAAGAATTAATGAAAATTTCATCATCACATCCTCACAATGCATCAGTATCCCTTTATATAAGTAGCCTTTCTATGCAATTTTTGGGTGAGGTGTGTACTTTATTTCAAACATCTCGCACAATGTTTCCAGATACCCACATAGAATCTTATTCTATTGATTGTATTTTAAAATTATAAAAGATATTTGTTAACTTATATTCATAGGAAACATCCCTAGATCATAGTGTAAATGTTATTCTTCAATCCACCTAAAATATCAACATGAATAAAAAACCTCATTTAAGATTATCGAAACATTAATCATCTAGTTTTGAATCTCCATATTTAATAAAATCATGAAAAAATCATAATGTTCTTTTAATATTACATCATGTACAACTTTCTTGCACATATTCTATTCAGTTAAACGTTATCCAGTGTTCCTTCATACCTTTATAGGAACATCCTGAAATATTTTGAAGGATACTTCCTCTAACCCAATACATGCTTCACAAAACTTTTTCCTGATAACATCATTGATATGGAAACTCTATTATATCATCCATTTGAATGATTATTCAGTATTCTTTCATAGGTAAATTACATAATCCAATGGTTTCTCAAATGTTTGTTAGTGATTCTTTATCTGATGAACCCTCAGAGATCTAATCTACTTTTTCTATTTTATGGCTTAGTATAACTCTGTCAAATGACTTTGTAATTCTTAGAATGATGTCCATATATCACTTTTTATATAATGACATATCTTGGAGACTTATATTAAATAAAACTATTTAGAAATATCAACAACCTATATCTGATAATTTTCCTTGAAATAGTAGTCAAATGAACATTACTCAGAAACCTCTATTTATAACTTCATAAGAAGTTTTTTTCCAATTAAACTAATTTGAAACCTTCAGTAACCACCGTATGATTTTCTTCATATGTTTCCTCTAACTTTTTTAGAAAAATGTTTTTGAATTATTCAAAAAACATTATGATATACACTTTCTAATCATCTTTCTACATGAAAACCAACTTCATAAACTTCATCTTTATCTGATTATTAAAAAACACCCTTATGATCATTCAATATATCTCATAATTTGACAATCTTCACACATTTACTCTAAATGATGACTATGATAGGAAAATTATGATTTATTATTTGATAGATTCTATTTGGTAGTGTTTGAAAGAGGACTCACCAGTCCTACCACTATATAATTCTTACTCACCATCACAAGCTACAACCTCTTAAAAACATTCTTCATTTGTGCACTATAACTTCATCACATCACATATCGATCTTTGTACAAATCTTTTTGATGAACTTCATATTTCCCTTAATTAAACTTTAATCAGTACATTACAATTTCTTGGAACCTAAGTGATATCACAACTTAATATATTTATGATTTAAACATTTAGCAATCACTCCTTGATATCCCATTTGGGAATAAGCTGATTGAACACTCTTTTAGATACTTTTCTCATCGACTAAACTTCAACATGAATGAAAATTATAAGTTATTTTGATTTTTGATCATTTAAGAACACATTAATGTGAAATGTATGATAAATTTTTTCTAATCAGCATATGTCTGATGAAACTATGAATGTAATCGGTTAAATGTTTATTAACACTTGTAGTTTGATCGATTCAGTCAAGTCACATCATTCTATTTTTTATTTCCAACATTTGTTCAATGGTACCCACAAATTTTTATGTATGATTAGTCTTTTCATCTTTGTCTATTTGATCTACTTCAGTATATGACTTTTGAAAATTTGTCCAATGGACACTCTATCCAATAGCATTGTTCACAAATCTTCATCTAATGGTGCTACTCAGAAACCATCGTCTGATTTCCTTGGTCTGATCTGATTTTATAATCATCTTACTACGATCAACTCTATACAATCATTATGACATGTTGTCCTCCATCCATTAAACTTCACAAACTTATTAAGGGAAATCATTAAGGAAAATTTAATAATTTTTATAAAAAATTTGTTTCTCTAATAACTATATCACATTTTTTATACATTAATAACAAAACATCAATCATCATAAGTAAAATCATAGTATCTAAAAGAACTATTGTCCATATTGAGATAGTAAGACTTGAGAACTTCAAATAGAACCTTCCAAAAACATATTTCTTTCTACATTTTTCAACATATTGACATAAATTACTATTGAAAACAAATAAAAACTCACAAAAAGATGATATCTTCTATACCACCTTTGTATTAATTAGGAATAACTTTAATACTATTTTAAAATGAATATGTCAATATATGAATCTATCCAATTTAATTTTACAAAATTTCATTTCAATTTTTCTCCAACTTATTGATAAAAAATTCAAATTTCATTTGAAATGGAATTATTTCATTATTAATAAATTTTTTATCCATCATTTCTCTATAAGTCGATGTGAAACATGATTGGTGTAGAAAACAAGTGGATTTAATTTAGAAAATAATGTTATCCCTTACAAACTAATCTTGATACCTCATGGAATGAGAACTAATAAACATGTCTTCAAGGGTTGTACACATTTATTCTAGGATGAAGATACTAATTAATATATGAAACACTAGTAGGATAAATCAACATGAAATTTTTTCTATCACTTTAACAAATAGATTAAAAACATTCTTGTTTAACAAGAAAGATTAGCAGCCTCGGATAACATTCGTACTTCCACATTTATGATGTTAGATTAATTAAATTTATCCCCCTTTGATGTTATGATTTTTATATATTGTAAACAAGGATGGGAGATTAAGAAAAATGTGTCTTTTCTAATTACATTCCTTATGATCTTAAAAATTATTAATCTCTTCAACCAATATGATTTAGAATCATCCTGTTGAGAATGAATCAAAATGGATCTTTCTCATGTAGTTTTATATAATTTTAAAAAAATATTCATATCTTTAATAGGGATTTTCTTTTCATAAAACCTTCAGTCAACCAATATAGGAAACATTCCAATGTTGAGACTTCTTTGTTTGGATAATTCAAGTTTACAATAAATCATTATTCCCAGGTTCTCTGTAATAACCTAAACTTCCGAATAAAATTTGGTTTCCTGAAAATATATGTCTGACTATGTGACTGTAGTCATCAAAATATGCTTGAGGCCTAAAGAGGAAATATTGGGATAAAAAGATTTCATATTTCAACTCGGTGACCAATTCTGGGAGGAACTGAAGGGTTGCTTGAAAAATCCATGACGTGTGCGCAAAACCTCTTTCCCACATGAAAAGCAGCGGGACCGAAAAAAATTTTCTGTACGGCCATATAAACTTTCGTTCCACCGCCATTAGAGGGAGTTTTCGACATGGGCATTGAAACATTTGTGCCACCACCACCAGAAGGAGTTTTCCACATGGGTGTGGAAACATCCATTCCATTGACAATGGGATCAGGGTTTCCACGCTGGTCGAATTCCGTGCGGACCCGATGACCCCGAGAACCTATAAATAAAATGGTTAAGCTTCCTCTTCTGATGAATGAAGAATCTCAAACGTCTTATCTACATGAAATTCACCAATTTTATGTGATAAATATTACTTATAGGTACATGTTTTTTCGTGACAGGTCTCTCGGGGGACCGCCTTCACATGGGACCACTAGGGTTTGACCCTCACCCAAGTCATCACCTACTGGGTCTATTTCATGAAGAAATCTCCACCTCGCAAAAAAAATCAACCACTTTTCACGCAAACCTCCTCTATTGCGCAAAAAATTTCATTTCCATTCACTCGGCTTATTATGCAAAACTGCTCCAGTTGTGTACCTATTGCGCGCAAGCCTCCTCTATTGCGTGAAAAACGTTCATTTCCACTCACCCGATATTTTTCACACAACTGCTCCAATTTTGTGCCTATTTCATGAAAGCCTCTAATATTGCATGCAATACATCCTTTCTAATCACACAGACTTTTCCACACAGTTGTTATATTCATGCACAACACGCCCTCCTTGTGTTTTCTCTTTCGGATGTGTTCGATGTCCCTCTTTCGGGCATCATCTTTGGGCGCTTCTTATGCCCAAAACATCTATGTTACACACACTTCTCTCGTATGACACTTTAGTCTTGTACGAAGAAACTTTAATGAATCTTAGGTGGTGCTTCCTGTTGTGTTTCTTCGCCTAATGCTTCTTCACATAGGCACACTAACGACTATTGCTTCTTTGCATAGACATGATAACGTGGCCCCCTCAATGGATCACTCCAAAACACCCCCTAACCACGGAGTTTCTAATGTCGTACCTTCCCCAAAGGTGGGTGGGTATCAGTCATGTATGTATTAAGGGTGTAGAGTAAATCCACCTCGTCTGAGCTACAGGAAATTAAACTAACAAACACCATCGTCCTCAGCATATGACATTAAACTATGACCATACCCCGTACATTAGACGTGGGGTGCATCATCTCAGACATTATATATGCCCACTGGTCTCTAAAAGAGTGAGATCTTCCCCACATGGAATGATCTCCTCTTTGCTAGAGTAGCGTTTGTCCATAGGGAAAGGGAAACCACCTTGGTGTAAGCCCCTAGCCTTTCTTGCGGATGGAAGAATCCTTGCTCCTCCTATATTCTTCCAGGACAAAGACCAGAGAGGGTGGGGGATGGGCACTAGAATCCTCCTATATTCTTTTCCAAATCCCTTTCCTATTGGGCGTTGTCACCACCAGGTCTCCATCTTGGAGTAATTCCCAATATCCATCTCCTTAGGATGTGAACCACGCGTAAGCCCCTGTTTTCTCTTTAGACTATGAACCACTCATAATCACGTGTTTCCTTTTTGGGAGGCTAACCTCATGTAAGCCCCATTCCACTTCCACTGACGCATATTTCCCGACATGATAGTAAGGTATTTACTGCCTCTTATTTTTCACACTGATCATGACTCACATGGGATTAGATAAAGCATCTACCATGGCATCCTCTATGGGCCTACCTAGAGTGTAAGCCCCAACACTATTCTGAACTATGTGGACATTTATGATTTCCAAGGCAACATACGTAGGAATCCTCCCGAAGGTTCAAGACCTCCAACCATTGGTCCCGAATCCCTTCACATCGGTTCTCCACACCATCCTAAACTACATGGACTTTGATCCTTGCCAAGGCAAGGTATGTAGGAATACTCCCAGATGTTCAAGACCAACAACCATTTGTTCCGACCCACTTCATGTCGGTTCACCTTCATCCCGCATGATGTTAAATTGGATGCCCCTTTTCGTCCCACACGATGGTAAACGATACCCGTTCGAACTACATGGGATTTGATCCATGTATCTTAGATACGGTATGTAGGAATCCTCAATGAGGTTCAACCCCATACATCAGTAAGCCATTATGCCCCCATCCAGGGGTAAGTCGTTCTACCCCCATCTAGTGGTAAGCCATTTTTCCCCCATTCAGTGGTAAGCCGTTGTCCCCCATTCAGCGGTAATATGTTGTAAACCATATCCAGCAGTAAGATTTTGTGAACCTCATGCAGTGAAAAGCTATTTTGATCCTTATTTAGAGGTAATTTATTGTAATCCCGATCCTAGGGGTAAGCTATTATCATCCATTCCATTAGGACCCATATCTATGGTCTGTCCTAGTGGCATAAGACAAACCTAGGGCTGCTAACCATGCGTAATCCCCAGTATATCATTAGGTCGCTATCCTCTGCGCACCCCCCGATCCTATACCCCATCGTGAACTATGTGGACTTTGATTCTCTACCACAGGGATATGAAGGAGGTCTCTTGGAGGCTCAATCCCAACATCATCATTTCCCTTGAGCTGATTCCATTTCATTCTCCATCCACATCACATAACCATCAATTATCCATCTTGATTCTTACCCAGGCTGCCACATCCAGGTGAGATCATGTTAATTCACCTCCTAGCATTAGTGTTCCCTCCAGGGGTTGCACCCATCTGATCCACTCTAGTATGTGTTCTGATCAGTCTGATTCGTATATTCTAGATGTTAAACCTGCGGAATATCCTATGTTAAACTTGGGAAGTTGAGGAAAACCTCAGAGACATGCCTATGTCATACAATTCCTTGCATTCGAAGTGGGATGCCTCGGGCTTCCTCATCCTTGAGAATCACTATAATAAGGCGTAGAAATACATACACGCTAGTGTTCCAGCATCACGACACACCAGTGACGTCAAATGTGACTACCCCCCCAACTGAAGGTTGCTGACCTGGCCAGACCCCCAGGAATTTCTTGACAGAGGCAGTGTAATTAACGGGTGCCCATGGCAATATGGCACTAGGAAGAGTTTCAAAAACAATGTCTTAATCTATAAGGGATTCCCAGACTAGGTGACTATTTCCGAGGAAGAATCTATGGAAGGAATAACTGAAATACCATCATCCCATTTCGATCATGGAGAAAACGTCCTTGAACAAGTGACAAATGTCTCCCACCTTTGGAATGTGGGAATGTAGGGCCACAGTCAGTGCATCATCACCCTCCTCAAATAGACAGATGTGTGTACCCCAACGAATGCGTCAGAAACATAAATGGTGAGCCCAACATGAAATTATTCTCCTTAATGTGGATATTAGTAGCTTTTGAGGAATCATTAGACTAGGGTTCCATTGGATCTAGTTATCTGGCATCGAGTCCCACCAAGAAAATAGTGGGCCTGACATTGAACTCACCAGAAGTCTCAGTAGTTAAAATGCTGGACATCACGGTCTACGACGTTGTCAATGTGGATACTTCTTTCCATCCATGGACTATGGAATTACATTGATGTTGATTTATTTTTTTCATCACTAATGATTTAATCTCGCTACTTTCCTGGACCCAATATACCGCAACAGAAAACTGATCTTCTCCCATTCACTGATGCCGGGGCAGGGGTAATGTTAATGCAGCAACCCTGCATAGCTCCACCGCTTCGGCGACAATCTCCACAACCACATCTGATGGGTTCCCATGACCCATATCCTCTTTAGAATTGGTATAATGAAGGTTGATAACTAACCTCGTCCTCTGATACGAGGAGGAGGGGAAAATCCAGACTCGAGATATGGCCCGCCAAGATTTAGAGGAATCTTGCCTCGTTTCCAACGCCTCCCCCAAGGGTCGTGCATGGATCCACTGCTCTCAAATCCGATGTAAAATCATTTTGGGATCCTCTCTCTAGAACACTTCGATGACTCCCTCCCCTACGTCGATGAGGTTGGGGATGTCTCGGCGAGCCCGACCGAGATCCCATTTCAGGGGCTCCCACTAGGTTGCGCTTGTGTCGCCACCTAGCCCCACAAGTTGAGGAGTAGGTAAACCATGTGCTTGAACCACTGGCCCCATTCCGGGTGACCCGACACCAGTGTCGGGCACAGGTCGAGGAGGACACCCTCTAAGGGACGTCAAAGTCGACCAATACTATGGATATCACCACTGACGACGTATATCATCATCCCAATCTGTATGATGAGAAGGGGAACTTATATACCTAGCCCGAATCGAGGACCAAACCACCCCATGGGTAGGATGGTTCTACTCTCTTTTTCACCGACACATTTAGTGGCTGCTGCGAACCGACCTGAAACAATGCTATACAAAACAGAGTTCCTCCTAGTACTGCCACAAATGAGAACATGGGTACTCCCATCTTCCAAGATCAGCATGGAGGTATTCTCCCATGCCACCTTCAATCAGAATGAGGGTCATCCCAATGGCAGTGACACTCAGTATGGAAGCCTCTCCCACACTCATTACATCAGATATGGAGTTGTTCCACCCTCCATAGGCTGTTTCTATGATGATTTTACACATCTAGTAAATCTCAAACATGGGGCCCTCCCCATGTCCTTATAGTAGTCGGTGAAGGTCCTCCTCACCTTACAAATAAGAGGAGCGATGGTCAACTTCACTTCCCCAACACATATCATGGAGGTCCTCCCCCTACTCCTATCAGATCCATCGGAGGTCCTACCCACTCCAACACATTCCTAGAATATTCCCTCCGCACATCATCCAGTGGGCACAGAAGTCCTCCCCATGTTCCCTTTGATATATTTTCAGCTGCTCCTCGTTGCCCAGCTCACTTAGTCAGAAATCCTCCCCACCCAAGCACCAGTACGGCCGAAGGTCCTCCTCGTTCCAAAAATCTACCCTATCCTGAAGAACCATCTCCGGGAAGAAGGGTGGGTCGTTGCCACCATAAAAAGAATATAGAGAGGATTTAGACTGAGATTAAACCAGTCTTCTTATCAGATTCTGAGGCAGAATACAACTCAGTAGTGGAACCCTCACCTACATCCTCTATGTTAATGGTCGTGGTAGGAACAAGGAATATCAGCCTCATACTTCTAGATGCTGAGGACCATTGGATTCCCACCTCCCTCCGCAGGTGCATCCAGGAGGTTGAAAATCTTGTGTTTCCCCTATTTCCGGCCATGCAATCACCACCATCATCACCAGAAGCACTCTTTATCTTGATTAGATATCACAAAGAGCTATTCTGGGGACCAATGGTGGAAGAGCAGCAGCATGGTCCAATTCTAGAAACTGTAGTCCCTGCACCAGAAACTATGGTCGCCAGCCCATCTTACCGCAATGTAGTGGCTAAGTCACTACACTCTTTAGAGGATAGCCTGAGATGCAGTGTTTTGTTAGATCCCTCGTCATATTCTTCACCATACAGCCTACCATCCCAGTAGTCTACATCAGTACTGCTACTGATTTCCCATCCATCTCGGTTGATGAGTGGGGAAATGAAAGGACAAACCCCGAATCTGGACCAAGGAGCTTGTGGGATATTCTCGTAGTGGACCATTTCCCAGAGATGTTTTGGCCAGTTGTAGATCCAAATTTCAGGGCACCTAAAGCACTGACCCAGGAGGAGGTTGGATGCTTTCTCTGGATCCTCTAGGCGATTCATTTCCATCTTTTTAATCATTGAGTTTCCTACCCCATGAGTCAGGATCACTTCAAAGACATCATCCAACAATTTTGTTGGGTTGATTTGGACACACTCCTCATTGCCCAGTGCCCTGAGTCACCAAATCACCATAGGACCCTCCAACAACGATGCATCCAGAGCTTAAAAGTACTCTGCAGGATAATCAAGGAGGATTATCCCCACATGAAAATCTGTGATTGGGGGCATTATGTGGCCCTCCATTTTAGTTCCATCTAGCGCTAGCCCAATTTTCCGAGAGACATAGTGAATATACCTCTAGGAAGGGTTTCAGTTAACATGGCCGACCTTCCAGGGGTGATAATGAGCTAGAGATTCTTGGAGAGGACCTCCCCCCTGAGGGAGTTTCACACCTCTTGGATCTGTTGAGAAGGATTACTCTTCAAAAGTAGAATCTACGGGGTATTCTCGTGCCCACTGAGGCATTGTTCCTTAGCTGAAATCCCAACAAGGGTAATGAGCACCTCAGAGCCGTCAAACCCTCTGAACCTTCAGGCTTAGTGCACAAGGCAGAAGATGATCCCAAAAAACCAATGTTACATTAGTAACTCATTGAACACAAGAAGATAGTCAACTAAATCATTTCTAAATGAACTACAGAGGAACAGACATACTACGGTGATCCTCAGCTAAAGCAGTAGGGGAAGTCATAACTTCCCCTCAGTTAATTGCCTCTAGGTGACCCTAACCATCCTGTACACTTTGAAAGGGTTAAGGTTGGAACTTACGACAAGAGGGAACAATATGTTTCACCAAATCCATCGGAGCAACAAGAAAATCATCGGGATCCAGCTCAGATTCACCTAGTTCCCCTAGGTCATCTTGTCATCTTCTCCATGAGATGACGAGCCTGCTTATCGTGTTGAAGAACCCACCAATGCACTGGTGGTGAGGGATCCATGTCAAGATAAGATCCCCCACCTGAATGATCCAATGGTGACACTCATCGCCCACCTCGAAGCTTGGGAGACTCAATAGGCGAAAATCCCACATGATGGAAAGCCTTATCCAGTTTGGGCGGATGATATTCCAGCACCCCCCGAGTTTTATAAATCTCACTTTCTCCCCCTTCAATGGGATAAGGAACCAGCCACAGTACCTGGCCTACTTCAACTCAAGGTGTGGACCCATGTTGGGAAATCCGAAGCTGCAGGAGGACACCAAACTCCAGTGTTTTTTTGCAGACATTGGAAGGGCCTAAGTTTTTCTGGTACAACGAGCTACCCATTAGATTTATAGCCAGACGGGATGACCAATGTCGGGAATTTCTCTACTAGTTCTGTTCAACCATTCAGAAGATGAGCATTGCAAACCTCTTCATTTGAAAGAATAGGCCTGATGAGTGTGTCATAGACATTGTCACCTGGTGGAAAGGGTGAACCTACTATCTTGACATGCCACTAACTCAAGAGAAACTGCTAAAGATATGCATTGGGAATGTTAAGAAAGAACTAGTCCCCTATCTGCTCACCCAGAACTACCCTGGGGGATTTTGAGACATCTCTGATAAGGCCCAACACCTAGAAGAAGACTTGCAATAGGCCAGATAGGCACATACAATGCCTCCTCTAATCCTCGACAGAAGGGTCCCCAGGGTTGAGCCCACCATAGTGCCTCAAACAGAGGCCCCCAGGCAACTAGAGTTGTTACTAGTGGATCCACCTCTATATCCCCTCATAGGCCTTCCACCTCAAGCGCAGCCTCCGACCTAGCAATGCCCACCTCATAATTGGTAGGTTCCCCTATGAAATGTGCCTCCACCACCTAGGTGAGATAACCAGGATCCACCTCCTCGATAGGATCCTCAATCCCCCCGTCATGGTCAGGATCACAAGTCCCCCTTCCCAGACCGCAGGAACCAGTCCTACTCATTCAATGAAGCCCATGTCCCCGTTTATTTCTGCACTGCATTGGAGCATAGGATTGTACATTTTCCTGAATGCATGAGGATAAAAGAGGTAAACCTCACTGACCACCCTAATTACTGCCCCTATCACTAGATCCTGGGGAACACCCTCAAATAGTTCTATGTGTTTAAAGTCTGGCTTCAAGACCATGTGGATAAAAACATAGCCTGGTTAGGCACAGGTGGCATGTTTCTTCGTGAGGCCAGACAACTGCAGTGACAGTGAAGGCGAGTTGCATCAGGTTTCTAAAAGTGGGTTCTAGAAGTATGATGACTAGATGCCTCATAAAATATTCTCACATTCCCATGGTGTTATCCATGCATGCCTAAATCAAATAGAGCCATTAGAAGCTTCAAATACTACTTCTACGTCATCTTCTTAGACATATCCCTCTCAGAAGATCAAACATCGGTGGTGCAAGGGAAAACAAAGTCCCCATCCAATTTTGTCATCATATCGTACTCTCAGTGACTTTATGCCCCCATAGATGGAAATTCCTCCTAGAATTTTTCTAGTAGTGGATGACTCTTCAAGTGACGGTCAAGGGTATGCCTTTGTTAATACCATAGAGATGGTAAACCCCTATATGATTCCTGACGATAAAGAGCGCCAGGAAGATCCTCCCAATGTCCCTAGTTGTTGCCATCGTCAGTGGGGCCATGGATATAAGGTCCGTCAGAGTTCCTCAGTCAATACTTTCATCCAGTCTATTCATGTTACCAGAACTATGTAGTATACCCAACATAGATTTCAACATGAACATCCTTCTCATATGGTTTCGTCGGGTCTGCCTCCATTGTTTTTCATGTTGTTGGATTAGGCCGAGCCACCTAGACCATGTCGTCACTAGCCACACTTTTCTATAGACCAGTCATAGTCTTCTAGACCCCATCTGGTAGTCACTAAATAGGATTTAACTAGTGAGCAACGAGATATTCCCAACACCATTCAGCCACCCGTCTAGCCGGCAGGGCCCACCATACCTCTTGTCATAGAGCGACATCCTGTAAGTAGAAGTTCGCACCTGTAATGAAGGTATGATGTCCCTAAATATCTTTCCATCTTTCCAAAAAATCTATCCATACTTAAGGATCTTCTCTTGTCACCAGATATGCGTGAGGCCCTCAATGAGGCTTTAAGAAGCCCCGTCCAGTTTGAGATGGAGGTAGAAGATGCAAAAGCCTTTCTTGCTAAGGCAGTCGAGCATGCTGAATGTCATTCCATCATCTCTTTCTCTGGAGAAGATGAAGGCTCTCCCATAAAGGGTCACATTTTCCCACTGTACATCACCAGCCAATTTAATGGCATGGAGGTTCTTCTTTGTTTAGTCGACATAGGATCTTGGATCAACCTAATCCCGACTCAAAAACTGTGAAAAATATGGTTGTCTGAGGATGATTTGAGTCCCTTTTATCTGAAAATTATAGATTATGATAGGATGGAACAAACACCAGTCAGCATGATCCACTTGAATACCGGGTTCGGTGGCATAGTTGCCAACATCAAGTTCATGGTTTTCTCTCAGGACACCACCTACAATGTGTTGATGGGAAGGTCATGGCTCCACCTGCATGTTGTGGTTCCCTCATCATATCACTTGTTCCTCAAGTACTCCATTAATGGTTGAGTGAGTGTGATTCAAGGTGACAAATCTACCTTTGCCTCTTGTGAATCCCGCTATCTAGATTCCATCTATTATAAGAGAAAATACAATAAGATTCAGGCTAACTAGGTTGAGCATTCCACGACTGTGACCGACCTATGGACAGATCTAGATGATGCCGATGTCTTTCCAATCCACCGATTGAAGGATACAACCCTAGAGATGGGACACTATCTTTTTGTTTCTGGAATTATGGGGAGCACATTCCCAAGTCTAAGCAATGCCATAATATCACCTCGTACTCCTATACAAATCAGGCTCAAGTGTTCATGAAGCCTCCTTCTACCATATGGTATCGGGATGTCCGCCCCATCGCAATTGAAATACATCATACCTTCTTTTTTCTATAGGATTGAATTAACATGCTCAAGATGATGAACCACTATATCTTTGATATCATTAAGCGTGGACCCTTGGGCCGAAGACCAGATTGGATCAGATCCACAACCTTCATCGCTATGGTTTCGACAGCACAAGAGTTCCCCGATGCAGTGTCCACTAACACTCAGGCTGGTAACAGCCTCCCATCGGGATCTGTCAACTTGTAGAAAACTCCTCCCACTAAGGATCCCTCCACTATAAGTGAAGAAGAGTATTTAGAGGATTATCCCCTACCTTTTAAGAGGGAGTCTCCGCTATGGTCGATGAATTGGTACAGGTGAACCTCGATAGTGAGGCGGAACCGAAACACACATTGATCAGTGCCGCCTTGCCCCTCGAGGAGAAACAATAGTACATAAAATTATTTAAACAACACCATGATATATTTTCTTGGATTTGTGATGATATTCTAGGACTATATCATCAGGTGGCTATCCACCGCCTCGGTCTCCTAGAAAATAATCACAGGTTCATGAAGCCTCCCAGAAAGATGCACACTTCTCACTATGTCGTGGTTGAGGTGGGAGTTGATAAGCTAATTAGAGATAATTTTGTTAATAAGGTCCAATAGCCCAAATGGCTGGCCAAAATTGTGCCAGTCAGGAAGAAGAAAAGACAGATCATAGTCTTTATTGACTTTCGGGATCTCAATCGTCACTGTCTAAAGGATGAATTTCCCCTTCCTTTGATGAAATTGTTGATTGATGCTACAGCTGGGTTCTAGGCCCTGTATTTCATAGAGGGTACTCTGGGTATAACCAGATCTGAATGGCCCCCAAGGATTTGGAGTTTACAACCTTCGTGACACCACAAGGTAATTTATGTTACCATGTCATTCCCTTCAGTTTAATGAATGTAGGTGCCACCTATCAATAGGATATGCATCTCATATTTAAGCTGATCCTCAAAACATTGGTGGAATGTTACATGGATGATCTAGTTGTCAAATCTCACCATCATTAGGACCATCTCAATGACCATAAGAAAGTGTTCGACTTCCTCCGTTCCTGCCACCTGAAGATGAATCCATTGAAGTTCACCTTCAGTGTCACCTATGGAATGTTTATCGGCTTCATTTTTATATACAAGGGCATCAAGATCGACCCAGAGAAGATAAAAGACATTAGTTAGATGTCTCCTTTGAGAAATATTTGGGAGCTTTGAGGTTTCCAAGGCCACTTGGCCTACATAAGCTGATTTATCGCGAATCTATCCGGCAAGTGAAATCCCTTTTCTTGGATCATAAAGAAAGGCACTGTCTACAAGTGGGGAGAAGAATGTCAGACTACTTTCAAGGAAATCAAGAAGCACCTGCTCCAGCCTCTGGTTTTAATGCCACCATCTGGAATGCCGCTAGTCCTTTAAGTGACCGCACTGGAATGGTCTCTCGGTGCCCTTCTCACCCAGAAGAACAACAACGGGATGGAGAGCATTCTATACTATCTCAGCTAAATGATCCTCGATACAGAGACCAAATACTCCCTTATCAAGAAGAGATGCCTTGTGTTGGTATCTTCAGTACAAAAATTTCAACATTACTTGCCACCCCATGAGGTAAAACTAGTGTCTCTAGTGGGTCTATAGATGTACATACTGAACCGCCCAATGTTAATAGGACGTCTAGAGTAGTGGGCAGTAATCCCCCAGCTTTTCAACATTAGGTTTGTACCTCAAAATTCTATTAAGGGGAAAATGTTGGTAGACTTCCTTGCTACCCATCTAGCTTCTGCAGACTAGTCCCTAGATTTTGGTTTCCCTGATGAAGCATTTCTCTCTGTAGGACAAGTCATTCTGTTCTGACAAATACACTTTGATGGTGCTTCCCAAAGCCCCACCGGTAGAAGGATCAATGACCCCATGCTCAATAGAGTTGTTCTGGGTATTGTCTTCACTACCCCAACAGAATACATTATCTCGTATTCTTTCCTATTGTCAGAAGACTACACCAACAATGAGTCAGAGTATCAAGATCTCATTACTAGCCTCAAGGTGGCCCTATAGATTGATGTTCCATATTTTCATGTGAAAAGGGACTCTGAACTAGTCATCTAGAAAATCAACAGTTACTATCTAGTAAAAAATCCATAGCTTGTACCATTTTTGTAACACACTCTCCAGATAATGGCTCAGTTCCCATCTCAGCCAGATGTTACTCATGCCCCTCGATGTCAGAATGGTCGAGCTGATGCCCTATCCAGCCTAGCGACATCACTTACAGAGCCCGAACAAGATGATCTGATTATCCACATGGAACACTAGAGAGTCGTTGCTCCCACCACACTAGATAATGATGACAGCCTATAGGTAATATACCTTTCCATCGGCGCCTCCATGTCAGGACCTTCAGGTCCTTTAGATGCACTGATTGAGCTGACTCTCGACTGGAGAACCTCCTTTGTCGAGTATCTCCAAAATGGAAATCTCCCAGCAGATCGGGTCAAGCACGAGCAGATCTGATGACGTGTGTTACATTTTACTCTATAGGATAGTCCTGGTCATGAGAAGATCCTCTACAAGCATGGGTTTGATTAGGTTCTCCTCCATTGCATTCAAGGAGTTGGGATTTCTCATGTCATGCAGGAGGTTCATGCCGGTTCCTGTGGGGCTCATCAGACCGGGAAAAAAACTATCTCACCAAATCCATAGACTGGGTAATTTTTGGCCCTCCATGATCCATGACTTCATTGAGTTCACCAAAAAGTACCATGCATGCTAAATTCATGACAATTTTATGAATCAGCCGAAAGAACCTCTCCACACTACCAAGTACTCTTGGCCATTTGCATGTTTTGGACTCGATGTCATGGGACCATATCCACCGGCGATGGCTCACCAGTGCCAGTTCATCATGAATGCTATGGATTTCTTCTCCAAATGGGTAGAGGCAGTTCCGCTCAAGGATGTAAAGGCACATTCCATCATTGACTTAGTGAGATCCAACATCATCTACCGATTTGGAGTCCCTCACACCATCCACACCAATAAAGACACAAACTTCTAGGCATCAGAGTTGATAAAACTATATACTAAGTACAACTTCCATTCTAACCATACCTCCTGTTATCATATGCAAGAAAATGGAAAGATCGAGGCATAGAAAAAAACCCTCTCTAACATTCTATAGAAAATGGATGGTCATAACAAGAAGAGTTGGCCAGAAAATCTCCCCAATGCCCTCTAGAATTATCGGACGACAACTCATAATTCCACCTAGGTGACCCCATATTCCTTGGTGTATACAACGAAGGTCGTCCTGCCAATTGAGATTCATTTTCACTCATTGTGAACTATTGTCTATGATCAGAAAGTGCCAAATAAAGTAGCATAAATTCGTCTGGTTGAGTTGGAATCACTCGATGAAAACATGCTTCATGCCCTACAGAATCTGGAAAGACATTATAAAAATATAGCTAGAGATTTCAATAAGAAATTTCACCTCCACTCTTTCTTTCAAGGAATCATGGTGTTAGCCTTGAGGACACTAATGAAACTAGGAAGGAAACCACCCAATATGTGGCCCAAATGAGAAGGAACTAACATCATTCACAAGGTTTACTCTAATGGTGAATATTCTTAGGTTACCATGTATGGTGAGCATATAACTCCTCTCACCAATTACATGTTCCACAAGCAATACCTTTCCCAAGTAAAAGGGTCCTACATGACCTTAAACTATTCGGTCCTACTTGACTTTAAACTATATAATTTCCCACACGAAAATAAAATGTATGTTGTCTCGCATGATGTTAAACTGTATGTCGTCCCACATAATGTTAAATTGTATGTCCTCCTGTATGACATTAAACTATATATTTTCCTACATGAAATTAAAATATATGTCGTCCCGCATGAAGTTGAACTATATACTATCCCAAAAGACATTAAAATATATGTGGTACTACAAGACATTAAAATTTGTGTCATCCTACATGACATTAAATAGTAATAACTATGTATGGATTGATTCCCTTCCTCGTGGGATACGTAGGAATGCTCAGATGCTTCATCATGAGTCCAGCCCCAGTTTCCTCTTTAAATATTCCCATGGGTATAGTTCTCTTGGAGGATCCCACATGGTGTCCTGTAGGATTATTTGGCCCCACTCATGTCAGGATTACGATGATTTCACCATGTACCCCTCCCTGTTCTCATGTTTCTCTCACATCCTCACCACACGACGCTAAGCCGCATGGCCTTCTGAACTACGTATGGCTTGAATCCCATCCTTATGAGATATGTAGGAATTCCTGAACATTTTGTCCATAGGACCAACCCCAAACTCCAGGATCTCCCTTCAGGTTGGAAAACATGGTGTGGTTCCATCTTATGCCCTCCTTTACGACATATCCATCATGACCACATCATATATCCCCTTCCCTAGAGATTTCCACTTCTTTCACCATCTCTTTTGATGTTAAATTGTGCGGGCACAAATATGATACACACACTTTATCATTTCATATTCCATCATCTTTCACATCCAAAAGGGCCCTCGAATGGTATGGATACTTAGCCTAAGGTCTCTCCTATTGTTTTGGGCCAATGCCCTCAAGGACCTTGAACAAAAAGTTGATATAAGTCCCATTTTGCGAATATGGTCAACGGTCGATGGTCAATTGTCTTCCCAAATCATGGTCACACAAATACGGATACTGTGTTGAAAACCTATTCAATGGTTATCTTCTATTGTTGTTTTCATTTCATGGTCTTCCACTAGCATGATGATTCTCCTTCTCCACTCAGTTGTCCCATGCATATGACATTAAACTTGTCATCTGTGGTCTAATCACAATGAAATTAAAATAAGAGCACCACCATGCATACTGAATGATGATAAAAAACACATCATCCTTCACTAGAAATATGTTTAGATTAACTCCCATCCTTATGGGATACGTAGGACCTCCCAAATTTCTAATTCTTCGGGTCCAGCCCGATCTCTTAGAAACCTCCTTATCATTTTGGCCTCTTGCCCTGAGTCCTTCCAGAGGAGGGGTATGCAGTGTGGTATGGGATTTTGTCCCCATTCACATCGGGTTTTTAACAACCTTTCCACATACCTCTCTCTCTTGTGCACCCTTTTCTCCCTTTCTGTACACTCATCTTTTTGATTCAGTTTCTCTTAAGTTGGGTCCCTCGACCCTCTTCGGTGATTCTCCAATGTGCCTAGGAGTACTCCGGTTTAGAGCCTGGAGTGTTGGATTCTACCTGGACATGCATTCAACCATTTTTAGTCTACGTGTTCCCCTTAATTTGGTATTTCATTATCTTTCACATCCGAAGGGACCCCCAAATGGCATGGATGATCAGCCCAAGGGCTCTCCTAATATTACGAGCCAACGTCTTCAGGGGTTTTGAACAAAAAATTGATACAAGTCCCACATTGCGAATATGTTCAGTGGTTGATTCTTATTTGTTGTTCCCATATCAGGTCACATGATATGGATGATGTGTTTTGAACATGGTCAATAATTATCATCCATCATCACACCAACCCCATCAAGCCTTAAATATTTGTTGCATGATTCAAATCATTTTCCACCCCATAATGCCAAGTGGATCTTCGACACTCTTGGTAATATCCCTCAGTTCAAATCTTCACATTAGGAGGAAAATGTTATGGTGAGGCATCTTTTAGGGATCCACACTGAATTCCCCTTATGTTTATCCCATGTCTTTCAAAGACCTCTTCTGCCCTTGTTTCCCACACCATGTTTGACTCACATGGGCTTAGGTACCGGATCGAGGTCTATACTCACATGGAAGAGTTTCTCTTCTTCAAGGTCTAGGATCTAAGACCTTAAACTAATATCTCCTTATACGTCATCCTCTATAAATACATCAAACTTGATTCCCATGTGAATGGGATATGTAGGAACAACCATACATCTCCTCTTTGGGTCCAGCTCAAATTTCACTAATTATCACTTCTTTTCAGCCTTTTAGGCACCGAATTGTATAGGATTACATGGTGTGGTGTATGTGGACTTATGTCTTAATTCACATCACTTTTAAAAGAGTTTCACCATGTAATTACCTTATTAGAGCTAGTCTCTTTGGCCCCATATTCTCAAACATTTTTTGCCCCCTCATCCTGAGGTTTCTTTCCTGGAATCACGTGCGGTGTGATGTGGAGCTCATCCACATTCACGTCGGGTAATCATTATTACGTCGTTCACAACCCCTCTTGAACCTCATATCTCTTATATATGTATGAGCCATATGACATTAAACTATGCTTCCAAGTCTCACATGACATTAAACAGTGGCATCTATACAAAACGATGTAAAATGTGTGGCCCCATCACATGGCCCTAAACTGTGAACTTATCATCCTAGCCAAAGAACAAAAAAATAGTTGTACATTATGGTGTCATCATTCAAGAGGGAATCGTGTTTGGTATTAGTCACACACCGTACAATTTTTCAATGCCTATTAAAGGCTTGATTCTTTTGGTGATGCCTAGACTTTCCATCCTAGTTCCATCACTTCACAAAAAAAAACCACACATTCATCCTAAAGGATGAACATGATCTATCAGATGCCATTTCATTTGGTGTGAGGGCCAAACCCGCACGACCTTATTATATATGTCATAGGTATCTTACCATGACACCTTCAGAACTATCTATGGCTTGATTCCTATCCTCATGGGGTATGCAGGAATGCTCGGGCACTTTGCCTCAGGCCCAGCCTAACATTCACTTTTTGTCCACTGACCTAGAAGTTTCCCGAGGAGTACATTGTGGTGATATGGACCCATTTATCCTCATTCACATCGGGTTTTACTAATTAATTCACCACGTGTCTCCCTCCTCCAATTCCATCTATAGTCTGAGATCTATGACCATAAACTAAGACCAATCCACATCCTTACTGCAATACGTTAAACTACATGACATCTTCTAGAACTACATACATCTTGATTCCAATCCTCTTGTGATATGTAGGAATGCTGAGGCATCTTGTCTCTCAGTCCAACCCTAGGAATCTAAAATCATGACCCCTATCTTTATCCCCTTGTTCCGATCTCTTTTGGGAGCATGTGGTGTGGTGAGTACCTCTTTGTTTCTCATTCACGTCAGATTTTTCAATATCCTCACCATGTTCCTCCCATGGATTTTCCCAACCTGGTCTGAGTCTTATGACCCCAAACTAAGATCTACCTATGGGAACTACATGTCACATTTGGCTACTTCGCCATCCTATGCACAATCCATTAAATCAATACCCCCTCAATGGCCCATCCTACAACCATTAAGTTGGAAGTGTGCAACCTTAGAACCATTTTCCTTGGAGGGTAACTCGACTCCCTCTATCAGATACGTCTTATTGACGGACACAGATGCATTGTGACAAAGAGACCAAAGTGGGGAATTTTCATAGGTACATTACCCTCGTTCCATGTACATGCTTCATGATCCCATTATGGGGCTCCTCATCCTCTTCCACGTCTAAAGGGACCCCCTTTACGACCTGGTCTCATGCCATAATGGCTTACCTACCATTTGTGTCCAATATCCTTGAGGTCCTCAGATGACATTGGCGACATGTCCTGTGTTTCGAACATGGTCTGTGGTCAACCCTCATTTGTCTGTCCCCATTTTAGGCTAACACAATATGGATACTGTGTTTTGAACATGGTCAACATTTATCCCCTATCATCATGCTATCATCATTGTGGGCTAGAGATCAAGCATCATGATTCACATTTTTTCACTTCCATATGTTTAAGTGGAATTCCAACATACTCATCTTTACCCCATTACACATCTAGGTGCATTAAGTAGGCGGGTCAACATTTTGGGGACATCACTCACCTAGCACCCGACTGCCCCTAATGTGATCCTTCCTGTTCTAGGAATGTACCATCACAACTCCTTGTTTCCCACATCAAGCATGACTCACATGGGCTTAGTAGTGTTGGTAGGACGTGTACTTGCATAACCATGCCACACATTGTAGGTTCTGGGTGCAGCGAAAGCGCGTTAGTGGGTTTTCCCAACTTTAATTTTAGCATTAAACAATGTTCAATCCAAGATCCATCATGATATAAAATGCCGAATCTTCAGAATAGAATGAAGAACAAAAAAGAAAAGAAGAGTCCCAGAACCCTTGAGATAGGATCATCATATGTTGATTATAATTAATTTAATTAATTCATAAGAATTACCTCGATGGAATTCTTTCTTCGTTGGAGTCTCCGGTCATGATCTTGTGATCCGTCGTTGTGTCGTAGAATCCAAGTGCAGGATTCCTCTAGCGGTGATCCACACGTGCTCCACGTATCTCTGGACGTCGCTGAAGGGATCTCCGGGTTCTAGCGCGGAAGAACCTTCACTTGTGATGTCCGCCTTCTACCTCCTTGATCCGGTGGAGGATCTCGCTCTCGTAACTTGAAATCATTCTTGGTGGAAAGGGAATTCTCTCTTGGCTTGAGAGTATTTCCAAAATCCATTGTGCACAACAATGGCTCTGTTTCTATGAGAATAATGTAATTGGGATTATAATACTTAGAATAATAAAATGAATTAATTGCCTGAAAGAATTTAATCATTTCTTTTAATTCATAGTAATACCCCACGTCTTAATAATGATAGTTGACCATCATTATTACTAGACATGTGCCCAACATATTACATTTAATATCATTTAATTAAATAAAAAATATTTTCTCAAAAATCCTGAAAAAACAAACCCCACGGTGTGTATATAAATATACACGGCGTGTACATTTATTTTTCCATTTTATTTATTTCTTCCACCATATTTATTAGACCTTGAGTAATGGATATTTATTTCTAAAATAAATGTAACTGCATTACTCACTAATAAATATATATTATTTCGCCCACAATATATTCTCTCGAATAAATAGTATCGAAATAAATGCGATCATGCATCCTTAAATAATTATTAAACCACAGTCAGGAATAATATTTATTTAACTTGTTAAATTAATATTTAACTGAGATACATGGACACACTTAGTGTGTGACCCTCTAGGCCTCTTTCTCAGTGGCATTAGGCGGAGCCTGCCTAATGTCCAAGGTTAGAATCTAGCGACACACCAAGACACCCATAGAGAAAGAAGTTAACGCCGCAATGACGTGTCACCTCATACGAACGTTTACCGTGTAATATAATCCCTTTGTCTCAATATCTCCAATCAAGCGGGTTGCATGCTAGTGCCATCAACCCATGTGCTCGATTATTCATTCTTTGACTTCCTGGAATTGAACATTCCCATATCTTACCATGTCCATGGATTTATTTAGGCTATATCAATTCCATCAAAGGGCCTGAGGTATTTACTTTCGTTATGGAACAGAAGGGACAAATCCTTTCTCGCATTATCTATTAATGCAGTATTACTTGTGACGCACCCAACATATCCTACCTCGCTGCGAACAGTGTGTCGTCACAGTTTTCATCAATACATCTAAGTGCCCGAGTTGTAACACCCATTAATAATAATCTTAATGTTTATGGACCAATACACACGTCCGCAGATAGGAACATCCAATGAAACTATGAAATGTGGATTTCTTACTAGCGGGTCTCGTTCTCATAATATCCTCTTGGATATTACCAAGGTCGCACACCATGAGAAGGTGCCTCAATGTTTTATGAGTCCTCACCCCTAATGACTTGTATTATTTGTGACCCTCAAATAATATCATCCGGCCATAGAACATATATTCAAGAACAGTGTTATGGCACTTCTGGGTTCTCATCATAGCAGGGATCCGCTATGACCCATTAATGCAACAGCTGTCCTTAGGACATTATCACATGCATTTTCATGAAGAAGAACAATCAAGATGTGATAAGGCATTTATTAATGAATAAAGTACCATGTAGTTGGTTCTAGGCCACCGACTCTAACAGACTCCCACTTGGACTAGATCCAATTGCTAACAATCTTTAACCTACTGGCTCTCACATGATATTCATGCTTCTACTGAGATAGGACTTTAGTCATGGGGTCTGCCACGTTCTCTTTTGTGGACACTCTGCTCACTGAAACTTCAACCCTTTGATAGAAATCCCTCAAGAGGTGATACTTTCAGAGTATGTGCTTTGTCCGTTTATGTGACCTTGGTTCTTTTGCAAGAGCCACCGCTGCAGTATTATCACAATAGAGTGTAATGGGATCTTTACTTCTAGGCACCACATCAATATCCTGGACAAAGTTTCGAATCCAGATGGCTTCCTTGGCTGCATTAGAAGTTTCTATATACTCAGGCACCATTGTTGAATCGGTGACAACTGGATGCTTTGAACTCTTCTAGCTCATAGCTCCTCCATTGAGACAGAAAACAAATCTAGATTGCGACTTCGGATTTTTCTGATTTGTTAGAAAGCTAGCATCAGCATACCCTATGATGACAAGCTCCTTGTCTCCTCTATACACCAGGAACATATCCTTAGTTCTTTTCAAATACTTAATGATAGTCTTAACAGCAGTCCAATTCTGTTCTCTTGGATCTGCTTGATATCTTCCTACCATGCTCAGTGTATAGGCAACACCAAGCCTGGTACATAACATGGCATACAAGATGGATCCTATAGCCGAATCTTATGAGATCTTACTCATTCTATCTTTCTCTTGTTGTGTTTGAGGACACATTTTCTTAGAAAGATTCAAGCCATGTGACACTGGAACCAATCCCCTCTTGGATTGTTCCATACTAAATCTCTTTAGTATCTGGTCAATGTATGTACCCTGACTTTGTCCAAGTAGCCTCTTGGATCTATCACGAATGATCTTGATCCCTAGAATGTAGGCTGCTTCACCTAAGTCTTTCATGGAGAAGCACTTTTTCAACTAGTCCTTAACTGACTGTAAGGCTGGTACGTCATTTCCAATAAGCAATATGTCATCAACATATACTACTAGGATAATGACTGCATTCCCATTAAACTTCCTATAAACACATGGCTCACATTCGTTCATAATGAAACCAAATTATTTTATGGCTTCATCAAATCAAATGTTCCATGACATGAATGCTTGCTTCAATACATAAATGGATTTCTGTAACTTGCAAACCCATTTGGCTTCACCTGGTGTCACAAACCCTTCTGGTTGTGTCATATAGACATCTTCCTAAAGGTTCCCATTAAGGAATGCTATTTTGACATCCATCTACCAAATCTCGTAGTCATGGTAAGATTCTATGGAAAGTATGAATCTTATGGATTTAAACATGACAACTGGAGAGAAGGTTTCATCATAGTCAATTCCTTGACGTTGTCTGAATCCTTTAGCCATTATCCTTGCTTTATATGTGCTAACTTGACCTTCCATGTCCAGCTTTCTCTTGAATACCCATTTGCATCCAACAGGCTATACATCAACTGGCTCATCGACCAGAACCCAAACCTGGTTCTGATACATGGAATCTATCTCAGAATTCATAGCTTCTAGAAATCTTGCAGCTTTTGAGATTTCTATTTCTTCCTTGTAGGATAGAGGTTCATCATTTTCCAACAATAATGATTCACCATCCTCGGTGACTAGGAAACCAAATCTCTCTGGTTCCCTTACCTCCCTTGAGCTCCTATGCAGTACTTGTGTTTCTGGAACCTCTTCCATGGGGACCTATGGAACTTGTTCCTGTACCAACTCCTATGTATCTTGAGCGTCAACTTTTTCGAAGTAAATCTTTCTTCCACTATCCTTCTTAAGGATGTTCTCTCTCTCAAGAAAGATAGCTTGTCTAGTGACAATCACTTTCTTGTCTTGAGGGTTATATAGTTAATATCCTTTCATTTCCTTGGGATATCCTATAAAGATACACTTCGTGCCTTGGGGTGATAGTTTTTTTCCTTAGAATGCCTTAAACAATGCCTCACATCCCCATACACGTGTGTGCAATGAAGTGGGTTTCCTTCCATTCCATAACTCAGATGGAATTCCATTTTCCGCTTTTGTTGTTACTCAGTTTAATGTGTATGCTGAAGTTTGTAATGCATACCCCCAAAAGGATAATGGAAGATCTGCATGACTCATCATCGACCTCACCATGTCCAACAAGGTGCGGTTTCTACTTTCACTAACACCATTCCAATATGGTGTATAAGGAGGAGTGAGCTGAGATAGAATCCCAGACTCCCTGTTGACGCTGAAAAAAGCCTGTAACTTTCGGAGGAAGTTTTGGAATGACAAAGCAAAGTCATATTCAGAGTCAGAGGCCCGATCCGGAGGCCCAGGAAGTGGTGCACGAAATAAATGAGGATCCGCGCGAAAAAATGTTCTGCACGCGAAGTACTCCCGTGATTCACGGAATTGGACTGGTGAGGCGCGCAATAATTGTGCACCACCGTTCTTCGCGGTGAGATTTTGCGCGCAAGCGGTCCCCGGCGCGGAAAACTTCACGCGCCGCCTGGATTCCGCGCCGGAGGTCACCTATAAATATAAGGTGACCCTGAACGGTTTGGGGGTTGAGGAATCCGAAGCGACTCTCGTGCGCGCAATTCAGCTCCCCCTGCGTGAAAGATGACATCCAGATAATCCCGAATTCCGCGCAACCTTGCCCCTGAGTTCGCCTTTGCACGCAACTCCACCGGCTTCAGTGAATTTTCCCCTTCCCTCGGTTTCCCCACTTGCGCGCAATCCGTGGGCTGTGCGCACAATACCCTGCCTTGCGCGCAAAACCTTGCGCGTAATTCCATCTTCGCGCGCAATTCCATTACTCCAATTGCGTGCCGTCCCGGTATTTTGCGCGCGAGTCGTACCTTTTGCGCGCAAAGCCCAGGACCCCTCACCTTGATGCCCCTTGGCTTCCCCCTGCACCAGCACCTGATGTCTCCCCTGCCGGGCATGCGCGCCATGCGTTGTTTTCCCGAACGTCCTTCCAGGCTCCTGCGAAGTAACCTCAATGTCCCTTGGGCCATGTTTCCCGTTGCGTTGCTTTTCCTTATGCTTCTCCGTATAGGCACGCTAACGGCTATTGCTTCTTTTCATAGCCACGCTAACGTGGACCTCCGGTGGTTTGCCCTGCGACCCCCCCTTCACTATGGCCTTGCCGATGCCTTCCCTTCCACAAGGGGTAGAGGGCTTTGGGCATGTAAGCCCTAGGGGTGTGGAGCAAACCCACCTCGTCCAAGATGCAGGACGTTAAACTGCTAAGCACCTCGTCCTTAACACAAGACGTTAAACTGTGGTCCGAACCCATGCTCCACACGCAGGGTCCCCCCAGCTCATACATTTTTTACGCCCACTCGTCTCCACGGGAATGGACTCCTCCTCACATGAAATGAGATCCTCCTTGTCGGAGTGGCGTTTGTCCGCGGGGGAAGGGCTGCCTCAGAGCGTAAGCCCCTAACCTTTCTTGCAGATGATTGCACCCGTGCATCTCCGTACTTCCCCCCTTCCAAGGCCAGTGGAGTCCTTCTACCACTACTCTTTGTCGCACCACGGGCCTCCACCCTGGAGTAAGCCCCGACCCCAAGGGCCGCTAACCACGCGTAAGACCCTATTTCCTCTTTGGGCCGCTCAATGCGTAAGCCCCATTCCGCTTCTCACGGACGCACCCTTCACGACGTGATCGTCTGGTCCCTGCTGCCTCTTGTTTCCCACACTGAGCATGACTCACATGGGCTTAGAGTGCACATCGACCATGACATCCTCATGGGCCGCCCCAGAGCGTAAGCCCCATCCCAGCGAACTACGTGGACTTTCATCCGTGCTAACGCATGGTACATAGGAAGCATACACGAGGTTCAAGCCCACCACCCGGTCGTCCCGACCTCTCCATGTCAGTTCCGTGACCACCTTGGGCCGCCTCAGAGCATAAGCCCCAAATATTCCATCCCGCATGACATTAAACTGTATTCCGTCCCGCATGACGTTAAACTGTATCCCGTCCCACATAACGTTAAACTATATCGCGTCCTGCATGACGTTAAACTGTATTCCGTCCCGCATGACGTTAAACTGTATCCCATACCGCATGACGTTAAACTGTATCGTGTCCCACATGACGTTAAACTGTATTCCATCCCGCATGACGTTAAACTGTATCCCATCCTGCATGACGTTAAACTGTATCGCGTCCCGCATGACATTAAACTGTATTCCGTCCCGCATGACGTTAAACTGTATCCCCCCTCTTGGGACGTCTCAGAACCTAAGCCCCATGTCTCACTCCACCATCCATCCTGATCCTTACCCGGGCTGCCACATCCCGGTGAGATCATGCCACCCTTTCCCACTCCATGATATATGGGAAGCCGCCCACGTGCTAGCCCCAACATCGGTGTTCCCCCTAGGGATCTTTCAACCCGATCCGTCTCCGCAAGACGTTAAAATCTCGACATACCCCGTGTTAAACATGGTAATATGAGGAAAACCTCAGATGGTACACATTCCGCACATTCGATGTGCGATACCTCGGGATTCCGCGCCCTCGAGAAGCCCTGTGATGAGGGACCAAAGACAGACATGCCGACGACGCCCCAACGTGACCATTCTCCTCACCGCAGGTTGTTGTCCCGACAAGACCCCTTGGAGAGTCTTGACGGAAGCAACATAATTAACTAGCGTCCATGTAGATATGGCACCGGGAATGAGCTTCACAAACCCGTCTTAAATCTTTGAGGGAGACCCGGACTAGGTAATGAGCTCCGAGGAGGAATCCGCGGAAGGAAGAACCGACATCCCATCATCCCGGTTTCGATCAAGGAGAAGACGTACCTAAACAAGAAATGGATGCCGCCCGCCTTTGGAAAGTGAGAATGCGGGGCAACAAGCAGCACGCCCTTCCCAGCGGACGGACACACGTGCCCCGACGAAAGCGTCAGAAACAAAAAATGGTGAACCCGACGTGAAGCTCTTCTCCTCAACACGGGGAATGGTAGCCGTTGGAGCATAGGAATAATAGCATGTCACCAGGTCCGGGTAACCCTCACCGGGACGTGAACCCGCCAGGGGTCGAGGCCGTCAGGACGTTGACTACTCCGTTCTGTGACGTCGTCAATGTGGATCCCTCTCGCCGACCATGGAAGACGGAATGATGTTGGGCCTTGGTTGTTGATCTCCTTTCCTGTTGATACTAATGGGTTCATCTCCCTGTTTCCAGGAATCAGATCACAGCATTCGGAGCTCGATCGCCACCTGCCCACCGGCGTAGGGGCAGGGGCAGTACCGACGCGGCTACCCCGCGCGGTCCCACCTATCCCACAGTCACTCCGACTTTGACCGCTATAGCAGCCAGGTTCTTGCACCCCCTCTCCCCGTCAGAAATCATCCGACGGAGGGTGATCAATAACCTGGTCTGTAGGCATGATGAGGAAGGGGTCATCCCCACCAGGGGCATGACCTGTTTGGATCTAGAGGCGGCCGCGCCTCACCACCATCGCCGCCCTCGAGGGCCGCGCAGGGAGCCGCCGCTCCCCACGCCGACGTTCAACCGCTTCGGGAGCCTATCCCCGGAGCACCTTGACACATCCCTCCCCTACGCCAATGAGGTGGGGGATGTCTGGGTCCAACCGATCGACGATCCATCGTAGGGGTTAACGGAAAGAACCCCCACCAGGCCGCGTCGACGCCACCGCCCGACTCCCCGATCCGAGGAGCAGGCAATCTTCATGCCCGCACCGTCGGCTCCGGCCCATCTGACTAGATGCCAGTGTCGGGCGTGAGTAGGGGAGAATGCCCGTCCTAGGGCACCAACATCAGCAACCATTGTGCCCCCAGCCACTACTGACTCCTATTCCCAGATCCCTGTGCATGTTGAGCAGGGGCAGCCGCGTGCCCGACTGGGATCGAAACCCCGACCGCCCTGCAGGTAGGTTGGATTGAATCTCCCAGTCGCGGACACTGGCAATGGCCACTGTGGACCAATCTGCGGTAGTGCCGCTCACCATGAATGATCATTTCGTGCCACCGATCTGGGGAGCCGAAAGCTTCTTCGAGACAGCTATGCTCCGGGTATGGCTCCTTCCAGCACCCACTACATGGGATATGAGGTCACTCCCCCTAATGCTGGCCGCGAGCATGGAGCCGCTGTGTATCCAGTCACTCACTCAAATGGAGGTCCTCCCCATGCCCCTTTAGACATCTGTCGTGGTGCTGCCCGCACCCCGGCCTTCGGTCCCCTCTGCCCCAACTCTACTGTGGCCAGGGGACCCCATGACGGAAGTCGTCCTTATCATGAGGAGCTACCCAGGGGAAGGAAGGCCGAGCGTCGTCGCCGTAGGAGGAATTTCAGGGGAGTTCGGACGAAAATTAGACCAGTCTGTTTCTCAGATTCTGAGGTAGAGTATGACTCAACGATAGAACCTCCCCCCAACCTTTCTAGTTGAGGGCAGGGATGGGGAAGCGGCGCGTAAGTCTCGTACTCCCCGAATGCGAGGTCCGTATGATTCCCTCCTCCCTTCGAAGGTATATCCAGGAGGAAGAGGATTTGGCGTACCGCCAGGGATCAAGCCCGCAGTTGCCGCTGATCTCCTCGGAAGCACCTCCTACCCCTGTTGGGGAGGGTGAGGAGCTTATCTGGGGACTGACGGAAGGATCGCGAGGCGACACACCCTCGGCAAGCACCGACGTTGTGACAGGAGGCCCATCCTATCACGATGTGGCGGCTAGGGCACTGCAACCCCGGGAGGATGACCTAGGGATCGGCGGCCAATCGGCCTTTTCACCATATTCCCCGCCGGCCAGCCCACCACCCCGACGACCTGCCTCCGCACCATTTCCAATTCCCTGACTTTCCTCGGCGGACAAGAAGGGGCGGAAAGTTCCGGACCCCGAGCCAGAGCCGTGGATCTTCTGGACCATTCTTGTAGTGGGACACTTCCCTGAGATGTTTTGGTCGGTCGCAGAATCGGGTTTTGATGTGCCAGAGTCACTCAACCCGGGAGAGTTTGAATGCTTCCGCCAGATTCTTTGGGTGACTCACTCCCGCCTCCGTCATCAGCTAGCGCCTTATCCCGGGAGCCAAGTGCATCTCGAGGAGATTGGTGAGCAGTGCTGTCGGGTTGACCTAGCAGCACTCCCCACGGTCCGGCACCCGGAGTTGCTGGGCCTCCACGAGGCCCTTCAGCAACAATGCGTCAAGAGTTTTCAAGTACTCTACAGAGTTATTGAGGAGGCCACCCCCATGTGCACGTCCGTGGGTGGGGGCAGTACGCTGCTCTCCTCTTCTGTGCGATCCTCCGGCAGCCCGATCTACTGGGCGGCCCTGATGGAACGTCGCCAAGGGCAGTCACGGTCAACATGGATGAACCTTCATATGAGGGGAACATTGTGGAGCCCCTCTACGGGGACTCACCCCCCAAGGACATGCCGCTATTGGACCCATCTGGGAGGATTACTCGCCAACAGATGGGCCTCCTAGGCCTTCTTGTACCCACGGAGGCACTGGCGCAGATCCGAAACATCGGCAAGGGTAAAGATCCCGTCGGGTCTATCAAACTCGCCGACCCATCTGCCTCAGTGCAGAAGGCAGAGGAAGATCCCGAGAAGGCCACACTGTGCCAACAGCTAGCCGAGAAAAAGAGGCTGGTTGATGAGCTCCTGGCCGAACACATTGCAGAGCGGCGGCCTGTCTATGGAAACCCTAGACCAGGACAGCAGGGGCAGGAGCATCTACCCCTTACTGAGATCCCCCCCGGGCAACCGTGACTGTGTCGTGTTCGCCGACAGGGGAGACACTGGAGCCCATGGAAAGAGGGTGCGATATGTTTCGCCGAACCCTCCCGAGCAGTGAGGAAACTTGGGAGACCCCGCTCGTTTTCCTCCCGCCACTCCGAGAGTCACTCCGCCAGCTGCCCCCCGAGCCGCTGAGCGCGACTATCCTATCGAAGAGCCTGGCAATGCGCTTGTGGTTAGAGATCCCCGTCAGGACATGAATCTGCGTCTATATGATCTGATGGAAGTACTCATCGCTCACTTGGAGGCCCTGGAAACTCGACGGGTGGCAATCCCACCGGATGGCAAGCCGTACCCCGCATGGGTGGATGACATGCCGGCCCCGCCAGGATTTGGGAACCCCACTTTTTCCCCCTTTAACGGGACCGGAGACCCACCACAACACTTGGACCACTTCAACTCAAGGTGCGGGCCTATGTTGGGGACTCCGGTGCAGCAGGAGGCTGCCAAGCTCCGGTGCTTCGTTCAGACACTGGAAGGACCAGCGTTCATTTGGTACAACCAGCTCCCTGTTGGATCAGTGACCAGCTGGGAGGACCTTCGCCGACAATTCCTCTACCAGTTCAGTTCCACAACCTGGAAGACAAACATTGCAGACCTCTTCAGGTGCAAGAAAAGGCCCGACGAGCGAGTCACGGACTTCGTCGCCCGGTGGAAGGGGCTCACGTACTCCCATGACATGCCACTGACTCAGGATCAATTACTGACGATGTGTGTGGGGAACATCAAGGCGGAGTTGGTTCCTTCCCTGATCACGCAGAATTACCCTGGAGGGTTCCAGGACTTCTCAGACAAGGCTCAGCGCCTCGAAGAAGCCCTGCAACAGGCCAGTCAAGCACGCCCGCTGCCTCCTGTGATCTCTGCAAGGAGAGCCGCCAGAGCCGAGCCCACTGCTATGGCGCAGATAGAGGCCCCCAGACAGCTAGAGTTGCTACCGGTGAGGCCAGCTTAGCAGGCTCATATGGGTCCACCCCCACAGCCTCCGGCCGAGCAGCGACCGCCTCAAAATCGGCAGGCGCCTCCGTGTAACGCACCGCCACCACCTAGGAGAGGTAATTCGGCTCCACCTCCTCGGCCTGCTCCTCCGGACCCTGGCCATGGTCATCCCCCAAGAGTGCCCTTTCCAGGAAGAAGGAATCGGGCTTACTCATTTGGCGAGGCCCAGGTCCCCGGTTATTTCTGTAGCGCCTTGGAGCAGAGGATCGTGCGGCTACCTGAGTGCCGGAAGCCAGAAGAGGCATGTCTCACGGATCACCCTAACTACTGCCCTTATCATCAGTTCCTGGGAGACACCATCCAGCAATGCTATGTGTTCAAGGACTGGCTCCAAGACCAGATTGACAACAACATATTCAGGTTGGGCCCAGCCCCGACACAGGTGGCAGGTGTCTTCGTGGGATCAGATGGTAGTAGTGACGACGAGGATGGGTGGGAACAGGTTTCCGACCATGGGTCCCGGAAGTATAATGACCGGATGGGCCACAGGACGGTCGCCCGTGCCCATAGCATCATCTGTTCCCACATAGACCAGCCAGAGCCCTTGGAATCTCCGAGCGCCGCTTCGGCATCGTCGTCCTAGCCTACTTCTTCCCAGAAGAGCAGGCGACGGTGCAAGAAGGAAGAATGCGCCCTGCCATTGTCGTCGTCTTCTCGCACGGTTGACAATTTCATGCCCTCGGAAATAGGGATCCCTCCGAGACCCCGTCCTGTAATGGATGAATCCTCGACCGAGAGCCCGGGGTACGCTTCGGTTAACACCGTAGAGTTGGTAAATCCCTTCTTGGCTCCCAACGGTGAGGAGTGCCGGGTGAACCTCCCCGAAAGCCTGGGGTACGCTTCTGTTAACACCGTAGAGTTGGTAAATCCCTTCTTGTCTCCCAACGGTGAGGAGCGCTGGGTGGATCTCTTAGACAGCCCGGGGTATGCTTCGGTTAATACCATAGAGTTGGTAAATTCCTTTGTGGCTCCCGACGACGAGGAGCGCCGGGTGAACCTACCCAATGTCCCCAGCTGTCGCCAACGTCGACGGAGCCGTGGCTACGTGAATCGCCGGGGCACGGTAGTTGTCACCTCCAATCAGTCCGTACACGCTACCGAGGCCAGGCAGCAGGCCCGGTACAGAGAGCAGCACTGACAGCTCCCTCACCCGGTGGCAGCAGGTTCGCTTCCACCACCGTTTGTGTTGCTGGATCGGGCGGAACCGCCTTGCCCGCGTTGCAACCAGCCCAGCCCTGCCACTGGCCGACTACGGCCTTCCGGTCCTAGCATGGCAGCCACCTCCTGGGCTTCAGCTAGTGAACAGCGGGACGTGCCTAGTACCAGTCAGTCACCGGTCCCGCCAGTAGGGCCCATCATGCCCCCAATCGCAGAGCGACCTCCTATAAGCAGAAGCTCGCGTTTGGCGCGAAAGTATGATGTCCTGAAGCATCTGGCCGGCATTCCAGCGAGGCTTTCCATCCTTGAGGCCCTCCGCCTGTCGTCTGAAATGCGTGAGGCGCTCGCCGAGGCTCTAAGGATCCCCCTACAGTTTGAAACGGAGGTAGCGGCCACAGAAGCCTTCCACACCGAGGTGGTTGAGAATGACGAATGTCAGGCAGTTATCTCATTCTCTGGTGAAGATGAAGACCCTCCCATACAGGGGCACATCCGCCCGCTGTACATCACCGGACAGTTCAATGGCGTGGAGGTCTGTCGCTATCTTGTCGACACGGGTTCTGGGATTAACTTGATCCCAACTCGGACGCTGCGAAAACTGAGGTTGTCCAAGTATGATTTAACTCCCTCCAACCTCAGAATCCAGGGGTATGACAGGACCGAGAAAACTCCACTCGGCAAGATTCGTCTGAAGACCCTGTTCGGCGGCTTAATTTCCAATACTGAATTCATGGTTGTCTCTCAGGACACTGCCTACAATGCATTGATAGGCAGGCCGTGGCTCTATCTTCACGCGACGGTTCCCTCATCATACCACCAGTTCCTCAAATACTCCCTTAAGGGTCGAGTGGGTGTGCTCCAAGGAGATGCGTCTCCTTTTGCCTATTGTGAAGCCTGTTACCTGGACGCAGACTATTACAAGAGCAAGGAAAAGCAAATCCTGGCAGGTGAGGTTGAGCCCACCGCTGTCGCAAGTGTTCCCTAGGCAGGACTGGATGACGCATATATCTTCCCAATCCATCGGTTGGAGGCCATGACTCCCGATATGGGAGAGTGCTTTGTTGTCTCGGGTACTAGAAGAATGAATATTTCCGGGTCTAAGCGATGGCGGGAAATCACCTCGTACTCTTACACCAACCAGGCCCGGGTGATCCCCGAGCCTCCTACCCACGTACGATATCGGGACGTTGGGCTTATGGCAACGGCAGTACGTCATACATGCATGCTTCACCGAGCCGGGATCGACCGGCTCAAGCCAACGCGACACCACTGCTTCGATGTCGTAAAGCGTGGCCCCTTGGGCCGCAGGCCGGATGGGATTGGATCAACAACCTTTGTCGCTACGGTCTTCGCGGTGCATGAGTCTCCCGTCATGACGACCTCTGCCGCCCAAGCCGGTGCTAGCTCCCCATCAGGGTCGAGTAGCCCCGAAATGGCTCCCCCCGTGGACGTTCCTTCCCCAAGCGGAGAACAAGACATGGAAGATGCTCCTCCTGCTTTTGAGGAGGGCGTCTCTGCCACGGTCGACGAGCTCGTACAGGTGAACCTCGGCAGTGAGGCGGACCCAAGACCCACGTTGGTCAGCGCCGTTATGCCTCCCGAGGAATGGAAACGGTACATAGACTTCCTCAGACAACACCGTGATGTGTTTTCCTGGAGTTATGACGAGATGCCAGGACTAGATCCCCAGGTAGCCGTCCACCGCCTTGGCCTCCCAACAAACCATCGCGGGTTCAAGCAGCCTCCCAGAAAAATGAACCCCTTTCATGGTTCCATGGTTGAGGCCGAAGTTGATAAGCTCATTAAGGCCAACTTCGTCAGGGAAGTCCAGTACCCCAGGTGGCTATCCAACATTGTGACCGTCAGGAAGAAGAACAGGCAGATTAGGGTCTGCATCGACTTTCGCGATCTTAATCGCCACTGTCCGAAGGATGAATTTCCCCTTCCCGTGACAGAGTTGTTGATCGACGCAACGGCCGGGTTCCACGCCCTCTCCTTCATGGATGGGTACTCCGGGTATAACCAGATCCGGATGGCCCCCGAGGATGAAGAGTTCAATGCCTTCAGGGCCCCCCAGGGCACTTTCTGCTATCGGGTTATGCCCTTCGGCCTGAAGAACGCGGGTTCCACCTATCAACGGGCTATGCACCGCATATTCAAGCCGATCCTCGGAACGCTGGTGAAGTGCTATGTAGATGACCTGGTGGTTAAATCTCGTCTGTGCCAGGACCATCTCAAAGACCTTGAGAAAGTGTTTGGTTTGCTCCGTTCTCGTCACTTGAAGATGAACCCGTTGAAGTGTTCCTTCGGGGTCACCAACGAAAAGTTTCTTGGCTTCATCGTCAGGTATCGAGGTATCGAGATCAACCCCGAGAAGATCAAGGCCATCAGTCAGATGCCTCCTCCGAGTAATATTCGGGATCTTCGAGGTATCCAAGGCCACTTAGCCTACATACGCCGATTCATTGCGAATCTGGCCGGCAAGTGTAATCCCTTCTCTCGGCTCATGAAGAAAGGCGCCGCCTATGGGTGGGACGAAGAGTGTCAGACCGCTTTTGAGGAAATCAAGCAGTATCTGCTTCAACCTCCGGTCCTGATGCCACCCGTTCCCGGAAAACCGCTGGTCCTTTACGTGACCGCCCTGGAGCGATCCCTCGGTGCCCTTCTCGCCCAGAAGAACAATGAGGGAACGGAGAATAGCCTCTACTACCTCATCTGAATGCTCCTCGACGTGGAATTTAGATACTCTCCCATCGAGAAGAGATTCCTGGAACTTGTATTAGCTGTACAGAAATTACGACACTACTTGCAGCACCATGAGGTACAACTGGTCTCTCGGGTAGACCCGGTGAAATACATCCTGAGTCGGCCTATGTTGACCGTCCGATTGGCATGCTGGGTGGTGATCCTCCAGAAGTTCGACATTAGGTTTGTACCTCAGAAGGCTGTCAAAGGGCAGGCGTTGGAAGAATTCTTAGCTGCTCATCCAACCTCTGCGGACCAACCGCTAGATTTGGGCTTTCATGATGAGGCAATACTCTCAGTCGATCACACCACCCCATGATGGAAGATGCACTTTGATGGCGCCTCCCGAAGCCCTACCGGTAGAAGGCTCAATGATCCTAGGCTTAACAGAGTGGGCCTGGGTATCGTCTTCATCACCCCGGAGCAATCCGTTCTGCCATATTCTTTCTTGTTGTCAGAGGGCTGCACCAACAATGAGGGAGAATATCATGCCCTCATCACCGGCCTCGAGTTGGCTCTGGAGGTTGACGTACCCCACCTATGTGTGAAAGGGGACTCTGAGCTAGTTATCAAGTAGGTTAACAGTGACTATGCTGTCAGGAATCCAGAACTCATGCCGTTACTAGAGTGCACCCTCTATCTAATGGCTAAGTTCCCATCCCGACCAGATGTCGTTCACGTTCCCCGGTCGCAGAACAGTCGTGCAAATGATTTGGCCAGCCTGGTCACGTCACTCGCGGAGCCCGAACAGGATGACCTAATCATCCACATGGCGCACCAAAGAGTCATTGCTCCTGTTATCCTGGAGGGCGGTCGTGGCCCGCGAGTGAACCATCTCACCGCTGGTGCCCCCGCGTCAGGACCCTTCGAGGTTCCAGGCGTGGTGATCGAGACAGTTCCTGACTGGAGGACACCTCTGGTTGAATATCTCCTGCACGACAATCTTCCAATGGACCGAGCAGAGCGGGAATGAATCCGGCGCCGCGCGCCGCAGTTCACCCTTCAAAGCGGTCCCAGCCGTGAGCAGCTCCTTTACAGGCGCGGGTTTAATGGTGTTCTCATCCGTTGTCTTCAAGGATATGAGATCCCACAGGTCATGCAGGAAGTGCACACTGGCTCCTGTGGCGCCCACCAGGCCGGGTCGAAGTTGTCCCACCAGATTCGGAGACTGGGATACTTCTGTCCCTCCATGATCCACGACTGCATCGAGTACACCAAGAGGTTTCATGCATGCCAAGTTCATGCTAACTTTGTTCATCGGCCACCAGAGCCTCTCCATACTACTAATTATTCTTGGCCCTTTGCAGTCTGGGGGTTGGATGTCGTAGGGCCCTACCTGCTGGTGACGGCCCGCCAGTGCCGGTTCATTTTAACCGCCACGGATTTCTTCTCAAAGTGGGCAGAGGCAGCCCCGCTTAGGGAAGTCAAGGATGGTTCTATCGCCGACTTCGTGAGTTCTAATATCATTCACCGGTTTGGAATACCTCACGCTATCCTCATGGATAATGGAACCAACTTTCGAGCGGCCGAGCTAAAGATATTGTACGCCAATTACAACATCCTCTCTAACCACACCTCCCGCTATCATGCGCAGGCGAATGGACAGATTGAGGCATTTAACAAAACCCTCTCTAACATTATTCAAAAAATGGTTGGTCAGAACAAGAAAATTTAGCCAGACAAGCTCCCCAACGCCCTCTGGGATTATAGGATGACGACTCGCAATTCCACCCAGGTGACCTCGTATTCCCTGGTATACGGAGCTGAGGCCGTCCTTCCCATAGAGGTTCATCTACACTCATTGCGCACGGCGGTCTACGACCAGCAAGCGCCAGATAGAGTTGCCGAGATCCGTCTAACCGAATTGGAAGCGCTGGATGAAAGTAGGCTTCGCGCTTTACATAACTTGGAAAGGCATCAGAGCAGGATGGAATGAGCTTTCGACAAGAAGGTTCGCCTCCGCTCCTTCCTGCAAGGTGACTTGGTGTTGGCTCTTAGAGCGCCAATGATTCCCAGTAGGAAACCACCCAAGTTAGAACCCAAGTGGGAGGGACCTTTTATTGTCCATAAGTTCTATCCCAATGGCGCGTATTCCCTGGTGACTATGGATGGTGAGCATATCACTCCTCCCACCAATGCCAGGTTTCTCAAGAAGTACTTTGCCTAGGCCTACAGTCCAGCATGACCTTAAACTGTACGGTCCAGCATGACCTTAAACTGCATGGTCCAGCATGACCTTAAACTGTATGGTCCAGCATGAACTTAAACTGTATGGTCCAACAGGAGATGAAACTGCATTATGCCCTACATTTGGGATCTATGGTCCATCATGACCTTAAACTGCACGGTCCATCATGACCTTAATCTGTACGGTCCAACATGACCTTAAACTGCACGGTTCAGCATGACCTTAAACTGTACGGTCCAACATGACCTTAAACTGTATGGTCGAGCAAGACCTTAAACTACATTTTGCCCTACATTTGGGCTCTATGGTCCAGCATGACCTTAAACTGCACGGACCAGCATGACCTTAAACTGTATGGTCCAGCAGGAACTTAAACTGCATGTTTCTCTACATTTGGGCTCTATGGTCCTGCATGACCTTAAATTGTATGGTCCAACACTACCTTAAACTACACTCTGCCCTGCATCTGGGAACCATGGTTCGAGCTCTAAGACCTAAAACTAAGATCCTCTATTGGTTCTGCCCTGTTCATGGTCCGAGCTCTAAGACCTAAAACTAAGATCTATATTTCGTCCAACATGACGTTAAACTGTATTTAAAGAACTATGTATGTCTTGATTCTCATTCTAATGAGATACGTAGGACTACCCGGACATTTCGTCTCGGGTCCAGTCCAGGAGTGACCAAACTCTGCCCGTTCTTTTCATGGTATGAGCTCTATGACCTAAAACTAAGACCTATATTTCATCCAACAAGACGTTAACCTGTATTTCCAGAACTACGTCTAGCTTGATTCCCATCCTAATGGGATACGTAGGAACGCCCAGACCTTTCGTCTTTGGGTCCAGCTTGAGGTCCGCTGTGACGTCTGTTTCGCCTTTGGGACTTCGACCACAGGGTCGCATGGCGTGGTGTGAGAGTATGTCCCCATTCACGTCGGGTTTGCGATAGCTTCACCCCGCGCACCCTGTCCTCAGGGTTTAACCATCCTCTGTCCAATGGAATTTAAAGACGCATATCAAGAACTATGTGTGGCTTGATTCCCATCCTTATAGGATACGTAGGACCGCCTGAACGCCTAGATGTCAGGTCCAGCCCCATCTCTTAGGAGATCCCACGATCTCCTAGTGCCCAGGGTGTTTGGCATTACGCCCCCTCTTTTTCCCAAGGATCTGCCATCTCTTGGCCGCTCTCGGACTGAGCCCTCTGAACCTTTCCAGTGGTCTGCTGATGTGCTCAAGGCACTCTGGTCTAGAACTTGGAGTGCCATATTCGACTTAGGCAAGTTCCATCCACTTTCCAAGCTTCGTGTTCCCCTTCATTTGGGCCCCCTTCATCCTTCATACCCGGAGGGACCCCCAAGAACATCCTGGATACAACTCCCAAGGGCTCTCCTACCATCATGGGCCAACTCCCCCGAGGGTTTCAGACAACAAGTTGATAAAAATCCCGCATTGCGAACATGGTCAGCGGTTGATGCTCATTTTTTCCCCATGGCTAACACGACAGGATGCTGTGTTGCGAACATGGTCAAGAGTAATCCTCAGTCATCACGACGGTTCCCCAGTCCCTGAATGTTGGTGGCATGGTTCATGTCATGTTTCGCCCCGCCGTGTCAAGGTGGAATCTCGACACTCCTTGTACTAACCCTCTGTACATCCCCGCACATCAGACAGACCGAGCTACGTAACGGTGTCTCTCGAGGCCCCCACGATCTGAGCGCTAGAGTATGTGCTTGGGTCTCTTCTTTACGGGTTGCGTGCAGCTTGACCCTCATCCCCATGGGAAATGAGGAGTCGCCCATACATTGCGTTTCGGGCCCAGCGCAGCTGGGAGTTAGCATCTCCTGCCCCTCCCTGATTGTTGAACCCTCGTAGGCCCCTTTTCCCGAGGCTCCTCTCTCGGTTGGTCCAAACCATATGACCTTAAACTGTGTTGTTGGTCCAAACCATAGGACCTTAAACTGTGTTGTTGGTCCAAACCATAAGACCTTAAACTGTGATGTTGGTCCAAACCATAGGACCTTAAAATGTGATGTTGGTCCAAACCATAAGACCTTAAACTGTGTTGTTGGTCCAAACCATACGAACTTAAACTGTGATGTTGGTCCAAACCATATGACCTTAAACTGTGCTCTTGGTCCAAACCATATGACCCTAAACTGTGCTGTTGGTCCAAACCATATGACCTTAAACTGCGCTGTTGGTCCAAACCTTATGACCCTAAACTGTGACATTATCGTCCTGGCTGCACGACGAAAAACGGCACTGCATTGTGGTGACCTCGTTGTAGAGGACATCAAGTTGGGCATTGGTTTTATGCCATGCCATTTGTCAACGCCTATCACGGATTGATGCTTGTAGCAACACCATGGCCTGCTACTCTGGGCCTGTCGCTTCACAACAAAAAAAAACCACCCACCTTAAAGGAAAAACAAGATTTATCAAATTCTGCTTTTTTCAGTGCAAGGGCCACACCCACACTCTTATTTTCCCTACCACTGGTATCTTACCGTGTCACCCTCCAGAACTACGTATGGCTTGATTCTCATCCTTATGAGATACGTAGGAGCGCCCGGGGCACTTCCCCGTGGGCCCAGCCAGCCTACCTCCGTGTTCGGTCCCTCGACTTGAGCATTTCCCCGGAGAGCACATGTTAAGTAGGGCATAGGTCCTCCTTCACGTCGGGTTTTGTAACCACCTGGCCATGTGTCCCTTTCTCCCCTTTCCTTACGGTCCAAGCTCTAAGACCTAAAACTAAGATCCTAACGGTCCGAGATCTAAGACCTAAAACTAAGATCCTTACGGTCCGAGCTCTATGACCTAAAACTAAGATCCTTATGGTCCGAGCTCCAAGACCTAAAACTAAGTTCCTTACGATCCGAGCTCTAAGACCTAAAACTAAGATCCGTATTCCATCCCGCATGACATTAAACTGTATTTCATCCCGCATGACTTTAAACTGTATTTTCAGAACTATGTGTGGCTTGATTCTCATCCTTATGAGATACGTAGGACCGCCTGGACGTTTTGTCTTGGGTCCATCCCCAGGGATTGCTAAACCCCGTCCTTCTTTATTGTCGTCCCCTCGGCCCGACTCCATGAGAAGTGGTGTAATCGGGATATCTACCTCGAGCATGTTCGGGATGCCCCATGGTAATAATGGGAAGCGGCAGTTCTCTCATTAAAGAGGTCCTTCCTGGAAATTGGGACGACCCGTGATCAGGTTGGTATGTCCGCCTGATGCGCCTTCGCCATGGTGGCGCAACATTGAGAGTGTTGGACTCTGTTCGAACAAGCCACCAGTCTACCTCCCATGCTTTGCGTTCCCCCTTATTCGGACCCTCATTCCCTTTCGTGTTTGACGGGACCCCCTAACAGTATGGATGCTCGACCTATGGTCCGCCTACTATCCTGGGCCAACGTTCCGGAGAACTGGTCATGTTTAATGGGACCCCCTAACAGTATGGATGCTCGACCTATGGTCTGCCTGCTGTCCTGGGACAATGTTCCGGAGAACTGGTCATGTTTGATGGGACCCCCTAATAGTATGGATGCTCGACCTATGGTCCACCAACTGTCCTGGGCCAACATTCCAAAAAACTGACCGACGATATTTGAGTTAGGCCCCGTGTTGCAATCATGGTCAGCGGTCAGCCCTCATTTATTTTCCTCCCATTCTGGGCCAACGTGATATGGATGCTGTGTTTCCGCCACGGTTGATAGTTATCCTCCATGGTTGTGCCCCATTGGGTTCCGAATTTGGGCAGCGTGATTCGCCCTTCCTCTCCATTCCCCTGTGTTCGGATGGATTTCAATGCCCCCGACATTTCCCCGCTCGTGTGTTAAGGAACGTTGAGAAGTCGACACATCAATCGGCTCAGGGTCTCTTCAAAAGTCCAGGCCCGATTTTGGACGCCTGAAGCTTGGTCAATGCCCCACGGTTGAACGGAATGATGGTACGAGCATCTCTTGCTTCTTGCGTTGGGCATGTCCCACAAGATCCTAGGGGTGAGTTGTTATTCGTTTTGAAACTGTGGTTGAGAGCATTAAACTAAGGGTACAAAAGAGTGGATTTGGCCATATATTGGATTGAGACGATGAGCAGTACAAGCAGAAAGTTCATGAGATGGAAAAAACAAAGCCCTCAGGGTTTAGCGTGCTGAAGAGATCTTTCGAGCACTGCTACACTCTGGCTGGTAGCCTCCAGGACCACTTTTCGCTCTTCGAAGACTCTCTCCTCGTCGGACACCATAGAGCGCAGGTCGTCAGCCCTAGCTTGTGCCTGCGCCTACTCGCTTCAAAGCACGATCATCTGGTGACTCGCCTCCACCAGTTGTTCCTGTGCATCAGCCAGCTGGGCTGTCAGTTGCTTCACAAGCTCAGAGCATGTTGCGATGAAGGCCTCTTTATCTGCCGCTTGCCCTTAGAGGTTCCAGACTTCTTGCTCCGCCCTCAACAGCGCTTGAGCACTCGTCGATTCTTCTCGAAACTGGGAAATGTCGGTGCGCTGGCTGCTCTCGCGCATCTTCTCGGCCATGTAATCATGGACCATCAGATGAAGGCGCTAAGCGTCAGCCCCTCCGTCGCACAAGAAGCGCAGCCAGGTCTAAAGTGATCCCATCCGCCTCAGCCAATCAGATTGGGGCTACCTGAGAAATCGCTGGATACACTTCCACCCCTTGAGCCGTGTCATCTGGCTCTCCTCGGCCGCCTCTGAGTCTGAGTCATCTATCTCCTCAGGGTCAGCAGGTCGGTATATAGGGAAGGCCGCTAGCAGATCGGCAGCGGGATCCGCCCCAGGGATGTCTTTATGAGGGATAGAATCCTCGACGTCCGGGCGACCTTCTCTCGCCCCAGCAGCGATGATTCCTCCACCAGCTTCCGACCGCGTTTCAGTAACGACGCCGCTGATGTCCGTCACCCTCTGTTCATCTATTGACAGGTCCAAATCAGTGCATAGAGCATGTTCCGAACGAGGTGGTATGTTCGCCTCTGGTCCACTCACGGACGGCCCGGGCTCCGCAGCCTGACGTGCCTCCAGTGTTGAGATCACTGCGCATGGCATGCACTGGCCAGACGGGATCTTTTGACACCAAGCACCAGTAGTGAAGTGTGAGACTTACAGGAATCCAGAGCGTCGGTCCCCAGTGTTTCGGCCGCTGTAGGAGCCGCCATAAGGGGAGACCCCTCTGCACTGGTTAATTCAATGATGGGTGTCAGATCCCCATCATGTCCCACTGGTTCCTCTCCTCCCTCCTCTGGTGGGGACGCCCGTCCACCGCTCAGCTGCTCCTGAGTAGGATGGGGAAGTGAGTTAGAAGTTGGAAAGCCGAATGGATGAATGAGGGAAATGAATAAAGACAGAGACAAACCTCGAGAATCTCGGTTATGTCGAGATCAGAGTCGGAAATCTCTCCGCTCTCTCGGAGACTCCCTTGGTAGGTCGCCCCTTGCAACCCCTCACCTTCGGGCTCCTCTTCTTCATCTTCTCCCTCGCCTTCATCCTCTCCGGTTTCCTCCTCCCCCTCCGGCTCTTCATCACTGTCGCCTTCTCCCGGCGGCATCGCTTCCGGATCATGCTCCTGGCCGAGCATCACTTTCACTAGGAAAGTTGGCTCCGCACGCCGCCCCCTTTGGCGTGCGTATGCATCCATGGCCGTCACATAAGCATGCCGCCGATGGAAATTTACTCGGTCGGTAATCCGAACGAGCCTGACTTCTGGCAGTTGGATCCCGTTCTGCATTATCTTCTGCCAGATGGCTTCGACGCTCAGCGATTGCCGCAGGGTCATCCAGGCCGACCACAGTGCCGGGAAAATTGCGTCTTGGGAAGGTTCGAGAATATATCTTATCTACTTCCCGGGCAGTTCCCTGGCCGCCTCATGTGACCCCCCTGCGGGTAACGAGGACGTGGCAGCACCATGTAATGTTCCCGCTGCCGAAGTCTCGGCCTACGCAGGCCACGCTGCCTGACGCACCCTTGGTTCCCCCTTCCGACGGCACCATGCCTTCTTTCCCATCGCCCGGTTTCCATGCGAGTGACCTCGAGTTGCCGGACGCGTTTGCGTAATAGCCCCTCATGGTACGCAATGGTCCAGTTTTTGGCATATTCGGTTGCTAGGCCGACATCGGCCCCGGTGGGAGGAAGAGTAACGACATCGCCAAAGCCAAAGGTGGTAAACATCAACCACATCTGGCGCAGGACGCATGGATTCTTCTCCTGCCAGACAGCCGTGAATACTTTCTTTGGCATTCGCTGGAGGCACCCAAACTGCCTGCCGAATCAGGATGGCACGTACGGCTCGCAGATCACCTTCCCGTCGATCCGAGCCACGAGCACCCCGCCCCGAATGCTCTGGAAATATTCCTGCTGTTCCATAGAGCCTCGCCCGTTGTCCACCAGCTGGATAACCGGGGTGGGGAACGGGCTGAAGTTGAAGTTGGCATGATTACCAATGCGGATCCTCACGCCCTCCTCATTGAGCGTCAATGGCTCCACCCCTGCAATTTTTAGCAAGGACGGTCGCAAGCCATTGCCCGGAGGACGGACGACATTTGGGAAAGTATACCCGACGAGATGAGCCGCCACCCAGCCATGGAAGATTTGGAAGGGACCACAGACTCTCCGAGGCGACCCCCTCGTGAGATGCGCCCCAGGATGGTATACAGCTTGGCCAGCACGGGGACGCCCAAGTTGAACCGTTTGTTGGCGGCCATGGAGCCCGCCATCACCAAAGTCGTTGGACGGACGCCCATCCTTGCATCCCGCACCGGCAGGATCCACTCGCTCAGAAAGGCAGCAAGGAACCCGGCATACCAGACGTTCAGGTCTCGGGCCTCAATGACGCGGTAGCCCCATGATTGGTATTGTCCTGCCTCCAGGGTCTTCCAGTATGACCCGTCCTTGCTCCTCTGAGTCGCGGTTGGGCACCGTTTGCCCCGTCCCGGAATCTTGACGGTGGGATCCCTCTCAAGGAATAGGCTGAACCAGCCCTTGTAGGCGATGTCCTTCAGGAAGTCCTTGACCCCCAGCCTCTCCTTGGCCAGCTGCAGCAGGTTCCACGTCAGCATAGGCGTCCACGACCTGTCTCCCCAGGTTTTCTTTGGAGGAACAAACTCGTCGTATTGGTAACCCTCCAGTGGGATACCGCCGATGAAATGAATGTCCCAGAGACTAATGCCGACTTCCCCATGATGAAGGTGAAACGTGTTGGTGTCAAGAGACCACTGGGTGAATAGCTCCGGTCCGAGTTCAGGATGACAGTGGAAATGGGACTGCGATGTCCATACCGCCTCGAACAGGATGATATACCGCAGTTCGTCCCCGAACTGGTCACAAGTATGGCGAACCCAGAACGCCCAGGCCCATTCGCTGGTGAAGTTTCCCCCGGACCCCAGGTCCCAATCCTTCAGCCAGCCCTTCGTGTGATCCGTGATGCTTTGACGGAACGTGCTCTCGTAGAGGGCTGGAGAATCCTCCGCCACTGGCTCTTCCCCGGTAATGGTCCTAGTCCTCGGGTTTAGGACATATACATCCATGTGTCTAGTTTCCCTGGAAGGATGGCCGTTGTTGGTGATGTTGTAGCGAGAAAGTTCATCCTCCCGATTCACCCAAGACCGCAGTGTGTACACCACGAAGCCCGGCAGTGGCACCTCCTCCAGGATGCCAAAATTCCAGAGAGGGAGGTTGTTCGACAGGGGATACGTCTTTTGGGACGGAGTCAACAGATTAAACAAGGTCAGATTGTTGGAGACAATCACCTTGGTACCATAAACCTCCTCATTGGCCGCCATTTCTGTCCTACGGGCAGCGGCTTCCCCCTCATCGACTCGGTTTGCAGCCATCTCGAATTTTTCGGGAGTTGGGCGAAATCAGGATGTAGTGCACGGAATTGGAGAGTTCGGTGCGAAATCTGAAGGAGTTGCGCGAAATCCTGGAGATGAGCGTGCAATCGGCATGCGAAGCGCAAAAGATCCCGGCTTGGCGCGAAATCACGGCCAAATTTCGGAAGGAATTCCGCGCTGCCAGAGCGTTATTACGCGCAGCTGCGAAGCGATTTCACGCACGAGAGCGAATAGCTTATCACGCGGAAAAAGCAGATGTATGGATTTAGGACCCAGCGCCCCTTTTTATAGGAGAGGCCAGGGTTTTGTGCCGCGCGGAAAGAGGATTCCGCACGAGTCCGGCATTTTGCGCGCCCCATCCAAATTTTGCGCGTAACATGACCAGGAGGCTCCGCACTTTGGCGTTTCGGCATTTCTCTTGGAATAAGATTGTTGCGACCTCTCGTCGATCCAATTCCAAGGGGGGGGGGGGGTCATTTGTTGATTGCGAAAAAAGCCCGTAACTCCCAGAGGAAATTTAGGAATGACGAAGCGAAGTCATATTCAGAGTCAGAGGCCAAATCTGGAGGCCCGAGAAGTGGTGCGCGAAATAAAGGAGGATCCGCGCGAAAAAATGTTCTGCGCGCGAAGTACTCCCGGGATTCGCGGAATTGGATCGGTGAGGCGCACAATAATTGTGCGCCCCGATTCTCCGCGATGAGATTTTGCACGCAAGCGGTTCTCGGTGCGGAAAACTTCGCGCGCCGCCTAGAATCCGCGTCGGAGGTTGCCTATAAATATAAGGTGACCCCGAATGGTTTGGGGGTTGAGGAATCCGAAGAGACTCTCGTGCGCGCAATTCGTCTCCCCCCGCGCAAAATATGACATCCAGGTAATCCCGAATTCCACGAAACCTTGCCCTGGAGTTCGCCTTTGCGCGCAACTCCACTGACTTCAGTGAATTTGCCCCTTCCCCCAGTTTCCCCACTTGCGCGCAATCCATGGGCCGTGCGCGCAATACCCTGCCTTGCGCGCAAAACCTTGTGCGTAATTCCCTCTTCGTGCACAATTCCATTACTACAATTGTGCGCCGTCCTGGTGTTTTGCGCACGAGTTGTCCCTTTTGCGCGCAAAGCCCAAGACCCCTCACCTTGAAGCCCCTTGGCTGCCCCCTGCACCAGCACCTGATGTCTCCCCTGCCGGGCATGCGCGCCGTGCATTGTTTTCCCGCACGGCCTTCCAGGCTCGTACGAAGTAACCTCAAGGTCCCTTGGGCCGTGTTTCCCGTTGCGTTGCTTTTCCTTATGCTTCTCCGTATAGGCATGCTAACGACTATTGCTTCTTCGCATAGCCACGCTAACGTGGACCCCCGGTGGTTTGCCCTGCGGCCCCCCCTTCACTATGTCCTTGCCGATGCCTTCCCTTCCAAAAGGGGTAGAGGGCGTTGGGCATGTAAGCCCTAGGGGTGTGGTGAAAACCCACCTCGTCCAAGCTGCAGGACGTTAAACTGCTAAGCACCTCGTCCTTAACACAAGACGTTAAACTGTGGTCCGACCCCGTGCTCTGCATGCAGGGTCCCCCCCAGCTCGGACATTTTTTACACCCACTCGTCTCCACGAGAATGGACTCCTCACATGGAATGAGATCCTCCTTGTCGGGGCAGTGTTTTTCCGCGGGGGAAGGGCTGCCTCAGAGCGTAAGCCCCTAACCTTTCTTGCGGATTATTGCACCCGTGCATCTCCGTACTTCCCCCCTGCCAAGGCCAGTGGAGTCCTTCTCCCACTGCGCTTTGTCGCACCATGGGCCTCCACCCTGGAGTAATCCCATACACCAAGGGCCGCTAACCACACGTAAGCCCCTATTTCCTCTTTGGGTCGCCCAACGCGTAAGCCCCATTCCGCTTCTCACGGATGCACCCTTCGCGACATGATCGTCTGGTCCCTGCTGCCTCTTGTTTCCCACACCGAGCATGACTCACGTGGGCTTAGAGTGCGCATCGACCATGACATACTCATGGGCCACCCCAGAGCGTAAGCCCCATCCTAGCGAACTACGTGGGCTTTGATCCGTGCTAACGCATGGTACGTAGGAAGCCTCCACGAGGTTCAAGACCACCACCCGGTTGTCTCGACCTCTCCATGTCAATTCCCTGACCACCTTGGGCCGCCTCAGAGCATAAGCCCCAAATATTCCATCCCGCATGATATTAAACTGTATTCCGTCCCACATGACGTTAAACTATATCTCGTCCCGCATGACGTTAAACTGTATCGCGTCCCGCATGACGTTAAACTGTATTCCGTCCCGCATGACGTTAAACTGTATCCCCTCCCGCATGACATTAAACTGTATCACGTACCACATGACATAAAACTGTATTTCGTCCCGCATGATGTTAAACTGTATCCCGTCCTGCATGACGTTAAACTGTATCACGTCCCGCATGACGTTAAACTGTATTCCTTCCCGCATGACGTTAAACTGTATCCCCCCTCTTGGGCCATCTCAGAACGTAAGCCCCATGTCTCACTCCACCATCCATCCTGATCCTTTCCCGGGCCACCACATCTCGGTGAGATCGTGCCACCCTTTCCCACTCCATGATATATGGGAAGCCGCCCACGTGCTGGCCCCAACATCGGTGTTCCCCCTAGGGATCTTTCAACCCAATCCGTCTCCGCAAGACGTTAAACTCGCGAAATACCCCATGTTAAACATGGGAAGTTGATGAAAACCTCAGATGGTACACATTCCCCATGTTCGATGTGGGATTCCTCGGGCTTCCACGCCCTCGAGAAGCCCTGTGATGAGGGACCAAAGACAGACATGCCGACGACGCCCCAACGTGACCATTCTCCTCACCGCAGGTTGTTGTCCCGACAAGACCCCTTGGAGCGTCTTGACGGAAGCATCGTAATTAACTGGCGTCCATGTAGATATGTCACTAGGAATGAGCTTCACGAACCCGTCTTAAATCTTTGAGGGAGACCCGGACTAGGTAATGAGCTCTGAGGAGGAATCCGTGGAAGGAAGAACCGACATCCCATCATCCCGGTTTCGATCAAGGAGCAGACGTACCTGAACAAGGAACGGATGCCGCCCGCCTTTGGAAAGCGGGAATGCGGGGAAACAAGCAGCGCGCCCTCCCCGGCGGACAGATGCGTGCGCCCCGGCGAAAGCGTCGGAAACACTCCCGTAGAAGATCGATGAACTCTTGGTTCAGATATTCTCCACCTCGATCCGATCAAAGCTTCTTTATCTTCTTACCAAGATGATTCTCTACTTCATTCTTGAATTCCTTAAATTTCTCTAAGGACTCTGACTTATACCTCATTAAGTAGAAATAGCCATATCTACTCAAATCATCAGTAAAAGTAATAAAGTAAGAATATCCACCTCTAGCTCCTATTGGAAAGGGTCCACACACATCTGTGTGTACCAATCCTAGAAGCTCTGTGGCCCTTTCACCTTGTCCACCAAAAGGTGGCTTGGTAATTTTTCCTTTAAACAAGCATGACATCAATCAAGTGGTTTTAGCTCAGTAGAGATTAAATATCCATCTTGGCAGAGCTTTATCAAGCGCTTCTCGTTCACATGACCTAGGCGGTGATTCCATAACTGGGTGATGTACGAGTCATGTGAGTTTGTTTCGTTATCGATTACCAACACTTGGTTTTCATAATTCAATACAAAAAAACCATTATTTAAATGTTCCATAACATAAAATAAATTTTTCTTATAAATAAGAAAACCCTTATTTCCAAACATGAAAATAAATCCATCCATATCCAAAAAAGATATAGAAATTATGTTCTTGGTAACACTAGGCACAAAATAAATGTTTTGTAAAACCAAAATCATTCCAGTTGGCAACGAGAGGTGATAGTCGCCAATAGCCAATGCAGCCATCCTTGCGCCATTAGCAGCTCGAAGATCCACCTCTCCTCAAGTGATCTTTCTAAATATACTTGGTTCCTACATTTGAATACAGATTTGAGGCCCAAAAGCTGTATCTAATACCCAATGTGTAGAAATAGAAAGATTGCATTTGATAACGAATGCACCTTTAGCATCCCCATGCTCTTGGGTGCAGTTCCTCTTCCGGTGGCCCTGCTTTCCACATGAAAAGCACATCGCCTCCCATTCCTTGCCCTGCCTCTTGATCTTCCCCTACTTGGAGGGACGGTGCTCGGGGGCTTTAGACCGTTTATAAGTCTTTTTCCCCTTTTCCTTGTCCTTCCTTTTCTTGTTCACCATAAGTACTATGGGTTTGGCACGCCCCATTTCCTTATCTACCTGGAGAATCAAGGTCAGAAGCTCTGATAGACTCTTCTCATTGCTGCTCATATTATAGTTGACAATGAAGCTAGAGAAGGTCTTGGGCAGTGATGATAGGATGAGATCTGTACGTAAATCATTCAGGAATTTAATCCCTAAGATGTCCAGGCATTCAATGTAGCCAATAAACATGACTACATGAGGCCCAGCTGGTGCAGACTCTCCAAGCTTCGTGGTAAACAAAGAATTGTAGATCTCATACCTTTCCTGTCTTGCCTTCTCTTGGTAGAGAAATTTAAGGTGAGTCATCATGCTATACGCGTCCATGTTTTCATGTTGCTTCAAGATCTCATTAGACATGGATGATAGAATGAAACACTGGAAATCTGTAGCATCATCGATGTGTTTCATGTAGAGAGATAATTCCTCATCACTAGCCTCTTTCCCAGGTGCAACTGGAATAGGCTCTTCCAGCACATATAATTTCCTTTCATGGTGAAGGATGATGCGTAAACGCCTCTACCACTCTTGGAAATTGGTGCCGGTGAGAAGGTTTTCTTTTTCGAGTATGGTGCGCAATGATATGTTTGAAGTCATTTTCTTGTTTTTTCTACAAATTAAGATGAGCAAAGGTTTAGTACGTTATTACAAAAATTGAGACAAATAAATAAATTAATACTTATTAGTCTCCCACTATTTTATCGAAATCCAATAGCCCTCACCATTGACTTTAGAATATTTTGTTGCGTGAATATTATAGTGGTAAGGATCTATATTTCCCTTCGGATTACCCCAACTAGGGTTGGTCAATAAACTTGAAGGGTTTTATGTAGGCATTCCAAATTCCAACTGCATTAACTCGCAGCTCCTTGATCCGCTTAGTGGACTCCCCAATCCTGAAATCCTTTTTGGATTTCCTCAACCTTTACCTCTTGGTCACACCAAGTCCTGCTGTGGCTGTCAACCCTTAATGCGAACCAAGTCAAGTCAACCCAAAACCTTGAATTAGAATTCCCCGATAATTGAAAGCACCCCAACTAGGGTTGGTCAATCATTTTGAACTATGGTTCGATTCTAACCAAGATTATGGAAGGCTATGTCGACTTAATATTTATTTTGAGGGATATTATTCTTATACGTAAATTTCCATTTTATTATCTTTGATTAAATGATTGTTAATATTAAGTGGGATATACTTAAGTGATTAACCATGTATAAGATAATATTTACGTATAAGCCAGTTTTATTTTAGTTCCATCATGCATGCTTGTTTAATTCATTAATTATGTGATCGTGACAGCACACCCACAATAAATAAACAATGCAACTAATAGAAATAAAATAAATAGTATGATCATGAGATTTTCTATTGGTTAGTTTATCAAGCGGTTGATAAACTAACCCAAGAACTAGGGGAGAAACACCTTGAACCTTTCGGGTTCGTGTTTATAGCTTTCCACCTGTCCAACTTTGTATTTCCTTGGATTCGTTTCACCTTGGCTTCTAACTTGAGCCGCCTACACTAGATTGGGAGCTCCATCCATTATATATGCATTTATCTAACACGTAGGTGAGGGGTAAAAGGGGTTTTTACATAAAATAATCCTTGGGCACGTAGGCCCTACATATTAATGAGGAGATGGCTTGCAGGCCAACAAATTTAATTTAAATAAATAAATTAAAAAAAAACCATTCACATACCAAGGTCTCAGTCTATCTCATGATTATCCATACATGCAACGATATTTACGCATAAATAAAACCAGCATTCAATTCTTTAATCGTTCTTGTTTAAGATAAATCACTCTTGAATCAATTAATTATCTTTAATTAATCAATGCTTTTATATTAAATCCTTTTTCTAAATTTCATTGAGATTCTCATCCATCATAATTTTAAACAAATAAATTCATTTAAAATTATCCTTGTATGTAACATGTACCTTGGAGGCAACCCGGTGAATTCCCATTTATTACGCAGAAGTTAAATTAAACACATATATATAATACACCTATCATGTGTTGTGCCTCAGCTTTACGCCTGCACCATGGTACACGTCTCAAGGGTTTGTATAATATAATAATAAATTTTAATAAATCTTCATAATTTGGGTGATTCTGACTACACGGCGTTTACTTTTCTTCACCGTCCATCCGAATTACACGCCTGGGGACAGGGTGTGTTAATGTACATCGGAAATTTTCGGAGTACACAGCATGTACAGTGGGACACATGCTGTGTAGTTTCTGCGTTACACAGTTTCCAGTCGGGCAATCAGTGTACGGGGTACATGGCCCAACCCTGACCAGAAGGGATTACACCCCATGTTCATTGGACCACATGACGTGTAATCCTGAAACCGTGTGCCACCTGTTTCTGGTCAACACACGATGTCTTAAATTCTTAGAAAGAATCCAATACATGACCTGATATGGCGGATCAGTCAATGCATTGAACCTATACTACCCAACGTGTACTTCTGAATACACACCGTGTACTCTGGTGTTGTACATCTTAAAAAGTTTGGTTCCTCCGGATGAGTTCCTCTATTTTATTTTAATCAAAATTAAATGAAAAATTCGTTTCTATGAGGTGAACGAGAAATGAGGGAGGAGGAACGAATCTCGATATTCAGATTTCCAGAATGATTAAACTTGAATTGAAATAACTAAATCATTAAATGCGTAAATTACCAACAAAAAACTAAATAATTATAACCAATGATATGACCCCTATGATAGAACTTGTAGGTTCCGGGTGCAGCGGAAGCACATTGGTGGGTTTTCCCAACTTTAATTTTAACGTTAAACAACGTTCAATCCGAGATCATCCACGATATAAAATGCTGAATCTTCAGAATATAATGAAGAACAAAAAAGAAAAGAAGAGTCCCAAAACCCTTGATATAGGATCATCATATGTTGATTATAATTAATTTAATTAATTTATAAGAATTACCTCGATGGAATTCTTTCTTCGTTGGAGTCTCTGGTCACGATCTTGTGATCCGTTGTTGCGTCGTAGAATCCAAGTACAGGTTTCCTCTAGCGGTGATCCACACATGCTCCACGTATCTCTGGACATTGCCGAAGGGATCTCAGGGTTCTAGCACGGAAGAACCTTCGCTTGCAATGTCTTCCTTCTACCGCCTTGATCCGGTGGAGGATCACGCTCTCGTAACATGAAAGATTTCTTGGTGGAAAGGGAATTCTCTCTTGGCTTGAGAGTATTTCCAAAATCCATTGTGCACAAAAATGGCTCTGTTTCTATGATAATAATTTAATTGGGATTATAATACTTAGAATAATAAAATGAATTAATTTTCTGAAAGCATTTAATCATTTCATTTAATTCTTAGTAATACCCCATGTCTTAATAATGACAGTTGACCATCATTATTACTTGACATGCACCCAACATATTACATTTAATATCATTTAATTAAATAAACAATATTTTCTCATGAATCCCGAAAAAACAAACCACACGGCGTGTATATAAATATACACGGTGTGTACTTTTATTTTTCCATTTTATTTATTTCCTCCACTATATTTATTAGACCTTGAGTAATGGATATTTATTTCTTAAATAAATGTAACTGCATTACTCACTAATAAATATATATTATTTTTCCCACAATATATTCTCTCAGATAACTAGTGTCGAAATAAATGCGATCAGGCATCCTTAAATAATTATTAAACAACAGTCATGAATAATTTTTATTTAACTTGTTAAATTAATATTTAACTGATATACATGGACACACTTAGTGTGTGACCCTCTAGGCCTCTTTCTTAGTGGCATTAGGCAGAGCCTACCTAAAGTCCAAGGTTAGCGTCTAGCAACACGCCAAGACACCCATATAGAAAGGAGATAACACTGCAATGATGTGTCACCTCCTACGAACACTTATCGTGTAATATAATCCCTTTGTCTCGATATCTCCAATCAAGCGGGTTGCATGCTAGTGCCATCAACCCATGTGCTCGATTATTCTTTCTTTGAATTCCCAGAATTAAACTCACCCATATCTTACCATGGCCATGGATTTATTTAGGCTATATCAATTCCATCAAAGGGCATGAGATATCAACTTCCGTTATGGAACAGAAGGGACAAATCCTTTCTCGCATTATCTATTAATGCAGTATTACTTATGACACACCCAACATATCCTTCCTCACTGCGAACAGTGTGTCGTCACAGTTTTTGTCAATACATATAAGTGCGCGAGTTGTAATACCCATTAATAATAATCTTAATGTCTAAGGACCAATACACACGTCTAAAGATAGGAACATCCAATGAAACTATGAAATGTGGATTTCCTACTATCAGGTCTCGTTCTCATAATATCCTCCTGGATATTACCAAGGGCGCACACCATGAGAAGGTGCCTCAATGTTTTATGAGTCCTCACCAATAATGACTTGTATTATTTGTGTCCCTCAAATAATATCATCCGGCCATAGAAAATATATTCAAGAACAGTGTTATGGACCTTCCGGGTTCTCATCATAGCAGAGATCTGCTATGACCCATTAATACAACAGCTGTCCTTATGACATTATCACATGAATTGTCATGCAGAAGAACAATCAAGATGTGATAAGGCATTTATTAATATATAAAGTACAAACTAGTTGGTTCTAGGCCACCAACTCCAACACACATGCCTTTCATCATCCTACATGACATTAAACTATGCTCTTAGAACTACGTGCGGCTTGATTCCCATTCTAATGGGGTACGTAGGAATGTCTAGGCACCTTGCCTTGGTCCCAACCAAACTTTCACTTTTGGTCCCCCAACCTGAAAAAACTTCCCCCAAGGATACGTGGTGTATTGTGGACTTCTTGGGTTCTCATTCACGTCAGGTTTATGGCTACCGCATCACATGTTCCCTTCATGGGATCTTCCCTTTCACTACCCATCCTATCGTATGATATTAAACTGCACGAGTCCATATTTCCTCAATGAAATAAACTAAACTGTGGTTCTACCCTGAACAAGTTCAGGATTCCCCATGTTAGACATGGGATGCACCAGATCCCTTGCTGGAGAAGATTTCCCCTATCAGTGTTATCATTCGGCCACACCATGCTTAAGAACTACATTTGGATTGATTCTCATCCTTATGGGATATATAGCAATGCCTAGGTATTTCACCTTGGGCCTAACCCCAGGGTCATTGATGCTTCTGGCCCCTCAGGTCCGATCCTGGTCAAGGTAGTGTGACCTTTAAACTATGTGAATCATCCTCACCATTCTACGTTTAAACTATGCATCTATCATCCTTATTGGGATGATGTAAAACTACAGAGCATTCAAGGTCCTTGCCAGAGAGGTCATGTTTGGATGTATGTTTGATCCCTGATCAGATAGATACGCCAACCAAATGTGTTTCCACCACGGTGGTATGATTTCATGAGTGTTGGAATCCATTCGAACAACCCATCACTCCACACTCCATGCTCTGCATGCCCTTTATTTGGACACTCATCCTCTATCACATCTAAAAGAACCCCCTAACAGTATGGATTCTTAGCCTATGGATTTCCTACTCTCCTAGGACAATGTTCTGGAAGACTAATGGGTAGAATTTTAAGTCAAGCCCCATGTTTCAAACAAGGTTAGTGATCGACCCTCATTTGTTATCCCCATTTCAGGCTAACAAAATAGGGATGCTATGTTTCGAACATGGTCAATAGTTATCTTCCATTTTCACAAAACCCCTAAAATGTTCCGAATCTTGGGTATCATGATTCACACTATCCACTCCCTTATGTCCGGATCAATCCCAACGCCCCTGGTGTGTCCCCGCTCGTGCACTAGAGTACATTGGGATGGCGATAATTTGACTGTTTTGAGAGCTTCATAATCCAGTGAGGTCTCCCCCTTTTTCTAGGGAGTCGATATGGGTCGTTTATACCCTGGATGCTCGAAATATAGCTGGAACTCCAACATTAAAAAGAAATGATGACATGACCGTCCCTTGTTTCTCATATCTATCATGGCCCACGTGAGCTTAGGGATGGTTCACTAATTATTTCACGATTACATTTGGAAAGAATTAAACTGAAGAAGAAAGAAAATAATCAATTCATGCACACAGTTCAGAGTAAGAAGCAACAAAATAGGACGGGTCTATGAGTTCATCCAAAAAATAGCGCCCTTAAGGATCAACAATTTGAATGGATTTCTCCAGTTTTTCCACCCACTAGTTTGTGGCCTTCAACATTGCTTCCCACCCCCTAAGATCCTTACCTTCATCAGCGGTCGTAGAGCATAGCTCATTGGCTCTATCCTATAATTGCGCCTGTTCAGTTTGAAGCTCAATAATTTGGTGACTCACCTCCACTAACTGCTCCTAGTAGTCTGTTAGCTAGGCCCTCAATAGCTCAATGATCTCAAATAATTTTTCAAGGAATGCCTCCCTTTAATTCGTTTTATCCTCATGGAGTCAGACCTCTTGCTCCACCTTCAGGATGGTATGGGAATTTACTGACTCATTCTTGCACTAGGAAATGTCAGAGCATTGGCTGTTCTCCCATATCTTCTCAACCATGTAGTTGCAGACTATTAGATGAAGAAGGTGAGCATCATCCCCTCCAGCATAGAGAAAGTGCAACCAGGTGCGGTGCGATCCCATCCATTTTATCCATTCTACATGTGTCTGACCGAGGAAGCATTTGATACTATTTCACCCTTACACCACGTCATCCAGATCTCATTGGCTGCTCCCAAATCAGGGTCATCAATCTCCACAGGGTATGCAGGCCGATAGTTAGGGAAACATCCAAGAGATCAGCTTCAGGGTCTTCTTATGGTACTCCTCCTAAGGGATTAGGCTCTTAAACATGTGGGAGGACTTCCTCTCTCGCCTTAGTCCTGACAACTTTGCCCCCAAAAACTTCAGATCTAGCTCCGACATTGATATCGCCGATTTCCATAACCATTTTCCCTCCAAGTGCTCAGGCCGGATCAGTTTGTGAGGTGTGTCCCGAGTGGGATGGTGTGTTTTCCATCGATTCATCTGTGAATGGTTTGGATTTTGTAGCCTGTTGAGCTTCCAATGATGTGATTACTACACAAACAATGAACTCCATGATCAGTTGAGCTCTTTGATTACTAATAAAGGTGTCTAAGTGATGAAACATAAAAGATCTCAATGATTCATCCTCCGATGATTCAGTTTCAATAGGAGTCATCACTTTTGGAGATTCTTCTGTGCTTTTCAGTTCAATGATGGGTGTCCACTCCCCACCTTGTTCTATCTGTATGTCCTCCCCCCTCTATATATAGATTCTTGTCCAGCACCAATATGAATCATAGTAGGATAAAAAATAGAATTGATGATTTCAAATGATGAAAATAAAAAAGGCTATGATAAGAATTGAGGAATACCTCAAGTAGCTCAACTATTTCCATGTTAGAACAAGAAATCTCATCGCTCTCTCGAGGACTCTCTTGGTGGGTTGTCTCATAAGACCCCCCACCTCCAGGATCCTCTTTGGATTCCCCTATCTTTTCTTCTCTTTATTCCCCCTCTTATTCTCTTGACTCACTGCCCTTTGGATTCTCATTTCTGTCGTCATCCTCATACGACATTCATTTTGGTTCATGCTTTTGGCCGAGAAGTACCTTCACCAGAAGAGGTGGTTCTTTTTCCTGACCCCACTGGCGTGCATAGTTTTCTATGCCATCAAATACGCATGCCGACGATGGAAGTTCACCTTGTCATCAATCTAAATGAGTATGACCTCTGGTAGCTATATTTCACCTCATACAATCTTTTTTCAAAGGACTTTGGTGCCCATCGACTGCCGCAGGGTCAACCAGGCTGACCATAGCTTAGGGAAGATTCCATTATTAGAAGGTTAAAATAGGTACCTTAAATGCTTCCCAAGAATCTCCTTGACTACTCCACAAGGTTTTTCATGAGAATGTCTCCCCCCGGACGACTAAGGAACGACCACCCCATGTGACATTCCCATTTTTTGTAGTCCCAGTGTGCCCTGACCCAGTGGCCCAACATGCTCTCAGCCTTTCCTCCCTAATAGCGCCTTGTTTTCTCTCTCACTGCCCGGGTTCTACACTGGCCACCTTGAGCTACTGGACTCTCTTCCATAGAAGCCCTTCAGGGTATGCCACATCCCAATGTTTGGCATATTATTTTGAGAGGCCAACATCATCTTCAGTGGGGGGAAAATTAATGACTTTTCCTGGGATATAACATGTAAACATCAACCACAGTTAGAGAAGAACATAGGGATGACTCTCCTCTCAGACCTCTTTATACACTTTCATTATCATCCATTGGAGGCATCTAAAATGCTTGTAAAATCTTTATGGAAAGTAAGGCTCGCAAAGAATCATCTTGTCGACCTGTGCCACAAGCTCCCCACCTATAATGATCTGTAAGTATTCCCTTTGCTCTAGTGATCCGTGCTTGTTGTCTATAATATGGACAACCTAGGTGGGGAATGAACTAAAGGTAAAATTGGTGTGATTTCGGATTTTGATACTTACCCCCTCTTTGCTAAGAGTCAACAGCATGACCCGGACAATGTTCAACCAGGAAGGTCACAAACCGTTCCTTAGGAGACAAATGGTGTTAGGGAAGGTGTATCCACCATAGTGATAAGTGATCCCACCATGAAGGATTTGGAAAGGGCCACATATCCTCCATTATGAACCCCATCTTGAAATACTAACTTGGATGGAATACAGATGGTCCAACACAGGGACTCCCAAATTAATCCTCTAGTTGGCTTCCATAATGTCGGCCATCACTGATGTTTCCTGACATACTCCCATCCTTGTGTCCCTTACTGAAAATAGCCACCCTATTAAGAAGGTTTCCATAAATCAGGTGTATCAGAAGTTCGGGTCCTGGCTCCCATCCACACTAAATCCCCAGGATTGATATCCCCCTCCCGGATTATCCAGTGTTATTCACTTTTACTCCTCTTTGTCGCGATCAGACACTGTCTTCCTCACCCAGACATCTTGATATTCGGGTATTTATTCAGAAAAAGGCTATACCACTTTTATTAAGTAGTGTATTTTAGAAAGTCCTTGACCCACAACCTCTCCTTGGATAGCTCCAACATGATCCATGTTAGTATGGGAGTCTGTGACTTGTCTCTCCAGATGTTTCGTTTCAGAAGAAATTCATCGTATTGATGCTCATCCAAAGGGATGTCCCTGGTATAATGAATGTCCGAAATATTGATAATATCCTCTCCATGGTGGAGATGTAAGGTTTTGGTATCAGGGGACCACTGTGTAAATAGGTCAGGCCCAAGTACTTTTTGGTGGTAGAAATGGAACTACGACGTCCACACCTCCTCGAATAGCCCGATGTGTCACTATTCTGCTACACACTAATCGCACGATTGCCGTACCCAATACGCATAGGCCCACTCAATTATAAAATTTCCTCCAGACCTCATGTCCCAATCTTATAACCAACCTTTAGTCTCATCGGTGATAATCTGTCAGAATGTACATTTATAGTGGGCTGGAGAATCCTCCGCGACCATCTCACTTCCAAAAATGGTTCTCGTCCTGGGGTTCAGGATGTAAACATCCATGTGCCTAGTTTCTCTAACAGTATGGCCATTGATAGTAATGTTATATCGAGGGAGATCATCCTTGCGAGTCACCCATGACCACGGGCTATCGACTTCAAATCCTAGCAGAGGTACCTCCTCTAAAATACTAAAGTCCCATATCGATAGGTTGTCGGACATCACATAATCTTTTTGGGCTGGGGTCAACATGTTTAAGAGAGTTTGGTTGTTCGACACAAATTTTTGGGCACTATAAACTTCAGGGTTACAACCATCTCGGCACTTCGAGTGGCATATGCAGCTTCTCTCTCGGCATCACCCCAATTAGCAACCATCTTATTTCAGGAAAGTATGAAGGAGCCCGCACGAAAAGGCTTGTACGGAGAGAAAAAAACCAGAAGTGGGCGTGAAAAATAGAGGATTAGGCATTGAAAAAGCCGAACCTATGCGTAAAAACATTATCGAATTTGGGATATTACGCACAGCGGAGGTCAGATTCCATGCAAAAGAAAAGTAGATTTTCCACACACGAGAGCTCCAAGCTTATCACGTGAGAAAATATATACGGTCCATGGGACCCCAAAGAGTTTTTATAGGCACAAAGCATGGTTTTTTCATGGGTGATGAATGATTTACATGAAATTTAAAGATTTTATGTGCACCATTTTAGGAGGTTGTATGTCTTGGAATTTCCTTAAGAATTTGACCTTCGCGTCCCCTAAAAGATCTGATTATGAGGGGGGGCATTTGTAGACGTTGAAATCCGCTTGAGGCCTAAAGAGGGAATCCTATGATGAAACGAAGGAATATTTCAACTCTGTGACCAATTACTAGAGGAACCTGAGGGATGCGCGAAAAATCCAAACCTTGCGTGAAAAACCTCTTTCTTGCACGAAAAGCTACCAGACAAGAAGTAGTGTACAGTGTGGGTGCTAAAACGTCTATGCCACCACCACCAGAAGAAGTTTTCCATGCGGCTGTTGAAACTTCCGCACCACTGACACCGGGATTAGGGTTTCTATCTCGGTCGACTCCCACATAGACCCAATGATGTCGAGTGCCTACAAATAGAAGGATTCCCCTTCCTCTTCCGATGGATGAAGAATTCGAACCATATCATCTACACTAAATTCACCTCTTTCGAACAAAAAAGATGACTTACAGGTAAGGGATTGTCCGCAATGGGTCTCCAGGGGGAACACCTCCGCGCGAGACCACTAGGGTTTAACCCTCACCCAAGTCCTCACCTACTGGGCCTATTGTGCACAAACCCCTCCACCTACGTGCAAAACCTCAACCCCCTTTACATGCAAACCACCTATATTGTGCGCAAATTTTCATTTCCTCACACCTGACCTTTTGCATGCAACTGATCCAGTTGTGCACCTATTTAACCCAAGCCTCCTCTATTGCACGCAAAATGTTTGTTTCCACTCACCCAAACTTTTGTTTGAAACTTTTCTAGGTATGCGCCTATTGCACACAAGCATCCTCTATTGCGCGCAAAACATCCTTTCCTCTCACATTTCATTTTCCATGTAGTTTCTCTATTTTCACGCATCACACCCTCCTCGGGCATGAAATTTTTCACATGTTCTATGTCCCTCTTCTAGGAATCATAGTTGGGTGTTTCATACTCCCAAAACATCTATGTTACACACCCTTCTCTTGTATGACCCTCTAGGTTCGTAAAAGTAACTTTAAAGTCCCTTGGGTGGAGATTCCCATTACATTGCTTCACCTCATGATTCTTGACATAGGCATGATAATGGCTATTGATTATTCACATAGCCACACTAATGTGGGCCCTTCAATGGATCACCCCACAACACCCCCCCAACCATGAAATTTCTGATGCCTTCCCTTCCCCAAAGGCGGGTGGGTATCTATCTTGTAATTCCTAGGGGTGTAGAGTAAACCCACCTCACCCAAGATGCAATACGTTAAATTTCCAAGCCCCATCATCCCCATCACATGATGTTAAATTGTGACCCCACCTCGTACATGAGATGTGGGGTTCCCCATCTCATACATTCTCTACACCCACTGGTCTCCATGGGAGTGAGATCTTCCTCAAATGGAATGACATCCTCTTTGCTGGAGCAGTGTCTATCCGTGAGGAAAGGGAAACCACGTTAGTGTAATCCCCTAGCCTTTATTAAGGGTGTTAGAATCCCTAATCCTCTTATCTTATTCATAACCAAAGACTAGAGAGGGGGGATGGGCATCAGAGTCCACATCTTATCCATGCCAAATCCATCTCCCTTTGGGCTTTGTCACCACCGGTCCTCCATCCTGGGGTAATTCCCAATCTCCATCTCCCTGGGATGCAAACCACATGTAATCCCCTATTTCCTCTTTGGAAAACAAACCATTCATAAGATCCTATTTCTTTTTTGGGTGGCTAACCACCTGTAAGCCCCATTCCACTTCCACTGATGCACCTTCCGTGACGTGATATTTAGGTATTTTCTGACTCTTGTTTCCCACACCGTGCATCTCTCACGTGGGCTTAGAACAATCATCGAGCATGGAATCCTCTATCGTCCACCCTAGAGTGTTATCCCCAACACCGCTCTGAACTACGTGGACTTTGATCCTTTCTAAGGAAAGGTACGTAGGAAGCCACCCCAATGTTCAAGCCCAACAACCATTTTTCCCGACTCCCTTCACGTCGGTTCACCACACCATCCCGAACTACATGGACATTGATCTTTGCCAAGGCAAGTTACGTAGGAATCCTCCAAGAGGTTAAATCCCAACAACCATTTGTTCTGACCCCCTTCATGTTGGTTCACCATCGTCCCTCATGATGTTAAACTGTATGCCCCTTTTCTTCCCACAAGGCGTTGAACAATACCTTCTCGATATATGTGGGATTTGATCCTTGTCTCCTAAATAGGGCACATAGGAATCCTCCATGTGGTTCAACCCCATCCAGCAGTAAGCCGTTGTGCCCCCATCCAGCGGTAAGTCGTTGTACCCCCATCTTGTGGTAAGCCGTTGTGCCCCCATTTAGTGGTAAGCCGTTGTACCCCCATTCAGTGGTAAGCGATTGTAAACCCCATCCAGTGGTAAGACATCGTGAACCTCATACAATGGTAAGCTGTTTTGATCCCCATTCAGTAGTAATATGTTATCAAACCAAACACAATGCTATGCCGTTGTCATCCCTTCTATTGGGACCCATATCTCTGGTCCATCCCAGTGGCGTTAGACCAACCCCAGGATTCTAACCACGCGTAAACCTCAGTATATCATCGGGTCACTGTCCTCTATGCCCACCACGATACTATACCTCATCCTGAACTACGTGGATATTGATTCTCTACCACGGGGATATGAAGGAGGTCTCTTCGAGGCTTAAATCCAACATCACTATCTCCCTAGAGCCGACTCCATCTCATTCTCCATACAATCCAATTAACCATCCATTATATATCTTGATTATTACCCGAACTGCCACATCCCAGTGAGATCATGTCAATTCACATCCTAGAATCAGTGTTCACTCTAGGGGTTCCACCCATCCGATCTACTATAGTCCGTGTTCCAATCAGTCTGATCCATCTCCGATAGACATTAAACATGCAGCATACCGTGTGTTAAACATGTGAAGCTTATGAAAACCTCATAGACATGCCTATGGAATATAATTCCCCACATTAGACGTGGGATTCCTCGGGCTTCTGTGCCCTTGAGAAGCCCTATAATATGGGAAATAAACCCAGAAACTCTAGTGTTTCAGCCTCCAGACATGCCAGAGATGTCCAACATGACAACTCCCCCGACCGAAGGTTTCTTCCCTAGCCATACCCCTTGTAATGTCACGAAAAAAGGAATGTAATTAACCGGTGTCCATGAAGATATGGCACTGGGAAGAGTTTCACAAACAACTTCTTAATCTATATGGGATTCCGGGACTAGGTGACGATTTACGAGGAGGAATCCATGGATAAAAGAACCAACATCCCATCATCCCATTTCAATCAAGGAGAAAACTTCTCTGAACAAGTAACATATGTCTCCCACCTTTTGAAAGCGGGAATGTGGGGCCACAGTTACCGCGTCCTCGTCCTCCTCAAATAGGCGGATGCGCACGCCCCTGCGAAAGTGTCAGAAATAGTCATAATCAACAAAAATATATAAGTATAAATCAAATGTGTTCATAGGGTTTTGACCATTGGTTAATATGACCATTGTAAACAATAATAATTTTTACTGTTAAATTATTGTTTATAAATAGAAATGATAATGGATAATTAATGCATAATGAAGAGTCTACGACCTCATCTAGTAGACCTATGTTGTACGAAGCCCATTTGATGGAGATTGGGAAGGAGGAAGCATTACTAGGCTTCTCTATGGACCAATCCCAATCTAGGCTTCAACATGTTAAGCATTATTTAAATCATATAAAGGCGAAGTTCATGTAAGTAGAGATTACCAATTGGGCGATGTAATCCAAGTCACCCCAAGAGTCCATCACCCTCACACACCTTACCCTGAGGTCGTATGCAGAAGTTTTGAGGGTTTATGTGTTAAGTACATACTTACATAAAATCTAATCACATTATTTTAATAATATTTTTATTTCATCCATTCCATTTTAATAATATTTTTTCTTAAAAATTGAGATGGAATTTGAAAAATTTAATTTTCAGGTTAAAATTGTACTTTTCAGAAAAATTTAAACTATCATATTAAAATAATTATTTATTAATAATTTATATTATACTTAAATATTCTTATAAAAACACTTTTTTTAATTACAAATTATAAATTTTTTTAAGTGTAGAAAATTTTACTCTACATGTCACTATGCATTTTCGATCCGCTAATATTTTAATTAATCAAATATTTTTATAGTTAAAATAAAATTTCTCATATTTATAGATTTATTAATGTATAATAAATTTCATTTTTTAATTCATAATTTCGATATTAGTTTATAACGAATTTATGAGATTTTTATAAAATGTTTTTTTTCGGTGAATAGTAAAAATTCAGTTTTGAGTTTTCAGTATGTTTAATGACATCATTAATTAGGTAATCATGATGTAATAAAACTGGTCAACATTTTCGTAATAAAATATGATATGAGGTGTCCCATGTTGCCAATGCCATGGGAAAATACCATGGGAAATCCAATGTTTTTGAAAATACCACAAATGAGGTGTCCTTTGAAATTAATAAACAAATATCTCTCTTTTACTATAAATTACCACCCATTCCATCATTTCAATTCATTAAAAAATCACTATTCATGATTTTAGGATAGTATATCATCCCAAGGAGTCCTTCCAAGGTCCCATTAAGCCCCCAAGGTCTCAATTTTCATGTTTTAGAAGTCAATGTTCATGGTAAGGGAATTCCCAACATCTCTTTTCCTTTCAAGTTATATTTTATGTGGTATCTATTTCAAATTTCCATACCATGTTATTATTTACATGTTATTATGTCCCTATAAATTATTATGAGTCTTTTATTAATGGTTGACCCATGTCCCCTCTATTTTTAATGTTTTATAAAACTATGTTTTATACCTGTTATGGTGCAGAATTTTCATCTCAAAATCTATCTCTATTTCTCAAGATATCCTTTTATTTTATTTATGTGAATAACAAAAACACTTTCATTTCAATATGTATTTATCATTACATAAATATGATTTATTTTATTCTGGAATTTCCATACATAAAACCCTCATTCCATTTATTTGTGTTATAAAGGACATAATGATCATGTTTTTAAGCACCGTTTAAAATGCTGTTATTTTGATATGAAACTCATTTATTTTATTATATATGGGTTATTAATGAAATGTTTGATTATGATATAGTTGGATAACATAAAAATAAAGTCATATTAAGGTTTCACTCTAATATTACTCCAATTCATTGGGTAAATAAATTCATCTCTAGAGATGAAAGTTTTACGATACCTTGGTGAATAACCATGGTAATTTTTATGACACCATAGGGATGGACCTTGGTGATATGCTTATGACTGTCTAAATTAAATGTTGTAGAAAATTTTCAATTTATTATTCATGATATTATTATTATGATATGCATCTTTATGATTCCTTATCGATATTCAACATGTTCGTATTGATATTGCTCAAGATCACATGTAAATTGTTTCACTTGTTTTCTTATAATGGGCCTTCTTCTCACCCTTCTCTTTGATGTATGTCCCTAGGTTATGATATGAAATAAATGTAATTTGGATGAAACATAAAAAATTATTTCACATGGAAAAGAATAATGTTTTATTTTTTTCATAAATTGTGCACCTTTTCCCAAGACACTAAACAAAAAATTATCCTTTTTTGTAAAATGTCATGTAAAGTTATGTAATAAAAAGGCCAAATACTATAGTTGGTATAAAAGGATATTTTAGTAATTTGTGGAAATTATGATTTGAAACATTGGTATGGGCCCTATAGAAAGGTTTAAATATAGTAAAACATCCTGGTAGTTTTGTGGAATATTAATTAAGTTGTTTCCGGACAAAGAAATCCCTTTCTAGATACAAAAAAGTGGATGTGGATCTGGCTTAGATGTATATAGGTGTAAAACCCGAAAACACTAATTTGAGATAGACTTGAATGAAAATGGGTGCATGAAAATAATCCTTTATACACTTTTTTTTGACACTCCTGGGGGATATGTTTGGTTAATCACAAATTTTTTATGAACCACTATGAAGGATTTATAGAAATGGAAATTGTTGATAATGAATAATGTGATTAAGCATGTTGGATTAAGACATAAAAATACTTTATATTTATAATATTCTAAAATGAAACAATTTTCTCACTAAGGTTTTATTCTTATAGAAAATGGTAGAAAAATTGTAGGAACCATGTAAATGGTGAGGGAAACAAACCAGGTGCGGATAGCCTTCCGATAGAAGCCAAAATAGAAACTTTTTTGAGAATGATGAATCAAATAACTCAAGTTATATTGAATAACATGAATAATGATGAGAGACTGGTTTCATCAAGATGGGAAAAACATTCCATTTAGTCCTTTATGCATCAATTACCTCTAACGATCAGTGGATCTACAAACCCATTTATTGTTTAATAGTGGATAATATTAAAAAAAATCTTTTCTGTACATTGTAGTTATAAAAAATAGAAATACACCCTGGCTATTTACCACATAAATAGAAAAACTGATTAGTGGTGGGAACTGATTAAAAACATTAGGCCATTAATAGATATTGAATCTATGTAGTGGGAAGGGTTCAGGGGAATCTACATTAATTAGTATTTCCCACATTCAATGAGAATGAAAATAGAGAAGGTATTTCTCAAGCTAAATCATAAAAAGAATGAATCTTTGAGAAGATACGAGATGAAATTCAAAATTCTTTCACATTATACCTCTAGATTTTTCATTGATCCTAATGTGAATGTTGATATCTTCTTCAAAAGACTAAGAACTCATCTACGAAAAAATTTATCCAACTGAGACTATGATAGAAATAAAGAAATCATATGAAGTGATTTGAAATTTGAACTGGAGTTTAGTGAGATGCAGTGGTCCCATAAATCCAATGAAAGTAAGAGATCAATTGAGATAATATTTGGTAGGAACTTTGATCAAGGAAAATAAGTAAGGTAAGGGCAACTTCCCATGTGTAATAAATGTGGGAAGAATTGTTCAGGAAAATTCCTGATCAAGAGAGGAAAATGTTACATGTGTGTAAGAGATTTCCATATCAGTAGAAATTTTTATAGTGAGGTGAATAATCAACTTCCCAACACTAAATATAAAGGGAATATGGTGCAGGGCCATCCTGAAGTCCAATGCTTCACGTGTGGACATCTTGGGCACTTTGAGTGTCACTGTCCAAATCTAAGGGTAGTAGAGGGGAATAACCATCAACCTCAGCATAGGCCAAGGGAGAAAGTTAGTTCTTTTTATATCATAATAGATTATGTTTAAGCTCAAAATGATGTGTTGGTAGGTATTCATGTTTTTCTATCAAAGATAGCATGTACTTTTTTGGATTCTGGTTCTACACAGTCCTTTATGTTCACCATGTTTTCAATGAATATAGAATCAATACCTAAACTAATAGAAACAGAACTATAATTCAAGACTCCTCAAGGTAATATCCAAGAATAAACATTGTTAATAAGCCTTATTATTTAATTTATTGAGAACGATCTTCTATCAAATCTAATAGTCATTCCCATGTAGGAAATCAACATTATACTAGTGATGAATGGGCTCTCAATGTTCAATGCTAATATCAAATGTATAAGCAAGTAAATTTCTATATTCTTGAATTGAAAACCAATAGTTATATTCCAATAAAAGATTTCTAAACCTGATCATTGTCAATAAGCACCTCTTATTGCCTTCTTTATGGATTTGATCAGTAAGGAAGAATAATGAAATGAGAGTATAAGGATAGATAATGTCCCTATAATTTATAAATACATTAACATATTTTCTGAGAAGTTACATCAACCCCACCCATAAAGAGAGGTAGAGTTATCCCTTGAACTTATTCCAAGATCCTAGCCTATTTCAAAAACCCCGTATATAATGGTGAATGTTGATTTGGAGGAATTAAAGAAAAAACTCCAAGATCTTTTGGAGAATGGGTTTATCTAGCCAAGTGTGTCTCCATGTAGAGAACATATTCTCTTTATGAAGAAGAAGGATAGATCAATGTAGTTATACACTTACTATAGATAACTTAATGGGACAAATGTGAAAAACTAGTACCCTCTTCCAAGAATTAATGATTTATGGGATCAGATTCTTGGGGCTAAATTATTCTCATTGATTGATCTTCGATCTGGTTATTATCAACTAAGGGTGAACAGAAAAGATATTCCAAAGACTGCCTTCCTATCAAGATATGTTCATTATGATATTGTTGTTATTATTAATGGATATACTAATTCTCCTACTATTTTTATGGATTTGATGAATAGAGTCTTTAAGGGATACCTTAATAACTTTGTCGTAGATTTTATAGATGATATTTTGATATATTCCAAAATATGAGAGGAGCATGATGATTATGTAATGGTTATTTTTCAAACTCCATAGAAGGAAATTTTTTTTGGAATGTTTTGAAAATTTTAATTTTGGTTATAATAAGTTACTTACTTTGGGATCATTATAACCAATAAAAGAATGTCAATTGACCTTGTAAAGAAATATTTTATGGAGGAGTGGCCTAGTCCTAAAACTGTAACTGAGATCTGATGTTTCCTTGGATTATTGGGATATTATATGAGGTTTGTAAATAACATTTGAAAAAATTATAATAAATTAACAAGGTTAACTCTAAAAGGGGTCAAGTTCATCTGGAAAAAGGAGTGTTAGGAAAGTTTCCTAGAGTTGATGAAGTGATTGGTTAATGTACCCATGTTAAATCTACCCTGATTTGGAGAAGGATTCATTATTTTTAGAGATTCATCTCTAAAAGGGATAGGGTGAGTACTCAGGAAAAATGATATTGTGATTGGTTTTTCATTTTGGTAGCTAAAGACTCATGAGTAGAATTATACTACACATGATTGTGAGCTGGTTGTGGTTTCTTTTGTTATAAAGATATGGATTCACTATCTTTATGGGGTGAAGTGTGATATATAGATAGACCATTACATTTTCAAGTATATTTTTACACAAAATAAATTTAACATGCGATAGAGGACATGGTTGGAACTTCCTAAAATTATGATTTTTCAATTAATTGTCATCCCAGAGGGGTAAACAATGTTTCTAATGTATTAAGTAGGAATGAACCTATTGTTCTAGAATTGATGAGGATTCAAGGAGATATCTTCATTAATGACCTAGAGAAACTAGAAATGGAAATTTTAAGGGAAGGGACATCATCAAACCTATCCCAAATGTTTTCTCAAACATAATTACTAAAGAAGATCAAGAAATATAAAAAAGAATAACCTTTATTATAGAATATTTTTGAGTTTGTGAAGGAGGGTATGTTTCTCGAGTTCAATATTAATCAAGAAGTTGTACTAAAATTTCATAGAAGCCTATGTTTTCCATCTATTTCGGAAATAAAGAAGCAGATGATGGATGAATATCATTGCTATAAATTCTCTATACATATTGGAAGAAAGAAAACCTATATGGACCCTTGTGTTCATTATTGGTGAGAAAATATAAAAATGGAGATTGCTTACTACAGTACCAGGTGTCTGGTATATCAACAGGTGAAGGAAGAGTGACAACATGTGAATAGGGTATTATAACCACTACCTATACCAACATGAATGTTGGATAATATCACTACAAAATTTTCCACTGGTCTCCCAAGAAAATCCATTTTAAAAAATGTGATATGGGTTATAGTGGACCGTCTCACCATGACATCCCATTTTATCTCTATTCAGGATGATTTGTCTCTTGATCAACTTTCCTAGATTTACGTGAAGGAAGTAGTGAGTATGCGTGGAGTTCCACTTTCTATCATATTTGATCATGATCCATGGATCACATTAAAATTATGGAGAAGTCGTCAACATGCTCGATGTACTGAATTCAATTTCATTACAACCTGTCACCCCCAAACTAATGGCCATTCTAAAAGGACTATTCATACACTCGATGACATTCTGAGAACAAGCTAAATGGAATTTAAAGGTGCATGGTGTCAACATCTTCCATTAGTTGAGTTTTCATTCAAAAATAACTTCCACTCGAGCATTAAAATGACACCATATGAAGCCCTATATGGGAAGCGTCATAGAACTCATACATATTTGGATGAAGTTGGTGAGAGAAAGATTCTTGGGCCTGATCTTGTGAAAGAGTTTATAGAAAAGGTTCATCAAATTGAACAACACCATAATGCTACTCAGAGTCGGATGAAGAGCTATTCCGAAAACCGTCAAAGGGACTCGATGTTTGATGTTGGTGACAAGGTCTTTCAAAAAATTTATCCACTGAATAGAGTCATTCGGGTTGGAAAGAAATGGAGGCCTATCCCTAGGTACATTGGCCCCTATGAAATCATTATTCACATAGGAGTAGTTGCTTATCTGCTTGCACTTCCTCCAAATATATCTCAAGATCATGATGTATTCCACATATCCCTTATAATAAATTACATTCTTGACCCTTCACATGTACTAAATCCAAAGGTGGTACAACTGGAACACGACCTATCTTATGAGGAGCAGCCGGTGGAGATCATAAATTGTAGAGAAAATGTTCTACACAACATGATTACTCACTTTATTAACGTTTAGTAGAGGAACCACAAATATAAAGAATCCATGTGGGAACTAGATGAGATTATGATGTAGAAGTACCAGCACCTTTTCTCTTCTGAGGGTTCGAGTTGAAATTCCATGGAAAAAATTTATTATGGTGGGAAGAATGTAATGACCCTAACTTTCAAATAATATTTTTTTCTGAAAAATGTATGTATATTTATGAAATAATAAATAAAAATATGTAAGTATAAATGAAATATGGCCATTTTGTTTTAAAATTCTGTTACTATTAGAAACAATAATAATTTTTAACATTATAATTATTGTTTATAAATAGAAATGATAATGGATAATTGATGCAGAGAGAAGAGTAGATGGCCTCATCTAGTAGACTCAGCCAGTATGAATCCCATTTGTGATATCTTGGTAAGGAGGTAGTGTCAATAGGATTTACTATGTACCAAGCCCAAGACGAGCTTCAACATTTTAATCTTGAATAAAATCACATATGGAATAATTTCAAGTTATTAAGGATTACCACTCTAGCGATGTTAACTTTGCCACTCCAAGAATCCATCATTATCGCACACCTTACCCTTAGGTCATATGAAGGTGTTTTAAGGGGTTATGTGTTATTTCCCTAGTTACTTAAAATTTAATCTCATTCTTTTAATAAACTTTTTATTTCATCATGTTTGTTTAAAGAATAGTTTTTCTTGAAAATTAAGATGGAATTTGATAAATTGATTTTTTTGGGAAAAATTGTAGTTTTCAGAAAGATATAAACATTCATACTAAAATAATGATTTTTTAATAATGTTTTTATATGAAAATAGTGTTATAAAAAAACTTACTTTTTATTTAAAAATGATAAAATAAGTTTATTTTTTTGAGTGTCAAAAATATTACTATGCGTGTCACTATACATTTTTTGTCTGCTAATATTTTTTTAATAAAGAGTTTTTATAGTTAAAAATTAAATTTCACAAATGTGGGATTTATTAAGGTAAAATAAATGTCATTTTGGAATTCATAATGTCGATATTAGGTTATGGAGAATTTATGAGATTTTTATAAAATGTTTTGTTTTTTGGATAATAGAAAAAATACAATTTTGAGTTTTTAGTATGTTTAATAACATCATTAATGATGTAATAATGATTTAATAATGCCGGTGGACTCTTTACTATTAAAATATGATATTATTTTTCCCATTTTTCCAATACCATGGTTAAGCCCTTGGATTTGCACATACCACAATTGAGGTGTCCTTTATAAAATTAAAAAAAAACTCCCCCCACCATTTACTATAAATACCCACCCATTACTTCATTTCCATTCATTAAAAAGTCATTATATACAATGTCATGATAGTATTCCCTACCAAGGAGTCCTTCCATGTTTTCCTTAAGCCACCAAGGTCTCGATCTTCGAGTTTTAGAAGTTACTATTCATTGTAAGTGAATTCTCAACTTATCCTTTCCTTTCATCTTATATTTTATGTGGTATGTCTTTAAAATTTAAATACCATTTTATTATTTAAATTTTATTCTATCACTATACTATGTTATGAGTCTTGCATTAATGGTTTACCCTTGTACCCTCTCTTTTTGATTTTTTAAAAAACTATGTTTCATACCCGTTATGTTGTTTAATTTTCATCACAAAATCTATCTCTTTTTGTCAAGAAAATATTTTATTTTATTTATTTATATAACCAAAACTATTTAATTTAAAAAGGTATTAATGAAGACATAAAAAATATTGTTTGATTATTTAATTGAAATATATAATACCCTCCTTCCCTTTCATTGAGTTATTAATGACATAATGATCATGTTTTTAATCACTTTTTAAAATACCATGATTTTGATATGAAACCCATTTATTTTATTCTCCATGGGTTATTTATTAAAAATATTATTATGATCTATGTGTATCACATGAAAATAAGGAATTATTATGTGTTTTCCTAGATAGATCTTCAAAGCATTGGGTGATGAAATTAATCTCTACAGATGATATGTTTTACGATACTTTGGTGAATAACCTTGGTAATTTTTATAAAAACTTGGGGATAGACCTTGGTGATATACTTATGAATGTCAAAATTAAATGTTATAGACACATTTTTAATTAATAATTAATGTTATTATTATTATTATATACTTTTTTATCATTAATTTATGATATTTCTCATGTACTTATGATATTACTCAAGTTCACATGTAAACTATTTCACTTATTTTCCCTTACTGGGCCATCTCATCACCATTTCCTTTGATGTTTTCCCCCCTGAGTACATGCCTCACCTTTAATTTCCTATTTCGAATGAATAAATAAAATATTAAAAGGGTATGAAAACAAGGTGGATCCTCTTTGATTATTAATGTGAACAATAAGGTTAATATGATTTTCTAGACCAAGATTCTCCATTTCCTCAACTCTACACACTTTCAAGACTAAAAATAAATTATGGTTGGGGTTTCATAGATCTTATCACTTCTTCAATTTTATTGTGTGTGGAACTTCATTCTTCAATAATTATTAAAGAACATTTTTTACCTGATGAAATTTTTTTATTATTTAAGAAATCCACTTATACGGGAGTTATTGTTGAACAATATTAATGATTGTGCCCAACCATTTTTCACTCACAAATGAAACTAATTTACCTTCAGGTGGAATCTTTTCTTTTTCTATTATATTTATTTTCTTGTTATACTTCTATAATACTCATTCTATATAAGTATTATGGTTAAATAACTAACATATCATTATGTACTTTGGAAACATGTTTAGATCTTCCACATGGATTATTTAGAGTTCCATTATTTTTATTATTTCTAAAGGATGATGCATTTTTATTTAACTTCATAGATTTTGAATCCAAGTTCTTTTGATATTTCATTCTTGATATTTTCTTGGGATAATTTATGTTTACAAAATTCGTCAGCTTACTTCCCGAGAAGTCTTCATCTTTCTTTAAAAAATTTTGTGGCCTTTTTTTCGTATCATATTTTGATACATGTCGAGATGAACATGAACCATCTTTGTGACACCTACCAATACATACACCATAGATATTTTTAAAATTTCCAAATATTTTTAAAATTATACATATTTTTTAAAATATATGGACGATTTTTATTCATCTATGGCATGCATCCCCTTAAAATGGGTTTTTTTTTGTTATTTTTCATTTAGAGAATTTTACCAATATTCTAATACACAATGATTGAATCTGTTATAGCACTAATATTTATGAAAAAATCTTGGTCTTCTTATTTATTATATATATTTCTTTTGGGTATTCTTTATTTCCTTTTGGAATCTCTAGGGGGAACCACCTTAACAATATTTTTTCTATCCACCATAGTCACGGTGGTTGGATTTTTATCACCTCTTTTCATCCATGCTTGTATAGATTTTGTTTTCCATCCTATGTTATTTATGAAAACATATTTAAAAAAATTATCAAAAGATGGAATGTGTGGAACCTATTTCTTTATTGATTCTTGAGATTGATCATTAAAAAAATTCATGATATTCTTCTCATGTGTTGGAGGTATTTTCACCATAGAATCCTTTAATATGTATTGTGTTGAAGTAACAAATTTCTCCTTCTTTAAGGATGTTTGAATATGTGTCTTCTCCATATTGGAAAAATGAACGTCCAATTCTAAACATCTTATATTGAGGGTGTTATTCTAATATTCAATAATTATCATATTCTTTTCACAAACCATCATCTCCCTTTTGACTTCCCCTTCCATCATCTTAAATTTGTTTTGTAAAAAAAAGTCAAGGTCTATGATTTTCTTGGATTTCACTTCTAATTTAAAATCCTTGAAATCAATTCTATTTTTCAATTTTTATTCATGTTCATGGATATTTTCTTTTCTATTATTCTTTAATACATCTTTCCCTTCAACTTCTGCGAGCCATTTTTTTTAATTTTGAGGAACATATTTTAAACTCCAACTTTATTTCTTAAAAGGATCCAACATATTTGGAGAGATTTATACAATATAGAACTATTCATTTAAAATACTTATCTATGTCATTATCTTATTTTTCTAGTGGTTGATCACCTCTTGATTACTTAGAAAAAATTCACAATAATGAGAGATTGCTCCATTGGGAACACAATGAATATATATTAATCTATCAAATGATATATCTTGATAAGTTGTAGATTTATTATCATCACTACTTATGTTGGGATATTATTCTTCAAGGAATTTTCTACAAGAATATTCACATACGTCATGATCACTTAACATTTTTGATTCTCTTGATATAATAATGTTTTCCATATACTTGGTGGAAACTTGATCTACCTGCTCTTTATTTTCCAAGACCGATTTTTCTTCTTTTTTATCATGGCACATAGAAACTGATAAATCCTATTATTTTGGAAGGAGGGATTTATTTTTCCATATTTCTCTTCTTTTTCATTCACTTGTTCACTATGATATTTGTCAAAATAGAATTATTCTTATATATAATCGAATATTCACTAAAATAGGACATCATTTTTAAATCAGGAAGGAAACTCAAATATTTATAGTAGAATATCATGAATGTAGAGAATCTAATAGAGGCAAACAAAGACTCAGATAAAAATTGGTTGGACCACTTTAGGATACACTGAACACTAAGAGGGGGAGGTGAACCACTATTGGGTATAAATTTTAGAACTATAAGGATATTGATTATTCATTTATTTTTCCCTTATCATATGAAAGTATATAAAATAAATTAAAATATGAAACCTGATATTTTTACAATGTTAACTACATAATAAGAGTATTTGGTCCTTATTGTGTATGGTGATGACTATTACCTAGATTCTCCACTATAATGTGATACCAAATACCATGGTTTGGCTGGAAAACAATCCTTAGAATATGTGTGGGTACCTATACTATAGGAGTGGGATGAAAATAATTTAGGATCCATGGACCGGTGATGACATGGTCCAACTTTCATCTCCTAACTGGTTCTTCATACTCTCTATGTTGACAGATTCCAATTTTTTTAGTAAGATTTTTTATAACACCAATTACATATTCCAATTATTAAGACTTTCATTGGATGTGATAGTGTTGGATTGTTCTTATCCTCATTCTATTTTATGTTTTAAAATAGTTGGAAAGAAAAATTAATTATTATTCTTTCTACTAGAACATATCTATCTGATACACCATATGATTTGTCTATTTGATAACTTTTGTTCAATCCAGTACGTATACATCTGATCCATACTTCTTATTTCCAGTAGTTGGTGTACTGTTTCTCCATCTGGTTCTTCTAGTCCATCTAATTCCCCTTTCTCTATATAATACTCCTTCCCTTAAAACATCATCCCAAATCAATATTTCTATCATTATCCACCATAAGAACTTTCCTATGGATCATACATTTTTCAACATAATTCCCAGCCCCACAAATATCTTCATAAAAAATTCACAACTCATCAATACACTTTTAAATAGGGAGTGGTTCTATGAAATTTAATGGTTATTGTCATAATTGGTTTTAAACATCCCACTCAATATTTCTCAGGACCTATGTCGATAATTCCTCATGTTGACCACATTTAAACATCTTAAAAGACAAGCGTTGACCAATATTCAAAGGGAACTTCCTTATATCTTAGTGTTAATGTTCTTCTAAATTCCTCTTGAAATATTATCTATAATCAAAATCTACATTTACGATTATTGAAATATTGATTGTCTATCTCAATATCACAAAAATTAATAACTTTACAAAAATATTAAAAAATCATTTGAACATTTGTATAGTACAACATCCTTACATATATTTCATTCATTGAAACATTGAACAATGTTCCTTCTTCACTTATTTGGAACATCTCAAAATATTTCACAGGACACTTCCTATGACTAATGGAATGCTTCACAAAACATTCATCTGATAACTTCTTTGTTCAAACAAAAATTTCAAACTTCCTTTTGAAAGTTTATTTAGAATACATTCATAGGTACCTTACATTATCTGGTGGTTTCTTAGATTATTGTTAGTGGTTCACCATTTGATGGACCCTCAATGATTTTCTGAGCTTATTATTTCAGATGGCTTGGAAGAACTCTCTCAGATAACATTGTAATACATATCTTGATGTATTTTTAACACTTTTTCTAATGAAATCACATATAGAATTATCTCCAACGAAACTATTCATAAACCTCAAAAACCCTTTTCAGATATTTTTCACGGAAATTTCAGTCTGAAAAACGTTACATGAAAACCATGATCTTATCACTTCATACAAAAACTTTTATCTGATCGAGCTATTCAAAAGCCTTCAAAAAAAAATTTCGTGACCTTGAAATGCTTCCTATAAATATTCTTTGGAACATTTATCTGTTCATTTGGAAACATTTATCAACTACACCTACCAACCATCCTTCTTTCTAACAACCCACTTTATAAACATCATCTTTATTCGGTGATTCAGAAACACCATTCCAATCATTCGAAAATATCTTTATTTGATGGTCCTCACACATTTCCTCTAAATATTTAATGTGATTTAGAACTTGTTATTGACAATTTAAGAAATCATCCTTATAGAGTTTTTCTAATGAAACATCAATGATAATATAGTAGACTTCTTTATCCACTTCATCAACTACAACCTATTCAACACTTTCATCTCTAATTCATCGTAACTTATTCAAATAAAATTTTGATCTTTGTACAAGTATGACTAATGCAATTCTTATATCTATTCATTCAACTTCAATCAAAACATCACAATGCTTGAGAACTTTAATTCCTCTATAAATTAATATATTAATTAATTAAACACTACACAGTAAGTCCTTAATTTCCCCTTTGTACATAAGTTGATTAAATACTATTTTATATACTTTTCTCTTCATCTAAAATTAATATTGAATTATATCTATAAGGAATTATGAAGTTTGATCAATAAATAACACATCAATTAAAAACATCTACTATAGTTTTTCTAGTCAATATCATTTTGATTTAATTATTAATGTAATCAGTAAAAAATTTATTTCCACCTATAGTCCAATCAAAACAATCTATTCATGTCAATCTCTTATTTTTAAAATCATCCCTTCTGTGGTCACCCAAATTTTCTACTATCTAATTGGGATTTCCATCTTTATCTATATGATGGACTATATTCGATGACATCAAAGAAAATTACATTCAATATAATGGTTCATAAAACAATGTTTGATGGTGATAATTAGAAAACTTCATCTTCTATATTTTGTGTGATCAACTTCATCTGATTATCTTAGTATGGTCTACTCTATTTGATCACCACAGCTTGATGGCCTCTATCCATTAAACTACACAAACTTCATAAGGAAACACTTTAAGTAAACATTTATAATGTTGACAACAAATGTGCTTCTCAAGGAACGATAGTACATGTTGTGTACCTTAATAGAGACTCATCAATCATCAACTATAAACTAAAATTATTCAAAATAAATCTCAATTATATTTAGATAATAAGACTTGATCACCTCAAACAAACCTTCCAATATACTACTTCATTCTACCCTTTTCACAATAATAATGTCCGTAACTACTGAAAACAAATTAAAACACACACACAATGTAGGATATTCACTCACAGAGCATATGTTAGTGATCAACATGAATCATAGACCAGGAAGGTCCAATAGTTGGAAGAATAATTAATCTCATCCAAGAACCAATTATATTACAAGTGTAATCCAAAAATTAACAAATATTTAAATTTTTTTGATCACCCATTTTCAAGATATGATGAATGAAATAAGAATTATTCAATATCATAGGAGAGACATGAAAAAAATCACGTCAAAAAGATAATACTCTAGGTGTAAACCCTATTTTAGGAATGAAGTAAACCCACTAATTAATAAGAACAAGAGAGATGTGAATATTCATAGGAAAATGGAATGTTATGAAGCTGATGGAAATAAAAGTGCTTATATAAGAGGCAAAATCATCCCGACGAGTGGTTAAAGAATAAATCTAATCATGTGTTAATTTTTTGGGATGCATGAACACATCTATTGTTTTTTTGAAGAACTAGAATTCATCACTTATTGTGAATATGGTAGAAAATAAAGTTATGATGTTCCTTAGAAAAGGTATAGTTATTTTTCTCATAATTACTATAAATATAACCATGTTCTTAGTGGAAGTTACAGGGGGTGTAAATCAAGATTAAAAAAGGTAAACTAGTCTAAATTTTAAGAAACATATATCCCCCACAAGAAAATAATTCAAGTACTTATTGTAGAGGATTTTCATGCTGAAATAAATTCAAGATAAGGTTAAAAACTGATGTAGAAATAAGAACCTCAAAAAAATAATGGGGAACTAGAAGAAAAATAAAAAGGAAGCCTTGGTTATGAGGAAAATATAAATGGTTGCCTCAGTTGTAAGGTAAGAGGAAAATAATCCAAGGAAAAAGTTTAAAATGGAACGTACAACCATAAAGGAGATGAGAAAACAAATACGTAAGTGGTCATCCAAAAACCACAAAAAATGAAATAAATAATGGTGGAAGTGTTTTTTCAGTGGAGAAAGATATTTTTGGACGTCTTGGAAGGGTTACAAATGAATAAAATTTTAATGAATGGGGAGAATAACACTAATACATGAATGAAGAAACATATATTAGAGGATGAACATTCATATGATGAAATTTATGAAGTGATGAAATTATTTTCCATTCATTTGAAAAGGATAAATGGAAAGGTGGAAAGGTAAGGTTTTTGTATATCTTCACCGGCCTCATCCCTATACTTAAGGAAGTGTAAGGTACCCATATCCCCTTATTCTTTTTGGTTTCTAATATTTTGTGAAGAGGTGATAAATTAAGGGGGATATATGATACATGAGATTTTTTTGTGATAAAAAATAACTTGTGATGGGATTTTAAAAGGAAATATAATATAACCACAAATTTGAGTGGTTTTAGTCCACTTAAATAGGATCAAATGGAAAATAGTAGAAGCCAAAAAAAAATGAAATTCATGTTTTTTTCTCATATAACAAGTGGTTTGTTATTTAGTGTCATATAATGTTTTTAGGATATCCAAAATATTATAGTTTGGTAAAAAAAAATTTGTAAGCGGTGTCCCCAAATTGAGTTACAACAATTAGTGTCTTGAACTAAATACATAGGGGGAGCTTTGATGAACATTAAAGATAAGACTTATCAAAAGTTTTTGAATATTATAAATAACTAAAATTAATGGAGTTCAAGTAGAGTTAATTTATTAAACTAAACCACTCTATTAACAAGTAGTATTGAATTTTTAAAATGTGGTATAAATTAGTTCAACATGTGGTACCATCCTTACATTCAAAGTGAATTAAGAATTATTCTCATATTTTTTTGGTGTAAAGTGTATTTAAGGTCATAGATGAATAATTTAGATGTTTAAAGTCAAAGTTACTATGAATCCTAATAAAAATTCCTATGTTACATGAAAATCATTGTGGTTTTATGAAATAAGACCTGTTTCCTACACCAATCTATTGCTATGTAGGAATAGAGGGTTTGTTGAAATATCTGTTGGATCAGGTTATACCAAATATACCCAAGAGGGGTGAATTGTGTCTTTTAAAATTTCATCACATTATCATGATATGTCCTTTAAACTTTATCAGAATGATTAAGTAGTGAAAAATAAATAGCAAAGGACGCATGATGTATAGTGTTTTGGGGAATAGAAGTCCCCTAGTCCACTCCACCAATGCTCTACTCCACGAGCTTGGTGATTTTCACTATCTGGTCCTCTTATCAATAGAATGTTCCACAACTGAGTGCAGGAAGTTTCACCTTTAAAACTTTAAGTAATAATAGATCATACTGGTTCATACACAGAACAAAAAACACAACTTAGTACGAGAAGCTAGTCACTCAAAGTAAAAGATTATTATATCTTTGAAATACTTTCCAGTTTTTCTTCATAATTGAAACAACACAAAATTGACAAGAGATGGATCATCGATTTAAAAAATGATGTTCTTCATGTAAAGAGTAGTTCTGAGTCGATCTGGTTGTATTATATCTTGAAATTTAATTCAAAACTTTAATAGTAGTCGATTCAAAAAATATATTTTATGTACAATAGGTGAATATTCAATTGATTTTCTTCTTCTTCAGAAAATAGATCTTTGTCTATGTTCATAACAGATGATCTGTAAGTCTCAATTGTCTCTATAAACTGTAGAAGTAAAAAAATCAATAGCTTGGTATATATTGTTCTTCATTTCAGTGATTCACCTCTATTTCGGTAATACAAAATTATACAAGTATATATAGAATTAATACAATAGATCTCCTTTTAAATTTAGATCCACAAAATTCTCCTTTAGAATCACGATATTCAAATATTTTAATAACCAGAGTAGTCGTAACTCCCCTTAAAATTTTCCATGAAAAGGTCTTCTTAAATCAATCCTTTGAATCATAAATAAAAATATTTGAGTCAATCAAAGACATGCTTTAGATTCGGGCTTTTAATCTAGCTTTAAATCAGACTAAAAATCAGCATAAAGACTATTACTTTAATAAAGTTTTAATTTAAATCTCTAACGCCAAACGTAGGGTTGAACTACATAGAATACATTCTATGAATGTAAGGTTCACAACGTAATGTTGAAATAAAACGTACGGTTGATCATTCATACTTTTCTCTTCAAATATCAAACAAACAATACATAATCCATAATCTTCAAAATGAAAGGTAAATGATCCAACATAAGGTTGTTTACAAAAGTATGGTTGATTAACCATACTTTTGAGAAAAAAACATGATTTATCCAAATTAATGTATGATTATTCTTCCATATTTTTCTGATATTCCAAACTTATGGTTCCTTCCAAACTTAGGGTTCTTTCTTCTATACTTTTTTTACAACGTATGGTTATTTAACCATACATTACCGATAACCTGTAAGTGACAGTTTTCATCCTTACTCTATGCTCCTCAATGTAGGGTATAAAAAATGTTTCCAGAACATGCTAACAAATATTCCACACAAATTAAAATTCTCAAATATTATTTCAAAATAGAGAAATAAATAATTTTAAATTTCTGAAATATACTCAAATTAAAATCATTATAATAATAAATAAGGGTATTTGTGAACATCAAAATCATCATAAAAAGACAAAGTATTATTGAAAACAACACTTGTTCAACAATCTCCCCCCTTTTTGATGATCCCAAAACCCATGAAATAACCAATAAAATTATCTTAAAAAATTAATTGTATATAATTAAAATTTTGTAAAGATAAAAACAATATTGTATTTTAACAAAATTATTTCCTAATTTTTACATTTTTTCCCTCATTAAGAAGTAAAATTTTATAAAGTAAAATAATATCTCCTCCTTTATAAAAAAATAATTCTCCAAAAATAATATGTTGTGATTATACATATTTCTACACATTTTTTATATAAAAAAGAATGATAGAAGAAGGAATATAACACATTTTAATATAGCACCGAACATAAGTAAATTCTATGGAAAACTAGTTAACAATATTTGAATCTGGTTTACTGACATTCAAACAGAGAAAATACAATAAAACAAATTAATGACACATAAACATGTGAATCAAATATATATTATAGAAAACATAATTACAATTATAGTAATTATGATGAGAATCAAGGTTGGGATATAAAGGTTTGGAAAATGGGTTTTAGCACCTCTGAATGATTTCCTTGATCTCTAACAGTTGTAGTCTCGACCTTTTTATCAGTCCATCACCTAACTGGAGTATGAGATCTCATCCTTCCTAAGTCAGATGAATGTCTTCAATCAAATTGGCTCTAAAAAAACTCATGTAACCTCTCTTCCTTTTCCATAAAAAGAGTTAACTTATTATTGAACTGATTCTGCAAAACTCTAATTCCAGGTTCATTCGAATTCGACTGGTCAATAAGAAACAATTGTTTGTCTAATAACATAGGTAATAGAGCACTATTGGACTGAATATCTTATAGTCTATCATTCATATTGCTCATAGCTACTATAATGGCATGAAATCTTCAAATCAGATCAAGTTAAATACCTGATGTACTGGCTTCACAATTTCTAATAGCTGCGAATTGTTTCTCTATAAAAGATTTAAATTATAGTAAATCTAACTTCATCACTATTTCAGATTTGATATTTGATATTTCAGATAACATTTACTTATTGAAATTTTCAACTTCTTTCTTAGAAACAGAACTAGCATTCAGTCTATGAAATTTCATATTCTCATTTTCAAAGGCTCTTCTTAAAGAAGCATTTTCAGCTTGAACATTATTAAATTTGAGGATCAATTCATCCACATAATCATTGTCAGAATCAAAGGCACATTGGTCTTGATTCTTAGTCTAAGCTTCCATTTGATTTATCAGTGCTAGAGGTAGGGATTCAGTATCTGACTTTTCCTCATTGTTCTTCTATACTGGTCTCTCCACTGATTTTTTCTTTCGAGTCCATTCCTGTCTCATCCATAGAAAAATCTACTTGAATAATTTCAGTGTGAATTATAGAAGGGTTCTCTATTGGGTTAGATTCTGGCACATCATGGGCATCTTCTTCATTGATTTCCTCCAAGACAGGTTCCTCTAATATAGTTTCCTCATGATCCAATTCTTCTTCGAAAATTTCAGTAAACTATGAATTTTCAGATCTAGTCACTTCAACTTTTCCAGGATTTTCAATAGTTAGATGCACAATTTCTTTTTCAAATTGAGGAGGCACCTCAATCTAAAAAACTATTGGTTGATCAACTTGTTGTACTGCATATTCTCTAATAAATCTGTATCTTAGAAGGGATTTAGTTGTTCCAATATTTTATTGAACAGGTTCCTCATTAGGTTGAGATAATCATGACATTTTCCTATGAATTCCTTCTTGACATTCATCATCAGCAGGTTTATCAACTATCTCAAATCATATTCTCCTTGGTACTCCACTAGTTCTTGATTTAGATACTCCTTCATTTGATTTTACAGGTTGTTCCTGAGCACATTCTTGTTCTTCTTATACTCCAACAGGCTTAAGTTTTCCTTTTATTGTGCTCCAAAAGAAACCAATCATCCTTAGTGTGCCAATATTGAAAATGTTTCTATGGTGACATTTCACTCAGGCATCCATCATCCTTATGATATATATCTTAAATAAGATATTTGAAATGAACCTTACAAGGGATTGAAGGCCATCCTCACTTCTGGTAGGCAGCAGTAGTTGAGATATCTGATCATAAATCTTGGAAAATTCAACTTTATATCACTCACAAATAGAAACATTATGTACATATCAGGGTACAATATTTTCTCCATCTCTGACATTCTCAGTGCAATAACTGTTTGCACAAATTTAACAAAAATCTTCTAGTCAGGCTCTAGAACTTTCACTAACATATTTCTTATATTTGTAAGGCCAAACCAAAAAGACATAATATACTCAAACTTATGGACATTATCACCAATTTTCTTTAAATCAAAGTGGAAAACTCCCTCATGAGGGCAGTGAATAATTTTGGTTATCTCTACAGATGAAAGTGAAAAATCTCTGACCTAAATCCTAGCTATTATTGAATCTTCATCTTCTCCAAGACTGAAATGAACTGATTTAAAAAAGTAAAGCAGTTCTACCTCATATAGAAACTCTGTATAGTCCCCATTAAAGGTTTTCTCAAGTTTCTGAAATTATAGGGCTTTCCTCATCATCAGATATGTCTGGTACAACCATTCCAGATGGATCACCTTTCCTTGAAAAATCTTTCATCTAGTCGAGCATTTCCTCTTAGAATTTCTGGTTTCTAGCTCATCAGTCCTTTTTATTTTGTTCATAGCTGTAACAAATTTCTTAAGATTCAAAAAGCTATGGTTTCAAAGGATCAAGTGTGAATAGATAAGAGAGGTAGAAGTTCTCGGGGTTTCAATGGGTTTTGAGAAAATGAAATGTTTTGGAATAAGAAATGATTTCTAACATTCTTGATTCCCGTGTCATTACACACATAGTAATTGTTACATTATTTTAATGTAAAAACTTAGGAGACAAAAGTTTAAAATAGAATTGATGATATTTTTAAATTAATAAAGACAAAAAAATATAATAATTTAAAATAAAAATAAATTCATTTAAAAAAAATAAACCTAGCTCCACCTTAATAAAATCAAACCTTTCAGTGGGAAGTGGTTCAGTAAAAATATCAGTTAATTTAATTTCAATGCTTACAAATTTTTCAAATATATCCATTTTAAGAACATGATCTCTTAGAAAGTGATGTATGATATCAATATGATTAGTTCTAGAATGATTAATAGGGTTTTTAGAAATATTTATGGACCTAGTATTATCACATAAAATAGGTGTATTATTAAAATTTAGTCCAAAATCCATAAGATTGTTTTTCATCCCTTAAACTTGTGCACAACAACTGCTAGTAGATACAAATTCTACTTCAGCTGTTGATACAACAACTTACTTTTGTTTCTTACTAGATCATGACACAATGGATTTTCCTAAAATGTGACAAGCCCCTCAGGTAATTTTTCTATCTAATATATAATATCCAAAGACTACATATGAATATGAAATTAAAATAAAATCAGAATTATTTGTATAGAGAAGAGATAGAAAAAAGGTTCACTTTAAATATCTAAAGATTATTTTGACAACACTTAAATGAGATTCTTTTAGATTAGATTGAAATCTAGCATAAAGACATACTGAGTACATCATATCTGGTCTACTAGTTGTAAGTTATAATAAAATTCCAATCAAATCTCTATATAACTTTTTGTCAAATGATTTTCCAGTTTCATCCAATTCAAGTTTTATATTAGTACACATAGGAGTTTCATATGTCTTGATGTTTTGAAGTCCAAATTTCATAACTAAATCAATAATGTATTTTCTTTGATTCAAAACATTTCCAAAATCTTTTTGTTAGATTTTCAGTCCTAAAAAGAAATTTAATTTTCCCATTATACTCATATCAATTTTTTTTGAATTAAATTTGAAAACTCGTGACAAAGATTTTTGTTTGTTGAACCAAAAATAACATCATAAAAATAAATTTGAACCAGTAAAATATTAGAATCTATAGTTTTCTTAAAAAGTGATAGATATTCCATTCCAACAGTAAAATCATTTTCGAATTGAAAATAACATAATCTTTAAGACCAAGATCTAGGTGCTTGCTTAAGGCCATAGAGAGCTTTATAAAGTTTAAATATAGAATCTCATTTTTGTGAATTTTCAAAACCAGGAGGTTTCTCAACATAAACATCTTTCAATAAGTAACCATTTAAAAATGAAGACTTAACATCCATCTAAAATAATTTAAAGTTCATATGAGATGCATAGGCTAAAAGGATCCTTGTGGCTTCTAATCTAGATACAGGAGCAAAGGTCTTATCATAATCTATACGTTTTTCTTGATTATAAACTTTAGATATAAGTCTTGATTTCTTTCTAGTTATTATTACTTGATCATTTTGTTTATTTCTAAAGACCCATTTGGTTCCTATAATTGGATAGTTTTGAGGTCTTTCAACTAAATTCCAGACATTATTTCTCTTGAACTGGTTTAGTTTTTCCTACATTGCTATCATCCAGCTTTCATCAATTAAGGCTTCTTCTAATGTATTATGTTTTAATTGAGATAGAAAGAAAGAGACTTCAGTAAGATTTCCTACATTTCTTCTAGTTTGTATTCCAGTGTCTAGGTCTCCTATAACAATTTCTAAAGGGTGATTCAGTAGGGTTCTAGATTGTCTATATAGTACACTATTAGGTTCATCACTGTCATGTTCTTCTAAACTGGACTAAATTTCATTTATATATTTTTCAAAATCATCTTTTAAATTCTCAATTCTCTTGTTATCATTAGAGTCAGATTCATCAATTTGGTGTTTTCTTTTCTCAAAGGGATCAGATTCATCAAATTTCACATAAACCGATTCTTCAACAATCCTTGACTTTTTATTAAAAACTCTATAAGCATTGTAAGTAGTAGAATATCCTATGAAAATGCCTTCATCGGATTTTGGATCAATCTTACCAATATTTTCCTTGGTGTTTAAGGTGTAAACCTTGCATCCAAAAACTTTAAAGTAATTTACACTAGGTTTTCTGTTATTCTAGAGTTCATAGGGAGTCTTTTTGAAAAATTAGTCTAATTAAAACTCTATTCATTATATAACATGTTGTTCTTACAGCTTCTACCCCGAAATAGGTCGGAATACTGAATTCATTTAGCATAGTCATATCCATTTCTTGAATAGTCCTATTTATTCTTTCAACAATTCTATTTTGATGAGGTGTTCTTGGTGTATAGAAGGTGTGTTTAATACTAATATTTGAGCATAAGGAATTAAATTCCAGATTCTCAAAATCTCCACCATGATCACTATTTAATGAAATTATTTTGGATTTTTTTTTTCATTTTGAATAGCTTTGAAAAAATTTCAAATATAGTAAAAGCTTCATTTTTATAATTTAGAAAATAAATCCACGTAATTCTAGAGTAGTCATCAACTAAAAAATATACATATAATTTAACATCCAAGCTTTCTATTCTTGAAGGTCCAAAAAAATCCATAGAGATATGTTCTAAAGGCTTAGATATAGAAATTTTGTTAATATATTTGAAGGATTATTTGTGCTTCTTGCCATGTTGACATGCATCACAGAATCTATCACATTGAAATTTGATACTAAGAAAACTTGAAACTAATTATTTCTTAGACAACTTATGTAAAGCATATATATTTCAATGTTCAAGTCTTCTATTCGAGATCCAAGTTTCTTTTATTTTTGTAGTTAAGAATTTTACTTTTTGTTTACATAGGGATTTTAAATCTAGGGTATAAACATTATTAGTTCTTGGTGCTCTAAATTTAAGAAATTTATCTTTAAAAACAAAACAACAGTTATTAGAAAAACCAACCAAATAACTATCATCACAGAGTTGAGAGATACTTATCAGGTTGTGTTTCAATCCTTGAACATATAGTACTTTATTGATTGAGACTACTTCTGGATCTCCAACTATTACAATGCCAATAATCTTGCCTTTGGCATTGTCACTAAATGTGACTAGACCACCATCATTTTGAGTTAGAGTTTTGAAATTTGATGGGTTTCCACTCATATTCCTAGAGCAGCCACTGTCCATATACCATATTTCAGTTTGGCTTCTATGACCTGTTTCTTCATTAGCTTCTACCATAAAGAACATGTTTCCTCTCAAATTTGATTATTATTTTTCCATGTAAGACTTTGATGAGCTGCTGGAGTCATTAAAAACATTCCATTTAGCATTTATTGCCTTCTTTTCTTTCGGCTCATAGTAATTTCTCTTGAAGAATTTCTTTTTCCTATATTCCTTTAATTTTAGAGAGGCCTTTTTTCTTTTGATAAAAATTACTGAATTTTCTATTTATCTGAGCTAGTTCCACATCTGAATTTGATGTATTAGAACTTTATGATTTCACCTTTATTTCAATTTTCCTTAGCTTTCTGATTTTTCTTTGTGATGACACCTTTAAGGCAGTGTCTTATCTCTTGATCAGAAACCTATTCTCATTTTCTTCATCCTGAATGTCAGACTCATACATCATTAGAGCTCCAATTAACTCTCTCATTATTAAATCTTTTACAGGTGAATATTTTCTTATAGCAGTATAAATTCCATTCCATCTTGGTGGTACTACTCTTAGTACATTTAGGGTTTGATCAGCTTGTTTGATCGGATCTCCCAAGGATGTGATGTTGTTGACAATATCTATCAACCGTCCATTCATATGGGTGATGCTTTCTACTTCAAAAATCCTAAATGTATCAAATTTTTCATTAGCAATAGCATACCTCATCTGCCTAACATTGTCAGTTCCTTCATAAGAAACAGTAATTTTCTGCCACATTTCATAAGTCATCGGGCATTGAGATACTCTATTAAATTCATCTGGTCCAAGACCAAAAATGATAGAATTCATAGCTTTCAAGTTTATGTCGTACTATGCTTCTGTATCTGCACTCCATGTGTCAGGTTTCTCTAGAATCACCTAGGGAGTTAGAATTTTTGAGTAGACTATGTATCCAAGGTTCTTTAAACAAATGATCATCTTTAATTTCCAACATCTATAATTTTCACCATTGAAGTAGGGAGCTTGAACCATTGACATACCCTCTCATGTATGACCCATTTATTTGTATAATATAAACAAATTCAACTTCTTATAGCTTTGAAAAAATATCATCCTATGATACCAATTGTTAGATCAGGTTGTACCAAATATACACAAGAGGGGGGGGGGGGGTGAATTGTGTCTTTTACAATTTCTCTACAAGATCGTGATCTCTCCTTTCATCTTTATCAGAAAGATTTAGTATTGGAAAATAAAGAGAAAAGGACACATGATGTATAGTGGTTCGGGGAATAGAAGGCACTTAGTCCACTCTACCAATTCTCTACTCCATGAGCTTGATGATTTTCACTTTCTCGTCCTCTTATCAATAGACTGTTCTACAACTGAGTGCAGGAAGTTGACACCTTTACAACTTTAAGGAAAAATAGAGCCTTATGGTTCATACATAGTACCAAACACACAAATTAGTATAAGAAGACGGTCACTCAATGTAAAAGATAATTTGATCTTTGAAATACTTTCCAGTTGTTCTTCATAATTTCAACAGTATGCAATTGACAGTCGATGGATCATCAATTTCAGAAATGATGTTCTTCAGATAAAGAGTAGTTTTTGAGTGGATCCAGTTGCAGTAGATCTTGAAATTTAATTTGCAACTTTAACAGTAGTTAATTCACAAAATATATTCAATGTAGAATTGGTGAATCTTCAATTGTTTTATTATTATTATTCTTCTTCTTCTTCTTCTTCTTCAGAAAACAGTGCTTTGTGTCTCTTCGTAACAAAAGATTTGTAAGTCTCGATTGTCTCGGTAAACAATTACATTGAAAAACTCAAGAGATTGGTATATATTATTCTTATTTTTAATGATTCGCCTCTATTTCTATTATAAAAAATAATACATGTATATATAGATTAAAGAGAAGCATTCTCCTTTTAAATTTAGATCCACAAAAATTGCCTTTAAATCACGATATTCAAATATTTTAATAACCAGAGTAGTTGTAACTCCCCTTAAAATTAACCATGAAAATCTCTTCTTAAATTGATATTTTGAATTATAAATAATCATCTTTGAATCACTAAAATATGTGCTTTAGATTCGGGCTTTTAATATGGCTTTAAATCATCTTAATAATCAGCATAAATATTGTTGCTTTAATAAAGTCATAATTTAAATCTATGACGCCAAACGTAGGGTTGAACTGCACAACATAGATTCTCTGAACGTAAGGTTCACAAAGTAGGGTTGATCTCAAATGTAAGGTTGATATTCCATACATTTCTCTTCCGCTCTCAAATGAACAATACATAATACATGATCTTAAAAATGAGAGGTAAATGATCCAATGTAAGGTTGTTTACAAAAGTAAGGTTGATGAACCATACTTTTGAGAAAAAAACATGACATTCCATATTAACGTAGGATTATTCTTCCATACTTTTATAATATTCCAAAAGTAAGGTTCCATCCAAACGTAGGGTTATTTCTTCTATACTTTTCTGAAAATTTATGGTTGCTTAACCATACTTTTCTGATAACCTGTAAGAAATAGTTTTCATCCTTACGCTACGCTCCTCAACATAGGGTATGAATAGTGTTTCCCCAACATGCTAACAAATATTCCATGTGGATTAAAATACATTAATATTATTTAAAAATATATAAATAAATAATATTAATTTCCTAAAATATACTCAATGTAAAACCATTAGAATAACAAATAAGGGTATTTGTGAAGATCAAAATCATCATTAAAAGACAAAGTATTGATGAAAATAACACTTTCTCAACAATATCCTGTTCGAAGTGGTAAATTTACTCAATTAATTTTTTAATAATAGTTCATCTATGAGAGAGTAGATATTATGGAATTAGGAATCAAACCATAAAATATTTTTGGTACATTGTATTCGGAAAACCAATAAGTAGTGGAAGCCAAAACATAGAACCATGTTGATATGAGGAGATGAAAAGACATGATGAATCCCTCCCTGTCATCATAAGGGGAGGTAAATACCATGATAAATCCCTCACTGAATTTGAATAAAAAGGGTAGGTGGCCTTTCTAGGAGTTTCATCCCACTCATCAAGGGGGCATAATGTTTGAAAAAGTAAGGACTCATTCAAATGGGGTTTTATTCATAAATAGAATATTGTAACATCCTAGTTCTTGTTCAATTATAAGTAACCAAACCTAGTTGGTCAAAATACCTCGATAATGCCTCCCAATATGCTAGAGGCTATCAACTAGAAGTGAGGGTTCATATTGTTATAGTGAGAATTTTATAACCTCGTAATCAAAGTAGCACAGTTGTGTAATAAATGGATAAATAACAGAAGCACAATACCAATATCTAGCATGATATAAATCATCCAGATGAAATAGATAGCCATAAATAGAAATAACTAGTACCATATACAAAATTATGTAATTCCATGTCTCTAAACAAAAATGAATAGAAAAACATAGTGACAGAAATGAATACATACAGTTATATAAAAAGAACAAAAAAACTAGAATACTATTTCCTAATAGAATCAAGAGCCATAGATCTATCATGTACTCCCCCTCTACTATTCTATAATCAAACAACCATAAACAATTTGTCACTTTCCCTTGTCCCCAACTGCTTCCATGAAGTCCATCTCAGTACCAATTAGTAGCCCAAATAGGGTGTGATATTTACTCAGTAGGCCCCCACCAATGATGTCTATAAACAATTCCACCTCTTCATATAATCTATAACCATGTATAGGTATAACAGGTAAAAATGTCAAGTGGTTGATAGAAATGAAAAGAACATGAACAAAATCTATAATGTGATCAAGGTATAACATGTGAGAATCAATATATATAAAGTATCAATAGTTTATATCTATTTTCATGACATACACCACCTATGAAAAGTGTATCAATACTATTAGGGCCAGTTTGCAAGGAATATTACTGTAGAGAACTCATCGAGGATTAGGATATCATCTAATGGAAAGATCAAAATTGTATCCGACCTACATGGGTCAGGTCCCAAGGTTTATAACATGTTAAACCTATATCTGGATATATTATTGTATGTGTAAGTTAAAGGTCTCATTCATCAATATTCCTCATCAGTGAAATTCTATAAATGATCATACATAGGGGTCATAAGTTTCATACCTTGATCCCCTAGCCAGTTCCATACCTTTATTCATAAGGTGTCATACCTTTATAAAAAGTCGATACCATATCGATATGTCTAACATCATACAAGTAGTATAATAAAATAAAAAAAGGATATGTTAGTGTCCATACCCAATCACAATTATCCATATAAATAGGAAAAATCCAATAGAATATCCATATCATTCAACATTTTAATTTAAATCCATCCATTTAATTACTTTAGTAACATTTAAATAACTATGAAATGGAGTCATGTCCATATCCAATTATCTCATAGGGAAGATTGGGTTGAGCATTACAACCTCCAACCATATCGAGGTGAAAAAAATGGAACCCTATTAAGGTTTCAATAATTTAATTAATACATTTATTTATTAAGAGAAACTTATAAAAGGTCTAATGTACATTACAATATATATAATTAAATGGATAGATAAATCTTAGGGAAAAGGTATAAATCACCAACCTTAATCCTTCGGTAGAACAATCATCCAATATTGGCCCATGGTTCATCCTAAATCAAAATAAAATATAATAATAGATGAAAACCCAACAGATATGAAATATTATCTTTCAAGAAAATAGATCTGTTGATTGGAAAGTAAATTATGAAAATATTGAAAGGAATAGATATCTTACTGATGGATATCCAATGTGACAGAAGGTACTCAAATTAGATGCCAGATGGAAGAATGGCTTCTAATCCTTGGTTTGGCATAGATGAGGAGATCTCAACAATGAAGAAAGGAGGTATGCTGTTTTATGAAAAAAAAATGGAATAAAAAAGTTTAGAATATTTCAAAAAAATGAGCTCAAAATAGTCATTTATTTAAATATTTAAAGGGTTCATGGTTTGGCCACACAATTGTTCAAATCACACACCAACCATCCACACCTCATTGTTTAGAGAACACACCCCGCATTGCTTAAAGTTCATTATTAGACAACCCATCTGTAGTCCAAGTGAACCCTATTCCTCAACCTAACATGGATAAATCCCACTTTCATGGTTTATACAAACCATGTGGTACCCTTATAGGTCTGCATGGTATGAGGGGCATAGTTAGCAATAACCATGTGTTAATTGTGTACCTCTCTAGTATTCTATGAAAAATGAAGATATCGACACTAATGAAGCCCCAAATGCATATGAACCATTCCTTAAACCATACATCACATTTATAAGGATAAAATAAAGGTCTTAATCAAATAATTAATGGTGATATACCTTATATGAAAAAATGAGGATCTAACAGGACTCCCCCATTAATGAAACTCATCCTCGAGTTTCCCTTCCTTGGTGGTAAACCATCATCTAAGAATAACTCTAGACACTAAGCATGTATGTATTCATATATCTCCTAAGTATAATCCTTTAATATGGACATGTTTCCAAAGAACCCATTCTAGAGGAATTGACCTACCTCATAGGTCCCTCAAGCATCGATACACAATACAAATACACTGCTCCTCAAAGGATGCATCAACATCCAATTAAACCACCTCGTGCTAAGGAATATGAGATGAATATGAATGATATCAACAATTTTGAGATACATGGTTGACATCATGCATGGATTGGTAACTCGGAGGTTACTACAGCTGATAAGAAATCATTCTGAATATCTCTAAAATCTCAAAGGTCCTGACATAACCATGCGATTGCTTCCCCTATTTCTAATTTTTTTATTCTCTAGTCTAGATGAAACTCTTAAGAAAACATGAATCCCCACAAAAAACTCTAGTGGTTTACAATCATTATTGGTATATAGATATTTTCCTATACTTACCTATATCCATTCCCTTCATTATCAATCAAATATACACTAAATTTCCCTAAATGAGACAATATCCAAGTTTCAAAGTCTCTCCCACCTCTAACAAGCATAGGGATGAATATTTTCCTATACTTACCTATATCCATTACCTTCATTATCAATCGAATATACACTAAATTTCCATAAATGAGATAATATACAAGTATCAAAGTCTCTCCCACCTCTAACAAGCACAGGGATGAACAAAAAAACTTAACATATAAATCCTCATTAGAATACATATTTATCATATCCTAAAATCAATTATTTTAGGTTAAATCTACATGATGTATATGTTTCTCCCAAGGACCTATAAAATAATGGACACATGCTCGAATCATGTCCTCTAAAACTTGTATCATCTGCTTGAACTTCACATCGGTCTGATAGTGGAAGGATGTGCCCAAAATCACTTATGTAGCTAATTATTTCTATAAATCCTTCCAAAACCATGACATGAAAAAGAATCCATATAAAAAATGATAATTTTATGGACCCCATGTAGGCATAAAATCTCATGGACATATAGTCTCTCATTCTCATCAACTAAGAAGGTTTAGCTGATAGGTAAGAAGTGAGAGAACATTAGGAGCCTTTCTATGATCATCTATATTGCATCACTGCATTGGGTGGATCTTTTTAATCTAGTCAAAAAACCCATAGTGACATAATCTTATTTACACTCACTAGTGGGAAATATCTATAAAAGACTTATTCATTGCTAGGGTACTAAATTCATCTGTTAAGAGATGGAATGATGAGTAACAAAGATAGATATTTCTCTTTTCATAACAGGCCACCAATATTGGTGGCATAGACTGTGATACATATCTATAATCCCAAGGTGTATCAGAAACATAGGAACAAGAGACTCTTGTATAAATTCCTCATAAATGTTTTTAGGAACCAAGATACATACATCGATGTGAAAAAAGTCATATTCATCGATGTTCTAACCTGGCATTGGATCCTCACTTGAAACACTATCCCTTAGAAAAGTTCACTCAGGATCCGATAATTGTGTCATATTCACTCTCTCCAAGAGTGAAGTGATCACTGATAACATTACAAGTAATGACTATCCATGACATTATTGAACCTCTACGCGAATCTTAGAAAATAGGGCCATAAGGTTTCACTCACTAATGGAATCCAAATGTACCTAGGTCTGATTATTTATGCTTAGAAAATATTCTATAACATTACCTTTTCCATGTGTAAAGACAAGATCAAAATTGAAGGACTGCTGGTATTCAACCCAACTTCTCTACCAGAGGTTCAAGTCCCAAAGCATTAAAATATACCTAAGCAATTTAAGGTCTGTATACATCACAATATACTCTCCCAATATGTAATAACTTAAAAAACATAAGAAATGAAATATAGATGCCAAATCATGATCTTGTGTTGGGTAATTCCGCTCGTGAGGCCTCAACTTCCATGACCTATATGCAATGAATAAATCTTCCTAAATTATTACAGTTCTGAGATAAATACTTAGTGAAACACAATTTACTATACAGAATATGCACATATATGGAAGAATAAGTATTTGTATGGATTTATATCTCCCTTTATTATCCTAAAAGGCTACCTCTCAAGATTCTAACGATATGAATTTCACACCCTTTTTAGTTAAGCATATTATAGGTGCTTCTTGGAATGAAAATTCCTATAAAAAGTTCCTAAAATAACCAGCTATCCCTAAGAAACTATGTATATCAAAAACATTCATGGGATTCTCCCAGGTAACTACAAATATCACAATCTGTAAGTCATCTTATTCTCCTGCATCAAAGATAATATAACCTTGGAAGAGAACTTTATCGATCCAAAAGTAAAATTTAATTATCCTAGATTACATATCATTCTCTCTCAATGTATTCATAATGATCTGAAGATATTTTTCATGGACATTTAGCATATTAGATTACACCAATATGTTATCAAAATTACTACCACAAATAAATCCAAATATGGGTCAAGAAACTTTTTCATCAAATCCATAAGAATGGCTAGAGAATTTATGAGACTAAATAGAATAAACAGATACTCCTAAAGACTATACCTACAAAAAAATTTATGAGGTATGTATGAAGTTTTAACATGTACCTAATGATATCCTAACTTTAAATAGATCTTGGAGAAAAGTATTTCTCCTTGGAGATGATCAAAGAGGTCTTAGATATAAGGCATTATATACTAGTTTTTAACTATAAGCTGGTACAACTAATGGTATTACACTCAGTGCCTGAGGTTTATACCTACATTATTGTATAAATAGACCGATTAACCCTAGGTACAATTTCAAGGCTGTATAAATCCCTTAAATTCTAATTCCTCCAGATATCTCTTGAGATCTTGCAACATAGAAGTGACCATCCTATAAGGAGGAATGGAAACTGGGGCATCTCTTAAAACTAACTCAATAGATAACTTCAAATCTTTCTCATGAGGTGAACCAAAAATTTCATTCTAAAATAAATCCCCAAAACAATATACCATATAATGGAAAATATCATGATGTATTCATTAATTATTCATATAAAGGATATAAATTTGGGCTCTCAATAAACCCATCGCACGATGCTCTATTATATATATATCCCTTCCTGGAAAATCCACTTTACCTTATGAATATATGTACCTTTATCTGGTGATGTGAAATACATCTTCTAGAGATAATAATCCATGTATTAATGATGAGTAACTAATGAATCCTTCCTGAGAATAACATCCAAACCATACATCTCATGGATGAAGAGGTTATATAAAAAATGATAGTCACCTATCTCAAGGGGGAACTCCTTACAATGGAATATTCTCTCTAATCAGATATCCAAAGTAGTTTCAAGGGTTATCAACCCAAATAAATATTTTATTTCAATCACAAGTACTTCCATGATATCCGTAGTGATAAAATAATTAAAATTATTTGTTTCAAAGAAAACAGATACAAAGGTAGATGCCACTAAAATCATACTTTGAACTATAGAAGGTTTGGGACTTTTCTCCCCTGAAACATGATACACTTCATAAACCCAGTCTATTCCATATCCTTGAGATACAACATGAAATCCTTGAGTAGGTCCACTCAATTGGAGTTTCAAAACTATTTTATGGATTCCATGAAAAAGTCCACCTCCCCTGCCTGAACCATGGGTAACAATCTATCTCCCTTACTAACATAAAGATGTTGATCAAAGTCTAGGACCTAGGTTTGATGGTGATCCACTATTACTATCCACGATAGGGAATATTAAAAAAAACCACAATAAATATACCATGCATTCATATGATCATTAATAAACTAGGCCCCTCTTACACTATGGTTTCATGTTCCCCTTCTTTCTACACTGATGAAATACTATAAAACTACTAGAACATGCACTTTGAAAAGTACTTCCCTTACAAGCGGTATCAAATTGAGGCTTACTACAACCAAATACCGCACTACTGGGTTGTGAATCTGGTCCACCCTAAACTGGACCTCAATCTTCCCTTTGGGTTTTCTCGGTAATAAGATATTATTTTACTGTATCATACAAGGTATTATATCTAAAAACATTCCCCTGATATCAAATAAAATGCTTGATCGAATCCTCAAAACATATCTATTTTTTTGGATAATTAGTTGTGTAGATAGGTTCCAAGAGATAAAGCTCTATAAAATGAACAGACTAATCCATAATTGACATATAAATCTACTTCAAGTTCATGAAATCCCTGGCATGATCTACCCTCAAAGTATGAGGGAAAGTCATTCCATAGAAGATATATTGAAAATACTTCCAAATCACTTCCTATTGATGATCTACCTAGTTCATAATTTCCCACCAACATATGGTGGATCCTTCAATAATATACGTAGTGAGTTTTAGTCTCTTCTTAGGAGGTGTCTCAAGGTGCTCAAAGATAATCAGCATGACCTCCATCCTTGATTTTTCCGCCTGAGGGCCACTATACCCTAAAAACATGGGTGGATGTTGATACTAAAATTCTTTTTTCAACTCTTCCATAAAAGGGTTAGGTCTGGGAACTCCCTATACAACCTTCACAAATTAGTATGAATTCCTATCAAAACTAGGCAACATTTTCCATGTTGGTAATTGTTAGAGGTGCATAGGTGGAACTACTGGAGGTACAATTGGTGGAGCATGGCCCACAAATTCCAACACATGGTCGTCATTAGCCTCCAAAATCATGACTCATGGACTTTTTCATATTATAACTCTATAAGTTCTAAGAACCTTCCTCATAAATGTTTTTAATAATGGTAGGATTATAGATATAATAATAGGATATGTAGAATACATCATATAAAATAGTCACACCCCTATACTTTCTCATAAATCCAAATATATGTTATAACAATGACCATAATTACACAACATACATTTCCTATTTCACCTACTAAGGTTAGGTATAGGTCAATCACTTTATTCCACTATAAGGTTCCAAGTATATGAACAGTAAATTGAATGTTATAGAAGAAAACATAGTTTAATTTTCAATTGGAATACCCATTTAATGACAACCATATTTAGATAAAATATTTACCAATTCCTATATTCACATAATAGACCAGTTAATTGAAGTACGATCCCTAATTTATACAATTACAACATTATAAATTTCAATTGGTAGTTAATATAACTATATCCAAACCTTTATAATTTATTGTAGAAGCTAACATTTAATATAATATTATTTAACTAATTTAATCTTAATTACAAATTTATATGGGTATATGCACTATTTAGATTAAAAATGACATTCATGTATTCAAAATAAACTAATGTTTCTATTTATGTAACCTCAACTACATAACTCAAACATGTGATAATTGGTTAGTTAAGGTTCTATCATCAAACTATATTCGAAAAAACATTTTAGGTTGATCCATACATTTTAATAACAAATTATTTAATTTCTTTTTCCTATAGATATTCTAGTTTTCTAATAGATATATCAATCCAAGCATATAACATAAGTATCATGAAATGAGGAAATGAAACCAATGTGGCATTGCATAATGGATGACATACTAATCCATTAAGGTTCCTAAAATGATTCATGATCCACTACATCAATATCATACTAGGACAAGGTTAAAATATAGATTCCATATTAATAATTAAATCCTAATCCATGGGTGCCACCCAATGGTGAATTCAATTTAACCGTAACAAAAAAAAAATAACTTCAAGTCCCAACCCAGGTAATCTGGCTTCTTCCCCATATGTGGGATAGTTAATCCCAGACATGGGTTTATTACTATATTCCAACATTTACTCATCTCCTTCCAACCATCCAAAATATTAAGTCAAAGAATAGAAACATTTTATACCAATTTATAATGTCTCGGTCTTGGTTCACTCATAATAAATCAAATCTAGTGGACTCAAGCATGCCTCCTCATATTCTAGAGGATTCTAAATAGTAGTGAGGGTCCATGGTGTTATTTTGGGAGAATATACCCTCATACCCAGAGTAGAATAATGGGGTAATAGATAGATATATAGAAGAAACATAAAACCAACTAACATTAATATATAAATCATCCAAATGAAGTAGGAATTGATCAATAGTAATATCCAGAACCATATGAAAATGATGTAATTTCATGCCTATAAACAAAAACAAATTAGAAGACATGTAAGCATGAACATATAAATGTAGTTATATCAAAAGAAAAAAATATAAAAAATACTATCTCCATATAGCATCACTATCCATAGATAGATTATATACCCCCCCACTTTCATGCTACTATCAATCAAGCATCGACATTTGGGAACTTTCCTCTATACCTACATGCATCTATGAAGTCTTCTAGGTACCAATTGGTGGCCCGAACAAGGTGTGATGTATACTCAGTATTCCACCACCAAGTATGTTTATAAAAAATCCATCCTATGAATATAAATATAACCATGTGTAGGTATAATAGGTAAAAATGTCAAGTTTATGACATACATGACAAGTCCATGATCCCAAGCTATAATAAGTGTAAGATATAACATGTGAGCATCAATATATATAAAATATCATAGAAGATAAATATTAACATAAAATAAACCACATGTGAAAAGAGTATCATACCTACCATGGAAATTTCCCAAGGCGTATAACCAAGGCACCCTCATCGAGACCAATGATCTCATCCAATGGAAAACATTGAATAGTGTCAGACCTATATGGGTCAGGTCCCATGGTATATAAATAGGGTGTACTATATCTAGATATATGAATATATATATATATATATATATATATATAATTATTCGGTTTCATACCATAATCTTCACCATCATTTCCATACCATAAGTGATCATACCTAGGGGTCATAGGTTCCATACCTCGATACCCTAGTTGGTGCCATACTATTATGAAATAGGATCCATAACATCATAAGAAGTTAGTGTCATACCGACATGTCTAATTTCAAAAAATTAATATAAATAAATGATAAGGGATATTTTAGTGTACATACCGGAACACAATTATCAATATAAAAAGGAAATATCCTAGATAATATCCTTCTCATTCCACAATTTCATTTAAAACCATCCATTTAATTACATTCTTAAAATATAAATATCCATGAAAAAGAGGCATATACATATCCAATTATATTATTTAATTTTAATAATTCTCTTGATAAATTTTAGAGAGATAACATGCCCAATGGGGTTGAACTATCACTGGGAAGATTAAATAACTCACCTTAAAGGAGGCTCAGGTTGAGGTTGATAACCTCCAACCAGATCAAGGTATTAAAAGGGAAACCCATTAAGATTCCAACAATTTAATTAAGACATTTAGTTATTTTAAAATAGATTTATGGAAGTTTCAGCATATGGGAAAATAGAAATAATTAAATAAACCACAAAACCTTAGGGAAAAAGAATAGGCCATCTACCTTAAGCCTATGGTAGAACACATATCTAGTATCAACCCTTGGTTTGGGCTAAATCGAGACAAAAAAGAAGAATATTTTAATACCTTGAACATTTGGAATATTATCTTACACAAAAATAAAACCACCTTATGAAGGTATATGAAGAAATGAGCTATAGTAATTAATATATTTTTGGTGGATATCCCACATGATATATGACACACAAATCGAAGGCTTGATGGAAGAACTGATTCAAAGCCTACGTTGGGCATGGAAGAGGAGTTCTCAATAGTTTGGAGAGGAGGGATGATGTCTACTGAAAAAATGACAGAAATAGGGTTATAATATTTAAAACAAAGGATGCTAAAATGATCATTTTTCCAAACATTATAGGGAACATGGTTTGGCCAAACAGTTTACCAAACCATGACCCAACCATGTACACCCCCTGTCTTGGGAACACACCCCGTATGTCTTACAGTGCATAGATGAAAAAACCATTTTTAGACCATGCACACCCTTTTCCTCATACCCACATAACCAAATCCCACTTTCACTATTTAGAGAATCCATTTGGTAACCTTACATGGAATCTTGGTTTGAGGGGAACGATTATAACTAACCATACACTAACCACTCACCTCTCCTTTTTTTCATTAAAAACTGGTGATCTAGGCTTTGAAGAAGCCCCAGAAACTTCCAAATCCTTATATAAACCATAGAGAGAATTTTCTAGGATAATATAAAGATTTTAAACAAAAAATTAAAGGGTATGTTCCTCATATGACAAATTGTTATCTTACAGTCCTCCCCCTAAAGAAACTCATTACCAAATTTCCCATCCAAGGGTGGTAATCCATCATCTGAGTGTAACTCCAGCCACTAAACATAGAAGTTGACATCTCTCTCTCATGTCCCATCCTATACATGGTTTGATGAAATAACATCCATCACGAAGGGACCAACCTATCTCATAGAGCCTTCATGCTCTAGTCCATAAAATGAATAGGGTGCTCCTCATAGTATGCATCAACCTCCAATTCAACCTCATCATGCTGAAGAATATGAGATAGATATGAATGGTATCATTGAAGTTGAGATACAAGGAATATGTCATGCATGGATTATTACCTCTAAGGTACGTAAAAATAATAGTATAACATCCCAAATCTATCTAAAATATCGAAGGTCCTAACATAATGATGTGATAACTTCCCTTTTTCTGAATATATTTATTCCCTAGTTTAAGTGAAAATCATAAGAAAACCTAACTTCCCTCCTCAAAATCTAGTGGTCAATGGTGATGATTGGCGTAAAATTTCTACCAAGACAGAACATTATTCATTTGCTTCCTAATCAGTTGAACCTACTCTTAAGTCTTCTAAATGTTATGAGACCCAAGTAGTATTACCTCACCCACCTCTAACTGGTATAGGATTGAATTTCATGGCTTGCAATATAGATTTTCATTGGTTGTCATTTTTATCATCTCCAAAAATCTATTATTGTTGGAGAAAAAAACAATAGTTATATGTTTTCCCCATAATGCTCAAAATTGAGGAATCTTTCTCAAGGAACTTCCTATAAAACATGTATCATCTTCTTGGACTTCCCATTGGTCAGAGGGAGGAAGGCTATGACCAATAGCACATGAGTACACAAATATTTCCTTATCCCCTACTATAACCTCAATGTGAAATGACCATGTCTATTAAAAATGATAGTATGGGGTCCCCCATGTAGGCACAAAATCTTAGAGATATACATTATTCCAAAATCATCCACTAAGATAGTACCTCTGATAGGTAAGAAGTAAGAAAACATCATGATCTTATTGATGATCACCCATACTGAATCACTACATTGGGGTGATCTCAGTAATCTAATAACAGAATGTAAGATCCCGGTTTTTTAAAGGAATGTTTTCATTATGTTTTGGTTAAATCCCTTCTTTTGGGCTTCAAGGGACATGTTCTGAATGTACAAGAGGTCTTGGGGATGTTCCGGGGGCTCGGGGCACAAAAGAAAGGAAAAATAGGCAAGAGAAGCCAGGGTGCACGGCCTGCGCATGGCCAGGTCAAACCGTACGGCCTGCCCAGGTAAACTGTGTGACCCCTCCTCCTCCGAAGAGTGGAATGTTCACGGTTTGTGCACGGTTTTCCAAACCATGCGGACAAACCGTGCGACCTCTTAATGTTGGAAAAAATTACATGTTTTCCACTCCGGGCTTTTAAACCCCAACTCGGGATTTTCCTCCATTCATACCCTCTCATCCCTAGTGACGAACTTGGTCAACCCAATCTTCCCACAAGTGGTTCTACTTATATTATAAGGCATTTTTGGTGCTGTTGGTTGTAGAGAGAAGCTCTAGGTAAGGCTAATACCATCCTTGCTTCACTTTTTGGTTTAGGGTTTGTATCTTCTCTCTCTCGTGTTCCAAAGCTCTAAAACCCTATCTTTTGGGTGATTCATAGGTTGAATCTCTAAAGTTTGGTAAGAGCGAGGTCTAAGGACTATATTGAGAGTGTTTTCAACCACGGTTTCGAGGTAGGTGGCCTACAAGTGATATCTCATAGTTATTTGGGGATTTGTGCATGTTTTGTAGTGTTCTTGTTTCCACTTGGTTATGTTTTGAATAAACTTGTCATGTTTGGTAATAATGGTGTTTAAAATGGTAAATGGGAACCCTCATGATCCTTGTGGGATGTGTTTGGATTTTCTTGACCTAAGTGGGGCCATCCATGGGATGTGCAGACTTTTCCCGGGTTTAGGTATTGTTATTAAATGAGTGGCCTTATTGTAGTAAATTGTTGAGCCCTTGATAAAAATGTCAGCATGATTGGTTTAACTTTGAATAGAATTTAGGTGATGCACCTAGACATGGAAATAACCAAAGGGTTGTTTGGAATGGGATGAATGGTTGAATCATGGAAATGATGAACGGGTTAAATGGGATAATGTGTAAACTGATTAAAGACCATAATTGATAGGTTATGGGTCTAGTGCTAAATACATATTTAGTTAGGCATAACACATGAAAATTGGGTGACAGGTTAAATGATGTGAAATGGTAATGTGTTAATTGGTTAAGGCATGATGTGGATCCCCATGTGGGTTTTTGTGAATAGTGTTTTCCAAAAAGGAAATGGTTTGGATGGTTGATGGTTACTTATATTTATATAAGCATGTGCAGATGGATTCGTAGAGTGGGGTTTGACATGAGGATCTATGCTCATGGGTTGAGCTAAGACTGAGGTTCTAAACTTTACCCTAAATGCACGGGTTAGAAAAGGGGACTGAGGGTCTATTCTTCTAATGGTTGCATCCACCCGGACTGAGGATTCGAGGTGAGGATATGGTTGATATGAGGGGGTTAGTCCTAGTCATATAGGATAACGATGTTTTTACCCTATTTAAGGTGATTGTTGTCCTTAGACCCATGTAACATAACGTATTTGATTAAACCATGGAAATGTGATGAAATGGTAAGTGATGATAAATTGTGTGAAAGAATGGTAATGGAAGTGGAAATGGCTTTGGCTCTGAACTAGTTAATGGAACCTTAAAAATTATTTGTAAATTATCATTCATATTCCTTTTTCATGCACTACCTATTCATAATGGATATTTTGTAGACACCGTTGGTGGTGGCCTACTGAGTTGTACTCACACCCTACTCGGGCTGCCATTGGGTACCTGAGCAGACTTCATGTTTGCGGGTCAAGAGAAGGGAAAAGTTCCTTGCTAGATAGTTGAGTTGACATGGGTAGCACTTGGAGGAGGATCCAGACTTAAAGTTGAGACCATTTTGGGGATTTGGTTGTTGTATTTATTTTTGGGTTTTGTTCACTCTTTCACTTGTAGTATGACATGTCATATTTATTGTTGGAAATGATTGTTATACATGTTCCTTGTTTATTGGTTATTGTTTCCGCTATTTGTTTTATTTCTGTTTTGGATTACTTTGATAAAAATGGGGTATAGTCTCCCCACTTGACTCCATAGACCCCCGCTGCTAGTCGGCAGCCTTTGACATATGGAGAGGCGCGCTTAAGGTCATGTAACCACCCAGCACGGAGCACCAGTTTAGTGGCTTCTGGGTCGGGGATGTTACAAAGTGGTATCAGAGGAGGTCTTTCTTCTCCTTCTCTGAGGTCTTGTTATTTGGTATTGGTTTCCAAGGGTTACGTGTCGGGCCTTAGTAATGATCTCGGGCTTGGGAGTAGCTAACCCATGTACGAGGGAAAACCCAAGTCACCCTGGGTGGGAAATGTTCTTCATGGTTGTGAGATGTTATAGTTGATGATATTTCACCATTGGGTGATGCACATGTGGTTTGATATGACTATTTTATGATATTGGGCTCGTGGCCTTAACGACATGAGGATTTGAATTCACGCATCATTATAGGAACCTAGGGAGATAGGTGACATGCATTGTGTTAGACACACGCATGAGGTGGGTGTGTAAGGAAGGAAAGTAGGGTGCATCATTCATTTCATGAAATCAAGAAATAATGATATGAATGAAATAACATAAGTTGGTAAGGATGAATTAATGGTAAATGATGTTTAATGGAGTAATAGGGTTTGAAACAAATTGTAAAATGTTGTTGGGTTAGTATATGGAAATGGGTTGTTGTAGCTAGTAAAAAGCTTTTGATGGAGTCATGAAATATTATGGCATGCGTTCTAAAATCTTGTGCTTGGAATTGTAGAGAAATGACAACACGACGTCGATTAACTGTTGGGAAATGAGAGGATGTTGCTGAGAACACTCCTCTAGGAGAGGAGCAAGAAAACGTGGCAACCCATGAGGGTGGAGAAGACCTGTTCTAGGGGAAAATGGATCGCCTTATGCAACTAATGGATTGGGACCTAGGGCGGGTTGCACCGAGTATGTTTGAGCTGACCTGGGAGTTCTTACTGTAGCACCCTCTGACCTTCACTAGAGAGGGTGGTCCAGAATTAGTGGAGTTCTGGTTAGAGTTTTTCCAGACGATAATGGACCATCTGAAGACCCCTATTGAAAAGCGAGTGAAGCTGGCTGCTTATATGTTGTGAGGCCAGGCTAGGAATTGGTGGGACATTTAGACTGAAATCCAGCAGGATGAGGGAATTTTGTGGAAGGTTTTTCAGGAAAAGTTTCTGGAGAATTTCTATCTAGAGACTTTGAGGTAGGAGCGGGCTGCAGATTTTATGTGCCTGACTCATGGATCGTTATCGGTGATGGACTATGCTAGTCGCTTCACTGATTTGAGACGCTTTGTCCCAGTGTTAGCAGGGGATGAGCCGGCAGTAGAAAAGCATTTCCAAGATGGGATGAGACATGTGATCAGGTCTCAAGTAAACATCTTATGCTTGAAGAGGTTCACAGAGGTAGTAGATCAGGCACTGATCTCGGAAGAAAACCTGAAGGGAGCTTCAGGTAGTTAGCTTGTGGTGTCAGTGGGATAGATGAGCAGTGAAGCTACCGAGGTTTGGAAGCGACGCCATGAGATATCACAACATGGAGAAAGTGTAAAAAGTGTTTGGAACAGAGGGTCATCCCATCAGAGTGAAAATCAGGTGTTCTGCTATCAGTGCGGTAGGCCGGGGCATATGTGTGGTCAGTTTCCTCGACCTTTAGTTGACCGTCGTTCATGTGGTAGGATGGTACATGTGAAGAAGTTCTGTAGGAAACATCAGCCGGTGGGTGAGTATGATGGTGGAAGTTAGGTACCAGACACATGAATGGGATCATTTTCCCCATATCAGGCAGGCAGTTGGATCTCCACAGGCCATACTGGCAGGGGTAGTGGACGTGGAACTTCAGAACAAGATCCCTCACGCCAGCAGGGAAGTGTAGCACAGAATACTCAGGTAGGAGCCCAGGGTAGAGGGGCATGTCAACTTTAGGAAGTTCAGTTTGCGCCTGGTGGTGGCGAAGCCGGACCGTCGACTGTTCGAGGTACGATCCTTATAGCTTCTACTTTTTCTAGTGCCTTGTTTGAAACAGGTGCCACACACTATTTTATCTCTTCTCAACTTGTGGTAGCCCTGGGTTTACCCGTGGAGAGGGTGTGTGGAGTTATGTCGATTGACACTCCGTTGGGGGTGTGAGTTGAAGATACCAAGTAGTGAAAGGGATGTGCCTTGGAGGTCGGTTGGTATCAATTTCTGTGGGATTTTTTTTGTTCTTGAGATGTTAGGGTTTGACCTAATCTTGGGAATGGATTGGTTGGTGTTGTATCAAGAACACATAGACTGTTATCATCGCAGAGTATCGTTCAGGTCACTTGAGGGTGACGCTTATGTCCACCATGGAGAATGGGATATTCAAGTAGATCCTGCAGGACCGATTGGTCAGTGGTTGAGAGGACTCATAGCTCAAGTGACATGTCTAATTCTTGATGATGATAAGGGAGGGGAACAATCTAATTTTCATCTTGTGGAGGATGAGTTTTAGGATGTGTTTCTTAAGTATTTCTCAGGGTTACGACCCGAGAGGGATGTTGAGTTCAAAATTGAGTTGCTGTTAGGAGTGGATCTAGTTTCTATTCTACCATACCGAATTGCACCAGAAGAACTCTAGGAACTGAAGGTTCATCTCGACGAGTTGGAGCGTAAGGGGTTTATCCGTCCTTGTATATATCCTTGGGGATCTCCCGTGCTTTTTTCAAAGAAGGCCAATGGGTCGTAGAGGCTGTGTGTTAACTATCAAAAGATAAATCAGATAACAGTGAAGAATCGGTACCCTCTTCCTAGAATTGATGACATATTTGATCAGTTTTGGGGTGAAATAGTGTTTTCTAATATTGATCTGAGGTCAATTTATCACCAGTTGAGAGTGAGGTCTTCTGACGTACCGCGAACAGCTTTCCGGAGTCGGTACGGGTTGTTTGAGTTTGTGGTAATGCCTTTCGGCTTGACCAATGCACCGGCGGTGTTTATGGATTTGATGAACCGAATCTTTCATCTCTATCTAGATCAATTTTTGGTTGTCTTTTTTGAAGATATCTTAGTATACTCGAAAACTCACGATGATCATGCCCAACATCTTGACATCATCTTTGGTACGCTAAGAGAGCATCGGCTATATACCAAGCTATCAAAGTGTCAATTATGTATAGTTGAGGTGCATTTTCTAGGTCACATCATCTCGTAGGCAGGTGTGTCAGTGGATCCAGATAAAGTGCAGGAAGTTGTGTCTTGGGAGAAGCCCATGAGTGTTTCAGATGTTCGTAGTTTTATGGGTTTGGCTGGGTATTACCGAAGGTTCATTCAAGATATCTCTCACTTTGCAGCACCACTCCTGGGCTTGACCAAGATAGAAATAAGGTTCTAGTGGTTTGAGGCTTTTGATAATTACTTCCAAGAGTTGAAAAAGTGGTTTATGACCACACCTATCTTGATCTTACCTGAGCCAGGTAAGAAGTACATCGTGTTTTGTGATGCATCTGGAATCGGACTTGGGGTTATGTTGATGCAGGGTGAGCGGGTTGTGGCTTATGGGTCAAGGTATTTGAGACCCCATGAGCAGAACTATCCTAATCATGATCTTGAGTTGGCTGCAGAAGTGTATGCCTTGAAGTGTTGGAGGCACTATCTATTGGGAGAACAGTTTACCATGTTTACCGACCATATGATTTTAAAGTATATCTTCTCACAAACGGATCTTAATATTCGGTAGAAAAGATGGGTTGAATATCTCCAGTTTTTTGACTTTGAATTGGTGTACACGCTAGGAAAGTTAAACAGTGTTGCTGATGCTCTGAGCAGGAAGGTTCATAATCAGGTGGTTCAGGAGTCCAGCACTGAGTGGAAGGTGATGGCCTTGTTTGGAGAGATGCACCTGGAGGTGCAGGAGGAAAGTGGTCAGGTAACTCTTTCTTCCTTGGTGATGGATTCAATGATTTTTAGTCGAGTTAAGGAAGGGCAGCTTTATGATCCTGAGTGTTTGATCATAAAGGAAAAGCTTAAAGGTGGGGAGCTACCTTCTGGCAGGGCCATTGGCATAGACGGTGTTGTTCGTGTTCATGATCATGTGGTTGTGAAAAAGTGTGTGTAGGAAAAGATGATGCGTGAGTTCTATGCATCAAAATGGGCAGTGCATCCAGGTTTGACCAAGATGTACCATGATCTCCGAAGGCATTTTTGGGGGCCTGGAATAGAGAAGGAAGTTGCAGTCTTTGTGGCACGGTGTCTTACCTGTCAACAAGTGAAGGACGAGCATTAATGCCCAGGTGGTTTGTTGCATCTGTTACCCATTACAGAATGGAAGTGGGATTATGTGACAATGGATTTTGTCGTGGGTCTTCCGAGGATGCCACGGAAGAATGATGAAATCTGGGTGGTTGTGGATTGGTTAACAAAAGTGGCTCATTTCTTACCGATTTAGGAGACCATTACAGTCGACCAGTTGGGTGAGCTATATATTTGGGAGATAGTACGGTTGCATGGGGTTCTACGGACCATAGTTTCGAACCAAGATATGCATTTCACCATCACATTTCTAGCAAGGGTTGTAGAAGGCACTTGGTACGCAGGAGTTTTTAAGTACGACTTTCCACCTGCAGACAGACGGGAAGTCAGAACGTACAATCCAAGTGTTGGAGGACATGTTAAGAGCTTGTGTCTTGGACCTTGGTGGTTCTTGGGATAGGAACATATCTCTAGTTGATTTTTCCTACAATAATAGTTTTGAGGCTATGATTCAGATGGCATCGTTTGAGGCACTTTATGGGAGGCCATGAAGATCTCCGTTGTGTTGTCTAGAGGCCGGTGAATCTGAGTTGATGGGGCCAAGTCTTGTGCAGGATACTTCAGAGAATGTTAAGTTGATTATGAAGCAGATGGTTATGGATCAGAGTAGGAAGAAGTCATATGCATATCAAAGGTGTAGATCTCTTGAGTTTGGTGTGGGTGATAATGTGTTCCTTCGGGTGTCACCAAGGTTGGGTCACCATCAAATTCGAAAGCAGGGTAAGTTGGCGCCCAGGTCTGTCGGACCTTTTGAGATTGTGGAGAGGATCAGACTAGTGGCTTACCGATTGGCTCTTCCACAAAATTATGGCGGGATGCATGATGTGTTTCATGTGTCACAGCTTCGATGGTATCACCCTGACCCATCTCATGTGGTTGATGTTGAGGATGTGGAGCTTGAGGCAGATGTGTCCTGTGAGGACCATCTAGTTCGTGTGGTGGATCATAGTGAAAAGGTCTTGCGAGGTAAGGTTGTTCCACTAATGCGAGTATTGTGGTAGTATGAGAATGTTAAAGAAGAAACTTGGGAGTGGGAATTGGATATGTGGGCTCAGTGTCCCAAACACTTCTCTTCGGTGGATCCATGAGGTTTGGAAACTCGGCTCAAGGATGATCCATTATAAGGTGGGGTGGTTTTAAGATCCCAGTTTTTGGAAAGGTATGTTTTTATATGTTTTGGCTGAATACCTTGTTTTGGGCTTCAAGGGATGTCTTCAGAAAGTACAAGAGGTCTTGAGGGTGTTCCGGGGGCTCGGGGCATGAAAGAAAGGAAAAATGGACAAGAGAAGCCAGGGCGCACGACCTGCGCATGGCCAGGGAAAACCGTGCGGCCTACCCAGGTAAACCGTGTGACCCCTCCTCCTCCAGACAGTCGCATGTGAACAATTTGTGCATGGTTTTCCAAACTATGTGGACAAACCATGCGGCCTCTTAATGTTGGAAAAAATTACAAGTTTTCCACTCTGGTATTTTAAACCCCAACTCAGGATTTTCCTCCATTAATACCCTCTCAACCCAAGTGATGAACTTGGCCAACCCAAGCTTCTCAAGGGTTTTTCTCATTCGATTCTAAGTATTTTTGGTGCCATTGGTTGCAGATTGAAGCTCTGAGTAAGGCTAATCCCATCTTTTATTCTCTTTTTGGTTAGGTTTTGTATCTCCTCTTTCTCTTGTTCCAAATCTCTAAAACCCTATCTCTTGGGTGAGTTTTAGGTTGAAGCACCAAAGGTTGGTCAGATCTAGGTCTAAGGACTCGATTGAGAGTGCATTCAACCACCGTTTTGAGGTAGGTGGTCTACAAGTGATATCCCATAGTTATTTGGGGATTTGTGCATGTTTAGTTGTGTCCTTGTTTCCACTTGGTTATGTTTTGAATAACCTTGGCATGTTTGGTAATAATGGTGTTTAAAATGGAAAATGGGAACCCTCATGATCCCCGTGGGATGTGTTGGGATTTCCTTGACCTAATTGGGGCCATCCATGGGATGTGCCAGCTGTTCCCGTGTTTAGGGATTGCTATTAAATGAGTGACCTTGTTGTAGTAAATTGTAGAGCCTTTGATAAATATGTTGTCATGATTGGTTGAACTTGGAATATAAGTTCGATGATGCACCTAGACTTGTCAATAACCAAAGGGTTATTTGGAATGGGATGAATGGTTGAATCATGGAAATAACAAACGGGTTAAATGGGTTGATATGTAAACTGATTAAAGATCATAATGGATAGGTTATGGGTCTAGTGCTAAATGCTTAGTGAGTTAGGCAAGAAACATGGGAATTGGGTGAATGGTTAAATGATGTCGAATGGTAATGTGTTAATGGGTTAAGTCATGATGTGTATTCCCATGTGGGTTGTTGTGAATAATGTTTGAAAAAAAGGAAATGGTTTGGATGGTTGATGGTTAATTATATTTATATAAGCATGTGTACATGGATTCATAGAGTGTGGTATGACATGAGGATCTATAACCACAGGTTGATCTAAGACTAATGTTATAAACTCCACCCTAAATGCACGGGTTAGGAAAGGGGACTGAGGGTCTATTCTCCTAACGGTTGCATCCACCCAGACTGAGGCTTTGAGGTGACGATATGGTTGCTACGATGGGGTTAGTCCTAGTGAGATAGGATAAGGATGTGTTCACCCTCTTGTAGGTGATTTTTGGCCTTAGACCCATGTAACATAATATATGTGATTAACCCATGGAAATGTGATAAAATAGTAAGTGATGATAAATGGTGTGAAAGAATGGTAATAGAATTGGAAATGGTGTTGGCTCTGAACTGGTTAATGGAACATTAAATAATTACTTGGAAATTATCATTCGTATTCCTTTTTCATGCACTACATATTCATAATGGATATTTTTTAGACACCATTGGTGGTGGCCTACTGAGTTGTACTCACACCCTGCTCGGGCCGCCATTGGGTACCTGAGCAGACTTCATGTTTTCAGGTTAAGAGAAGGGTAAAGGTCCTTGCTAGATAGTTGAGTGGACATGGGTAGCACTTGGTGGAGGATCTAGACTTAGAGTCAGAACCATTTTGTGGATTCGGCCGTTGTCATTACTTGGGGTTTTTGTTCACTCTTTCACTTTTAGTATGACATGATATATTTATTGTTGGAAATGATTGTTATACATGTTCCTTGTTTATTGGTTTTTGTTTCCACTATTTGGTTTATTTATTTTGTGGCTTACTCTGATAAAAATGGGGTATAGTCTCCCCACTTGACTCCATAGACCCCCACTGCTAGTCGGATGCCTTTGGCGTATGGGGAGGTGCGCTTAAGGTCATGTAGCCACCCAGGTCGGAGCACTGGTTTAGAGGATTCCAGGTAAGGGATGTTACACAAAATCCATCATGATAAAATCCAATTTCCAATAGGGAATGGGAAATGAATGTAAAATCCCTACTAGTAACTAGTGTTCTGACTTCACCTTATAATAGGTGGAACACTGAGTTACAAAACTAAAAATTTCAATTTTCATACTAGGACACCAATATTAGTGGTATAGATCAAAATACATCTTTTTAATCCCAAGGGGTACCACCAAAGTAGAATCATGATAATCTCACATCAATTGCACCCTGATGATTATATGAACCCAAACACATCCCTATATGTCAAAGACCTCATCTTTATCAATGATACAGCATGGCAGCCAATCATTTCCAAAAATAGCCTCCCATAGGAATAGTCCATCTAGATACAATTACTACCTCATATTCACTCTCTCTAGTAGTGAAAATTTCATTGATAATATTTAATGTTTTCATTATCCATGATGGTCCTAAACCTCTAAGCGCATCTTAAAAAACAAGGCCATAAGCTATCACTCACTACTGACCACCTAAACCACATGTTTCTAAGTCCTTTTGCTCAGATTATTCTCTATAGCATTGGAACTTAAAGGTATAAATGAAACATAATAATTGAAGGACTGTAGGTAATAAACCCAACCTCTATACTAGTGGATACATTTACACTTCATGAAAATATACCTAATTATTTTGGGGTGCTTATACATAAAAAAATCATTCCTAAAAATTAATTCCTCCAAAAATTCAAGGTGTGAACTATAGTTTGAAAATCGAGATCATGTTCCATGTAACTTCGCTCATGAGGCCTTACCTGCTTCAACCCATTTGCAACAACTTGAACTTCCTATATCAGAACTTGTCCAAGCCCAATAACTGATGCATCATAATAGAATATATATCATTTTACTAAATATGGAAGAATCCGTATTGGTGGGGACATTAGTCTCCTTTTTATCTCTAGAAATATTGTATCTTAGGATTATGACCATATGAATTTCACACCATTTTTAGTGAAGCCTGTAATAGCTTTTACTAGGAATGAAAAGTCCAATATAAAGAATCTATAATAACTAGATATCCCCAAGAAACAACTTATATCAAAAATATTCTTTGGTTTCTCCTAGGTAACAATAACTCTCACACTCTTTAGGTCAATAGATACTCCTACCTCTAAGATAATGTGACTCTAGAAGTGAACTTTATTGATCCAAAAGTTGAATTTAGTTATCCTATCATATAGATGATTCTTTCTCTATGTATTCTAAACAATCTCAGGATTTTTTTTATGTTCATGTTATGTATGAGAATATACAGAGATTTCATCCCCATAGACAACCACAAATGAATCCAAATACGGGTGAAGAAACTGATTCATCTGATCAATTAAAATGGCTGGTGAATCCTGGAGACGCAATGAAATAACTAGATACACATAAATATCATACCATCTATGGAATGTTGTATGATGTATGTATGAAGGAATATCATGAACTTAGTGATATCCTGACATCAAATTGATCTTGGATAAATCTCTCGTTCCTCGAATATAGTCAAAGAGGTCATTGCTACAAGATATCATATACCAGTTCTTAATTGTAAGATGGTTCAATTGAGGGTAATCCCTGAAAAACCTAATGGTTATATTTTCCATCTTGGAAGAAAGTATTAGTAAACCCTAGGGAGATGTATTGGGCCACATAAAACAATTAGCTTCTAAATCCTCCGACTGTCTCTTGTGCTCCTACAACTCAGCAATAACCATCCTGTAAGGAAGAATTTAAATTGGTGTATATCCTAGAGCATGATCAGAAGATAATTTTACCTCCTTATAAAGAGGTAAACCTAAAAAAACAACCAGGATTACATTCTTAAATTGATCTAATACATGAGGGAAATTATCCCAATTGTTTCCATGATCAACCATATAAAGGCTAGAAATATAGGTTTTCTCTCCATCCTACCCATGATGCTCTGGTCTAGCTCTATCTTCCTATATATCCCACTAAACCTTGTAAATATAATTACCACCATCTGGTTATGAAAACAAAACCCTCTGGTAATATAAATCAATATAGGAATGATTAATAACTAACCATTCCATATTGAGAATAATGTTGAAACAATACTTCTCAAGGAGGAAGTGGTTCAACATAAAATGATATCTGCCTATCTCCAGGGGGAACTCTATACATTGGAATAGTCTCTCCTCACAGATTCCCAAATGAGTGTAAAGATTCACCACACAATAGAAATACTAGATTTCAATCATAAGGCTTTCCATAATAGCTATAGAGATAAAACAATTTGATTCCCCTGTGTTAAAAAAATATATAACTTGGTAGATGCTACTAAAATTATTGATCGAACTGTTGAAGGTTTTGGGATAATCTCCCCTGAAACATGTTGTAATTCATAAACATGGAATGTTTTGAGGCCCTGAGATACAACATGATTACCTTGAGAATAACCTCTTTACTAGAACTGTGTAAATGGTGTCTAGATTACCTAGAAATGACCACCTCTTCGGCCTAGCCGACTAGTAGCAATTTAGCTCCTCACTTGATGTGGAGCTGCTGATCTAGATATAGGACCCATAGTTAGCATTGGTCCTCTATCACTAGACATTTGAGGTAAGATTCTACAAAACTATTTTAAATGGCCTATCCTGCTATAGGATAGACACTCAAATTGGGCCCTCTCACACTAAGGTTTCATGTGACCATTTTTTTCACTAATGAATGACAAGAAAACCACCAGTACATGAATTCTAATTGGTATTTCCCATACGAGATGTCTCAAAGAGACACTTCCTGCCACAAGATACTACACTACTGGGCCAAGAAACCAGTCCACTTTGATCTAGACCACCATATTCCCTCAACATACACTCTGTGATAATTTATTGTTTTATTATATCAGACACATTATTCAATTGGAAAATTTTCACCACAGATCAAATAGTATGCCGGATCCCATCCTCAAAATGTCTTACTTTTACTGGATCATCAACGGTATAGATAGATGCAAAGAAATGAATCCCTGTAAAATGATAAAAGTAATAAAAAACAAACATATAACCCTGTAATAGGTTCATAAACTCCATTGTATGATCATCCCTAAAAATATTGGGGACAAATTAGTCATTTAAGAAAGATTAAAAATCCCTAAAAATCACTTTCTGGTGCTGATATGCCCAGTTAATAATATCCCACTAATGTTTGCTGGACCCTTGATGCATATACATATCTAACTTTAACCTCCTCTTAATATGTGTCTCAAGGTGCTCGAGATAGTCTGTATGGAATCCATCCATGAATCTATTGCTAGAGAGTCTCCATCCCCTGAAAAAAAGGGTGGATGTGGATGTTGAAATTATCTTGTCATCTCTTCCATAGTAGGGGTAGGTTTTGGAACTACCTACATAGTCTTCATAATCTATAATAATTCCTCTCAAAAAGGGGAATCATCACATATATCAATAATCGTGGGAGTTTCCACATGTGGAACTACTGGGGGTACCACTTGTGGCTCAGGTCCCACCAGCTTCTATACATGGTCTTCAACACTATCCTAGATGATGAATCGAGGATGTCATGGTCGAATAACTCAACAAGTTCCATGAACATGCCTCACAAAGGTCATTCATAATGAAAATATTACAGACATAAGAATAGAAAAGGTAGAAGACTTCTTAAATAGGAGTCACACCCCTCTTCCTACTCCTAAAGCCATGTCCAGGTGATATGAAAGAACATAGGAACACAAGACACATTGCCTACTACCCACTATTAATGATGGGTTTGGGTCAGTCTCTTTGATCTACTATAAAGGTCCCAGTATATGAATTGTCGATTTAATGTTGTAGTGGAAAACACCCTTTATATTGAAATTGGAATCTACATTTAATGGCCTCCAAATTTGGAATAATGATTTATCAATTATTATATTCACATAATGGTCCAATTAACTAAAGTACCATTTCCAATTTCTATCAATACCTGATTTTTAAATTACAATTGGTAGCTCATATAACAACATCCAAACCTTTACTTTTGAAATAAAAATGTAACAAGTAATATAAGATGATTTAACTAAATGAATCATCATTATCTATCTGTAGAGGTACAATAACTTAATAAATTATAAATTATTTTAATGTATTCAAAATAAAATAATATTTTAGTCTATGTAACCTTGTTTACATAACTAAAACATTTTATAATTGGTTAGCTAAGGTTCCATCATCTGACTATATAGTAAAACTCTATATATTTTGATTCAAACACTTTAATAACCATTTATTTAATCTCTTTTTTTTCAATATAAAACTTATTTTCATGACATATTCATCAATGGAGGGATATAAAACAAGTATAATGAAATTTGGTAATGTAACTCACTTGGAATGGCATAATACACGGCATATTAATCTTCTAAGATTACTAAATTAATTCATGATACACTACCTCATTTGAATTACTCACCAATGGTAAAAATATATATTCCCCAATAATAATAAAATTACAATCCATGTTCACCCCCTAGTGGTGAAATCAATGAAATCGTAGCACACATAATCCAGAACATCAAGTATCTTCATATGTAATCTAGATTCTTCACTGTAAATGGGTTAGCTACTCCCAGAAATAGGTATATTACTAACTTCTAACACATACTAGTCTCCATTATTCCATCCTAAAATAGTAAGGAAAAGAAAAAAACATCATATTCCAATTTGTAATGTCCTAACCCTAATTCACTCATGTATAACAAGATATTGTTGGTCACAAGTCCTCATATGTGCCTCCCCATAAGCCATGGTCTATTAACTAGTAACGAGGTTCCAAGGCGGTATAGTGGGGATATTATACCCCCATAGTTAGAGTATCATGGCAGTAGGAACACATTCATACATGTATATCAAAAGAACCTAAAAGACCAAAAATAATATCTCTAGATAGTATCACGATCAATATCTAGATCCTATGCTCCCCTGATCCCACGCTATTATCAATCAAACATCAAAAACTGGGTGCTTCCCCTTATCCCTACTTTCATTTATGAAGTCTTTCTAGGTACCCATTGGTGGCATGAATATTGTGTGAGGTATACTCAGTATGATACCACCAATGATTTCTATAACAAATCCATCCTGCTTATATAAATATAAAAGTATTCTTGAATAATAGGAAAACATTTATGTTTTATGACATAAATGAGAATTCCATTAGCAAAACTTGTAATAAGATCAAGATATAAATGGTGAGCATCAATATATATAAAGTTCCAATAGCAGAAACTACTAGCTCAGTATAAAATAAATGTGAAAAGAGCATCAGACCTAAAAGGACCAAGTCCTAAGGTGTATAATCTGGGTGACCTCATTGAGACCAAGGATCTCATCCAATGGAATGCTCAAAATAACATCTGAACAACATGGGCCATGTACTAAGGTGTACATCTAGGGTGACCTATTTACAGAGATATTAAATTATAATAAAGTATCAGGAGCTATATATTGATCGTCCTCATCAGTTCCATACCATAAATGATCATACCTAGGAGTAGTATGTTCCATAATTTGATCCCCAAGATAGTTCCATACCATTATTCAATAGGCTCCATGCCTTCATAAGAAGTAGGTTCCATATCGAGATACCTATCATCAGGAATGTAATACAAAAAAAATGAAAAGTTCTATGTTAGTGTCATTATCCAATCAATATTATTAATATAAAAAGGAACAAACCATGATAATATCCATCTCATTCCATATTTTAATTTAAATCCATCCATTTAATTGTGTTATTAACATTTAAATAACCAGGAAAAAGACACATGTCCATATCCAATTATCTCATTTAACATTAAGATGGCTCCCACAAAAAGATAGAGAGATAACACACCCAAAGTGGTGGGCATATCACAAGTAATATTAAATTACTCACTTAAAATTTGGATCAGGTTCTAGTTGAAAAACTCCAACCATATCAAGGTGCTAAAAGAAAAACCCATTAGGAGTCCAAAAATTCAATTAATACATTTAGTTATTTTTGGATCAATTTTTGGAAGGTTTGGTGTGCATCACACAAGTTATAATTAAATGGATATAAAACCCTTGGGGAAAAGGTACATACCTCCTACCTAAATCCAGTTTTAGAACACTCATCCAGTATCGACCCATGGTTCATTCTAAATCGGGTGAAATAATAAGAATATGTGAATAGACTGAAAATAGGCATATAATCTTCCACCAGAATAACTCCATCGATGTGAAGGTAAATGATGATAGGATTTAAAGGAACGAAGAGCGTATTTGTGGTTATCTAACGTGATAGATGACACTCAAATCAGAGTCCATAGGGAAGAACAACTCCAAATCCTATGTTGGGGATAGAGGAGGAGCTCTTAATGATGAGGAGAGGAGGGGTATTGTATACTAGAAAATAAAAGAATAAATATGGTTAGACTCTTTGTAACAAAGGATTGTAAATGGACATTTCTTTATAACATTAAAGGGAAAAATTTTGGTCACACAGTTGGCCAAACCATGTGCCAACCATACACATCACACTATCTAGGGAAAACACCCCACACAACATGCATGGAAAAGTTCCAAAAACCCTACGCAACCCATTTTCACCCTCTTCCAAATCCCTTCATAGAAAAGTCCCCCCTTTCTCAGTTTTGATGACCCTTGTGGCACCCTAATAGGGAGACACGATTTGAGGAGCATATTCCGCACTAACCATGCACCTTTCCATTTTTTTATGAAAACCTATGATATGGGCTCCGAATAAGCCCCAAACACTTCTAAAATGTTCCTTAAACCATAGGATTCATTTACAAGGATAGGATAATGTTTTTAAAACAATAATTAAATGTTACATAGATCATATAAAAAACTGATATCTTACAAAGATCCCTTCATTTTATGGATGAGTAAGTGACCTTTAAATTTCATTTTCAAGAAGGGGGAGTATAAATATTGTATATGGATGGTGTATTGTCAACATAATACAATGAGAGGGGGGTTTTTAGGGATCCTGAGGTATTCAATTTTATTTTATAAAAAAAACATTTGTCGTAATTATGGATGTTGATAATAATTAAAATGACCTTGTGTTGGATACACTATTTACATAATAGATATAAGGATATCTGGTGGAAAAATAGAAGTGTGAGGATATTATTCAAGGATTATACATGGTCATGAGAAGGGAAAAACATGATTTAAGTTGTAACACATCACGATTTTAAAATAATATGATTTTTTATAGTCTATACAACACACAACATTGAGATTTAATATATCGTGATATATATTTAAAATATTATTATTTAAACATGGTCATTATAACCTACCCATTAAAATGGATGGTATAAAGAAGAATAAATATATTATGAAAATTTTCTATAAATTTTTTAAATAAATTAAACATATTTATTAATTTATAAAAATAAGTAATCAAATTTTTATTTTATCCATATTATGCTTCAAAAATACGTTTTCATAAAAAAATTATTTTTAATTCTTTTTATGAAAAAATATTATAATAAATTTATTGAAATTTTATAAATGATATTTTTTAAAATTAAAATAATATTTTAAATCATCATATAAAAAATAAATTAGTGTAATATCTGGTGATTTTTCTAATTTTTTTTATTTTTTACTTAATAGTGTAAATTACTGATTTTTCAAATATTGTCATTTCATTTCATTAAATAAAGTAATTATAGAGTTAAATTTTAGTTTGGATTTGATCTGAAATAAAAATATTATTAAAAATATTTATAATAATATAATTAATTTCATTTTAATCATCTATTTTCATGATTTCGGTATAAGTTTAAAATTAGGATTAACAACTTGGTTTTCGACAATCAGTTTTTAAGTGCATAATATTTTACCATTTTAATTAATTAAAATAACCCTTAGTTAAAAAAATTAAATAAAATAAATATATTATACATAAATTTATATTAAATTAAATTCATATAATGATTATTTATATACATAGATTTAATATAATATCATCGATTGCTTGAAAAATGCATTTTTGAAAAACCATTTTTCGACATGTTTTGAGTGTTTAATTAAAAATTAAATTCTATGAATTATGTAAATTTAGTTTCATAAAATGTTTTATATATTTATAATCATACTAATTAATATTATTAAATAAGTTAATCTTATTTTTTAAGATAATGAATAATTAAAATAGAAAAAAAAATAAGTTACTATGGTGAAAAACTAAAATGTTAAAAGTGAGTAACCTTATAGAAAAATGGAAGAGAATTTTAAAACATATTTATTTTTAAATTTTGAAGGTTTTTATTGACTATATCACCCATCCATACATTATTTATCAATTTTTAGGCACATCTCTTAATATTGGCTTCTCATTATTGAATAGTTTCAGGTATTTACAAAAATGTCACTCCCTCTAACTAATAAAAGGGAACCTTATCTCCTCTCCATTAAACCCATGGAAAGCCTTTTGGTTCACCCAATTAATGAACATATACATTATTTACTTTCCTAAAAATATCATAGGGTCCTTTTATTGATCAAAAAACTAATCTGGGGAGGCATTAAATATAATCCAAAAGAGGTGGACCAAAGATGTGGTATCATTATAAACTGGGCATCTTTATTTTATTTCTTCTTCCACCTCCTTCAAAACATAATAAATCATGATGATATAATAACATAAGTATATTAAATATAATAATATGTTATTATGTAAATATAATAACCTACATCTATATCATCTTCCATCAAATGGGAAACAAAACCATTGTTTGTGTGTATGACGGACTACCACCTCACGAACCAAAGTAATTCATTTTCCATCATCACCTATGAAGTTTGTTCATGATGATTAAGTTAGTGTTTATATATAATATTAATGAAATATTAATCATTATTTAACATTAACATATAATATATATTATTAACTTACTATCCATTAAGATGTGATAACATCGTTCATGTGTATAAAATAATATAACCTCACGAAGTAATGTAATTTGTTTTGTTTATTACCAAATCACATGGACGACACATAAAGTATATTTAATGAAACAATATGATATTTATGATCTAATTATAATTATAAAAAATAAAATAACACTTACCTTATTTTTAGTATGATCTTTGAAAAATGGAAATGGAGTACAAACTCCATGATTGTAACATAGTTCATTTTTTATAAGAATATTTAATTGTTGTTATTAAAGTATAATTTCTATATATAAAAATTTTTTATGTAATGATTATTATTCTAGATATTATGGAACAACAACCCCTTTTACCATAGTCAAAACACTAATACCATTTTCAAATTATGAATTGAGTGTCCTCAAAACACATGACATGAACATAGTTGAATATGTAATTAATTATATTATTAAAATAAATGAATTAAATTTTTAAAATATAATTTATTAAACATATAAAATATTCTTATTAAGAAATAATTTATATAATTTTATTATACAAGAGATAAATTACATACACGACATGTTTTGACTCAGGGTAAGGGATTTGTTATCTCACTTTTACTACCTTGATACATCTACCATATTCACCAATTATTTATTTTATATCGGATATATACTATCCCTTTCAATATTATATAATTAATATCATTATCATAATGGTATTTAAAATTTCATTTGATTTTACTTCTTTTATGATGGTTATGATTCAAAATTAACAAAGTGGTAAGGGTTTATATCATAATCTCATCATTATTCAAAACTATTTATGTTTAAGCCTCCATTGAAAGAATTGTTTGATTTTTATATCTTAAAACCAATATATTTTTTCTCCTCTATTTATTAATTAAACCATTAGGTAATTTTACAATTTTACACTCTTTGGTACTTTAAAATTTTGAATTTTTTTAAAAAAAAATTAACTTTATTTCTCTCTTCAGTTGAAAATCCTTTTTCTACCATATCCATGTTTTCTAAAAATATTATCCATAATGTTTTTAAAATTATAAAAATAATTTATTAATGAAATTTTTACCCTTGTTTTAATTTTTAAAAATAGGTTTTAAATTGAAACCTTTTATTGTCTTCTAAAAAATGTACTTTTAACCATTTTAATACAGTGTTGAAGGAATGTTTATTAACATATACATCATGTACAGAATTACCCACCATCATTTCAACTCAATTATTTGATGATTAATTTATAATTTTCCATAGTTATTTTTAAATAAAATTTTTCTTTAATAATTTTAAGATTTTTAGATTTTGAGAAAGTGATTTCAATGTGAAAAGGGTATTTTACTTAAGAAATATTCCTTGTAATATTTTAAATACATTTTCATTAAAAATGACAACCTTTGATGTTATGGATTTTTTATAAATTATATATATATTTCTAAAAAATATATACCTATCTTATTCTCCCTTTTATGGAGTAATATATTCCATATGCTCATCTCTCAAATTCCTTCATTATGAAATTTCCTTTTATTTTGATATGAGACAATATTTTGAAACCTATTTTCTCTCTAGGGGTAATTCTTATATTTATGAATTACTTTTGATTTTATTTTTATGAAAAAAATAAATCTTGAACATGTTATCATGGTATCACCTAGATAGCACTCCAATTAATTGGTTAAATCTTTAGTCTCATGTGGCATCATGTATGGGAATATAGAGTTAACAAAATTTATTATGTGACTTTTTCCACCATGTGATATTTTCAATAAAGTTATCCTTGAATCATTTTTTTTCATGTTATATGTTTCTAACTGTAAAAACCCGGATCTTCTTTTCAGGTATGTTTTTCCTTTTCTGGTAATTTTTTAGGGAAATGGAAATTCTGGAAATTTTCTAAGTGCACGTTGTGTACTTTATGAGTACACACCGTGTTCTGCCTTGCCGTAGGAGGCCATGTGCTGGCCGTGTAGTGGACACACACACAGTCGTGTGGGGTGACGTGGAGGATACCTAATGTGGAGTACAGAAATAGCAAGTACATGCTGTGTACTCCAAAAGTACACACCGTGTATTTTCTTTTTTCATTAAACACACCGGGGTCGCGTCTGACAGACAAAACCGACTCCTTCTAGGTCTGGTTCTTTTGAGAGCGAGGGTACTACCATGAATCTTGAACAAACCCCTAAGCCTCCATATTTCCTATGAATCAAATACCTTTAGTTGCATTGGAATCGCATCGGTGAGTTCTTCCTTCTCCTAGAGCATCATTTTCCAATTCCTCCTCTTTTCCAAGTTATCATGGGTTGAACATTTTAGACCTTTTTGTACATTTTCGACATAATAAGGATATTCAAGACTCGTGGTTCAACTATATTTATCTCCCAACACCGAAGTAGGTGTTTTTGCCTTTATGTAGGAAGTCTTTGATTTTAATGTGAAAATTCGCCAAATACCCATGAACTAGGTATTGCGTGTTTACCATTTTAGCCCTCTTGTTTGTTGATTTTCTTGTATTCCTGAGTAGAGGTTATTGTTTGAGAATAAGGTATTTTTTTGTGGTTTGGATGTATTTCCCATGCATGTTTTACCTTTTTTGACCTTTGGGTCTAGTTTTCCTGCTAGGCTACTGTTTAGTTTCCCATGCCAAGTATTGTAGGATGGTGTGACTGTTGATCTGATATGTTGATATGTTGTAGCATGCTTTCCAAGTAGTTCTTGAGGTTTACTTTGGCTGATACATGATGCTATACTTAATGATTTACAGAGGGCTGTGAGAACATAGTGTAGTAGACTATAGGGAGAATTGACGCAGGGGATTCTTTTGAGTGTCTTTTATAATTTACAATGTGAGAACACATGGGTAATTAATGTTGAGTGCTTCCCCGAAAACTCTATAGTTCCTTGACAGGGCCACAGAGGGAATGTGACATAAGTTCTTCCCTAGAGAGCCTTTAGTACCGATATGAGACTATATGGCGAATTGACGGTGAGTGCTTCTTAGAGAGTCTATACTATAGCAAAATGAGAGGGGTGTGACTATGTGTGATTTCTAGAGGGTTGCTTGTATTTGTTAGGTAGGACCAGAGGAGATAGGCTATGAGTACTTCCTTGAGGGATAACTATTGTGTTTATCTACTTTGATTAGTTGTTTCTTGATATTTGGACTGTGGATTGGTTACTGCTGAGTACTTTCCTATTTACTGCTTTCTATACATCCACCTGTCATATACTCACTGACTGTTAGGAACAGGTCATGGGGTGGTTGCCTACTGGGATTTGTCTCACAGCCTGTTTGGGGCATGCAATTGGGCCCAAATAGATTATATTGTTGTAGGTATATATAAGGGAAATCACCCTTCTACATCAGGTACTTGACTTGTTATGGAGCTGGAGAGTCTGTGACCAAGCTATGGATTGTGATGCTGAGGAGTTTATCTAATTTCTTTTGCACTTTTGATTAATGCTATTTTATTTTACCATTGTGACTTGTTTGGCTATTTTCCTAGACATATATGTACCATGCATCACTTTATATATATCTTCTATAGTTGTTTATCATTTCAGTCTTCCACTGTTTACTATTGTTGGATATTACTACTTCCACTATTGTATATTTGTTTATCTTCTGTTGTGTTACTTTGACAATGAGGTCATAGTTTCCCCACTATCACACCCAAGCCCCTCACTTCTAGTCGACAGCCTCTGGCATTCTGGGAAATGCGCTTGAGGAAATGTGACCAACCAGGTATGGGATGCCTCTGGGTGGCTTTCAGAAATGGGATGTTACCAAGTGGTAACAAAGGTTTCTTTTCTCTTTATTTACTATTTGGATCCTTCTATCCAGGTATAGGATGGAATATGTAATTGGTAATGAGTTGTGCCTAGGAGTAGCTAACCCGTGTACAGGAAAAAGCCAATATACCTCATTTGTTGCAATTTTTATAGTTTGCAATTTCACAGTTAATTTGATTTCACTATTGGGTGATTCACATGTTTTATGCTGTTACTGTTGATGTTATTGAGGTTCTATTTCTATCACAACCTGATGAGATGAGGGTATTCCATTTCATGTATCAGATAGGCACTTTCTAGAAATGACTTGTCATGCATTCTTTCCATGTCATCTAGGATGCATTAGCAATTGCATGTTGTTATGATAGATGTTGTGTAGAATATTCATGCTATTGTGATAGATGACTTAATAAAAAAATATCTGCTTCTTTTTAGAGCATTTATTGTGTGAGGTTTTGTTAGAAATAATGCCAAACATTGGTTCTTTAGGTGTTATGGGCCCTCATGGACTGGAATTTGGTGGATCATTGACTTGTTTACCTTGTTTTATAAAATATTTGAGATTCCAAACATTGATTTGCGAGGAGTTGGGTCCTCAAGGACTGGAATTTGGCACTTTCAGTGTGTTATTTTAGTGTTTTCTGGGCTCCGGAGTAGTTTCTAAGGCTTACTATCTGGAAAAACCTAGAATATACACCGTGTAGTTTTGACTACATGCCATGTATTCTTCTGTTTGGGAAGAAACTACTTTTCATAAGTACATGCCGTGTACCATATGTAAACGTCGTGTAGTCTCTAACCCTATCACAAGCCGTGTGGCTAAAGACACGGGCTAGGGAAAATCTTGTGGGAACACACTGTGTACCAGTTGTGCATGCCGTGTAGTATAATCCTAGGAGTCCAGACATGTAGCTAACAACACAGGTCAATGGAGTCTCTTCTTATACATTTTGTTTTAGGTTTGAACACATTGTGTAGTATGAACTAGGTACCCGATCGTGTCACTAACAACACAGGTCGATGTTATCCTTCTCGTACATGTCAGGTTCATCTAGAACGGGTCGTGTTGTGTCAGTCGTGTAGCCGGCTGTGTAAATAACCACACGGTCATTTGTGAATTCTTAATACATGATGTTTCCATCTGGAACACGTCGTGTAGTGTAACCTGGGTACAAAGGCCATGTCACTAACAACACGGGCCAGGTGAATCTTGTCTAGTACATGCCTTGTCTACTGAGAACACGCCGTGTAGTCTTGTCTTGGGAGATTCATGTGGCTTAGCTGTGTAGAAGGACTCGGGAAGGGGAAGAGGATTCATGTACATGCCGTGTGTTATGGAAAAACTTTGTATGTTTGGGGAATTTCATGACCAGTTTAGGAAGGAGTACATGACCTAGTGAATGACTTAAGGGAACATGCCGTGTAAGGATTATAAAGGCCGTGTAGTCAAATTTTTTAAAACTTGTATGCATTATTCCTCCTGTTCCCTCCCTGTACTTCCAGTTTTTAGTCCTTGATAATGTTGATCTAAGGTGTTCGTTTGGCCTTTCAGATTCATGCCACCGAGACGTCCTCCGGTAGTTTTCCAGTTACAGGGTAGTGATCAGACGCTGGATACGGCTGATCCGGGACTTCCAGAAGATCCTCTTATTGTGCCAGTCTTGGAACAAGCAGTTATCCATGTTACTAGTACTGATGCACAGTTCAGGGAAGGCTTTATGAGGATGATGCAGACCTTCTAGGGACCTCCGCCTCCTACCCCATCGATAAAAGACTTGACACGGGTTTTCCAGAAGCAGTATCCTACCACCTTATCAGGAGAAAGAGGGCCTCAGACTACAGAGTCATGGCTAGAAGCCATGATTGTGATATTTGAGCATCTGGAGACACCCCCAAGGAGGAGGGTGAATCTTTCCACTTACATTCTACTAGATTCCACCAAGAGGTGGAGGGATGTGATCTCATAGGTAGGTCATTAGCAAGTTATGGCATAGGAGGAGTTCTGGTGCATCTTCTGTGAATAATTTTATCAGGAGACCCTGAGGGCCAACCTATCCCGGGAGTTCATGAGTTTGGATTAGGGTACTCTTTCTGTTATAGATTATTCATCTCATTTCACTGAGATTTAGCACTTTACACCGTTAATAGAGGGAGAGGGGTTGTTCCTGGAAAGGAAGTTCGAGTATGGCCTCAGACATGACATTTTCTCTCAGGTGAATATCTTCATATTGACTTCCATCACTTCTATTGTCAACCAGGGGTTGATAGCAAAGTGCAATATGATGGAATCTAGAGTCGTGAGCCAGAGCGACTCAGCATATGGAGTTATCATCCCACATAATGATAGTAGGAAGCATCATAGAGAGTCTTCATGCAGTGATCTGAGGAGGCAAGAGACATCCTTTGGTATCCAGGTGGTATGCTACCAGTGCTGGAAGCGTGGGCATACAAGGCTGCAGTGCCAGAGAGACCCAGTGGAGTGCTGATCTTGCAGTAATTTGGGATTCCTTCAGTGTTCTTGTTAGGTCTTCTCACCAGCATCTAGTTACATGGGTTCTTATATGACTTCACATTCAGAAGCAGCACCTCCAGTTTCTCCCCAGTCCGGGAATTAGAGTTCTTCCAGTTGTCCTGGACGAGGTGGAGGTCGGGGTCATGGTGGTCAGTTGCTAGTCTTTCAGTGATAGTATAGTGGATTAGCTCAGAGTGTTTAGGAAGGGTCACATGGTCGTGGAGCAGGAGAGACCTTTGTAGTGGAGCAGACCCCGCTGAAGTAGGATCCTGGACCTTCTATAGTTCGATGTACAATCTTAGTTTCCTTAGTTTTATCTTCAGCTCTTTTCGACACAGGAGATTTCCATAGCTTTATATATATTTCTATCATGGAGAGCCTTGGGCTCTATATCTTTTCTTCTACTGATATGTTGATGGTATACACTCTGTTGGGGAATATAACGACTAATGTACGTCAGTGCAAGGAGTGCCCTCTAGAGGTTTGTGTGTGTCACTTCTTATGGGATCTCTATGTCCTAGTGATGACAAGCTATGATGTCATTCTTGGAATGGAATGGATAGTTTCCTTCCAGGAATTCATCGACTGTTATCACCACAGGATGAGTTTCATATCACCTGAGGGTGGACCTTTTCTTCATAGGGGAAAATGGGATGTCCAGGCAAGCAGAGCGGGTCAAGAGAATCATGGGTTAGGAGGAGTTATAACTCATATTGATAGTCTATATCTGAATGATCAGGGGACTTCACAGTTATACTTTCCCTTGGTGGTGGATCATTTCAGAGATGTCTTTCCAGATGAATTTTCAGGTTTTCCTCCGGAGCGTGAGGTATACTTTTCGATTGATCTTGTGCCAAGAGAGGAACCAGTGTCCATTCCTTTTTATAGGATGGCTACACTTGAGTTGCAGGAGCTCAAGAAGCAGTTGGAGGAGTTGCAAGAAAAGGCTTTCATCTGACCCAATATTTCTCCTTGGGGTTCTCCTGTCCTGTTTTTGAAGAAGGAAGACATTACTCTTAGGATTTGCGTGGATTATCAAAAGTTGAACCAGTTGAAGGTCAAGAACTGATATCCCTTTCCTAGGATTGATGATCTCTTTGATCATCTTCGAGGAGACCGGGTGTTCTCGAAGATTGACTTGAGGTACTATTATCATCAGTTGTGTGTTAGACCATCAAATATACCTCTCATATCATTCTGGAGTAGGTATGGTCTATACGAGTATATGGTTATGCCGTTTGGTCTCACAAACGCGCTTGCAGTTTTCATGGCACTGATGAACCGAGTGTTCCATCCTTACTGGGGTTCCTTTGTGGTGGTTTTGATGGATGATATCTTGGTGTACTCCCACAATCGACACAACCCTGCTACACACTTTGAGATCGTTCAGAGTACATCGATAGAGAATCAGTTATATGCCACGTTCTCAAAATTCCACTTTTGGATGGATCAGATTCACTTCTTGGGTCATGTTATCTCAGAGACAGGAGTATCTGTAGACCTAGAGAATGTGATAGAATTAGTTTCTTGGGAGTATCTTCAGAATGTCTTTGAGGTGCAGAGTTTTCTAGGGCTGGCGGGATACTACAGACGTTTCATACAAGAATTTTCATGCTTAGCAGCACCACTGACGGGTCTGACCAAGAAGGGTGCATAGTTCTTATGGTCAGAATCTTGTGAGTCCGCCTTTCTGGAGCTAAAAGGAAGGTTGACTTCAACACCAATACTAGTATTTCCAGATCCAGGTAAGAGCTATACTGTTTATTGGGATGATTCAGGTATCGGGCTAGGATCTATGCTTATGCAGGGAGATGGAGTCATTGCATATGGGTCTTAGCAGTTGAGACCAATTGAGAGGAACTAACCGATGCACAATCTCGAGCTGGCAGCAGATGCTCATGCCTTTCTCTGTTGGAGACATTATCTTTTGGGCAAGCATTTTGTGGTTTTCACTGACCACAAAAAGTCTAAAGTACATCTTCACTCAATCTGATCTGAATTTGAGATAGTGAAGGTGGGTTGAGTACCTACAATCCTTTGACTTGTAGCTTTCCTATATGCCTAGGAAGGGAAATGTAGTGGCTGATGTGTTGAGTAGGAGGACTCAGATACAGGTAGTTCATGAGGCTAGTAGTGAGTGGCAGCTTATGGATCTATTCTATGAGATGCATTTGGAGGTGCATGAGAGACATGGGTAGACCTTCCTTTCTTATGTAACAGTTACCTCAACCCTTCTTGATCGAGTAAGAATTAGGAAACAATCATATTCTAAAGGCCTAGTCCTAAGGGAGAGTGTGTCAGGAGAGGACTCCATTCTAGGGTGGACTGTAGGAGGGGATGTGGTATTTCAGTTCTAGGGATGTGTATGGGTGCCAGTAGATATAAATGAGGAGCTGATGCGATATTTTCATTCCTCAGTTTGGGCAGTTCATCCTGGTGTCACCAAGATGTATTGTGATCTACACCGTCAGTATTGGTGGCCATGTATAGAGAAGGATGTTACCGGTTTTGTCCCGAGGTGTTCCACTTTTCAGTTGGTGAAAGTGGATCATCAGTGGCTTGCAGGGCTTTTACAGCAGTTACTTATTCTCGAGTGGAAGTGGAACGACGTCACAATGGATTTTGTGACAGGGTTGTCGAGGTCTCCTCAAGGAAATGACGCATTATGGGTTATTGACGATAGAATTATGAAGGTCACTCACTTCTTTCTGATCAAGGATACATTCGGTGTTGATGAACTGGGATGGTTGTACATCCATGAGATTGTACGTATTCATGGAGTTCTAAACTCCATTATTTTAGACAGGGATGCTCATTTTACATCTCGGGTCTAGAAGGGGCTTCAGAAAGCTTTTGGTACACAAGTGCTTTTGAGTACAACTTACCATCCCCAGACAGATGGTCAGTCTGAGCGTACGATTCATGTTCTTGACGAAATTATCTGAGCTTATATCCTAGATTTTGGAGGTTCTTGGGAGAAACATATACCTCTTGTAGTGTTTTCCTACAATAATAGTTTTCAATAAACTATTCAGATTGCACCTTATGAGGCTTTTATGGTATGCCTAGTAGATCAAACTTATTTTGGCTGGAGGCAGGAGAGGCAGCTTTGCTGGGACCTTGTCCTGTTCAGGAGACCACAGAGCAAATAGAGTTGATTCAGAAGAGAATGGGTACTGCACAGTCTCTTCAGAAGCCTTATGTTGATCAGTAGAGAAGACCTTTGGAGTTCGAGGTCGGGGATCATGTTTTTCTACGCGTCACATCGAGGTTGGGACACAAAATGATTTGGAGGCAGGATAAGATTTCGCTGAGGTACGTTGGGCCATTTGAGGTGTTAGGGAGAGTTGGGCTGATTGCCTATTGGTTGTAGTTACCTTAGAGATACCAAGATATGCATGATGTTTTCCATGTTTCTATGCTCCGACGTTACTTTTCAGACTCGTATCATGCCTTCCAACCAGAGGAAATTGAGTTGGAGGTGGATGCATCTTTCAAGGAGCATCCTATCCGGATTGTCGATCGTAGTACAATGGTTCTATATGATTGGTATGTTTCTCTGGTATGGGTGATATGGAAGCATGGGCGAGTATAGGACAAGACTTGGGAGAGGGAGGCTGATGTATGATCGCAGTGGCCAGAGTTGTTTGGTGTTTCTTCTTCTACGCCGCACTAGGGAAAGTCGGGGATGAATTTATTTAATGGGGAAGTTTGTAAGAACTCAGATCTTCTTTTCAGGTATGTTTTTCCTTTTCTGGTCATTTTTTAGGAAAATGGAAACTCTATAAATTTTCTACGTACACCCCTTTTACTTTATGAGTACACGCAGTGTACTGCCTTGCCGCAGGAGGCCGTGTGCCGGCCGTGTAGTAGACACACACACGGTCGTGTGGGGTGATGTGGAGGCCACCTAATGTAGAGTACGGAAAAATAAAGTACACGCCCTATACTCCAAAAGTACACACCGTGTATTTTTTTTTCATTAAACACATCAGGGTTGCGTCTGACGGACAGAAAGGACTCCTTTTAGGTCTGGTTCATCCGAGAGTGAGGGTACGACTGCATATCTTCGACAAACCCCTGAGCCTCCATCCGTCCTTTGAATCAAACACCGTCGTTTGTGTTGGAATCGCATCAGTGAGTTCTTACTTATCCTAGACCATCGTTTTACAATTACTCCTCTTTTCCATGTTATCGTGGGTTGAACGTTTTAGACATTTTTATAGATCTTCGACGTTCTAAGGCAGTTCAAGCCCCTTGGTTCTAGTATATTGATATCCCAACGCCAAGGAAGGTGGTTTGTGCCTTTCTGTAGACAGTCGTTGAGTTTTATGTGGAAATTTTCCCAATACCAATGAATAGGGTATTGCAATATTACCGTTTTATACCTATTGTTTTCCTGCATTTCTTGTATGCCTAATTAGAGGTTATTTGTTTTGTGAAAAGGGTAATTTTATGTTCTTTGGATGTATTTACCATGCATTTTTCTTTCTATTTTGACCTTTGGGTCTAGTATTCCTGCTAAGCTACTATTTAGTTTCACATTCCAAGTATTTTAGGATAGTGTGACTATTGTTCTGATATACTGATATGTTGTAGAGTGCTATCCAAGTAGTTCTTGAGGTTTACTTTGGCCAATACGTGATGTTATACTTTTTGATTTACATAGGGCCATGAGAACCTAGTGTACTAGACCATATAGAGAATTGGCATAAGGGCTTCTCCAGATTGTCTTTTATAATTTTTGATGTGAGACCACGGGGGGAATTGACGTTGAGTGCTTCCTCAGAGCATCTATAGCTCCTCGACATGGGCCACAGAGGGAATGTGATGTAAGTGATTCCCTATATCACCTTTAGTAGTGATACGATACTATAAGGAGAATTGACAGTGAGTGCTTCCTCAGAGAGTCTATACTTATCTGAACCAGAGGGGTGAGACTATGTGTGCTTCCTAGAGGGTGTCTTATATCAGTTAGGTAGGACCATAGGGGATAGGCTATAATAACTACCCAGAGGGTTACCTATTTTGTTTATCTACGTTGAATAGCTATTTCTTGATATTTTAACTGTGTATTGGTTACTGATGAGTACTTTCCTATTTACTACTTTATGCTCTTTCACCTTATATATAATCACTGACTTTGAGGCACATATTTTGTGGTGGTTACCTACTTGGATTCGTCTCACACTCTGTTTGGACCATTCTTTTGGGCCCAAATATATTATATTTTTGCAGTTATAGACAAGGGAAAACGCCCTTCTACTTCAGGTACTTGACTTTCTATAGAGCTGGAGATCATGGAACCAAGCTATGGCTTGTAATTCTGAGGAGTTTATCTACTTTATTTTTCACTTTGTATTAGTGTTGTTGTATTCCAACATTGTGACTTATTTGGCTATTTTCCTATACATATGTATACCATCAATCACTTTATATATATGTGTTCCAGTTGTTTATCATTTCAGTCTTCCGCTATTTACTATTATTGGATATTAATACATCCTCTATTGTATATTTTTTTATCTTCCGCTGTGTTACTCTACCAATGAGGGAATTGTTTCCCCACTATCACACCTAAGTCCCTCGCTTCTAGTCTGTAGCCTCTAGTTTTCGGGGAAATGCGTTTGAGGACATGTGACCAATCAGAACTGGGATATTAGACTAATATATTTCATATGATTCTATAATCTTATAAAACTTTGTTCTTTATGTTATTCTCACATGTGATTACTCTTAAGCCTTCTCTTTTATGATATGATGTTATACTTTTGTCTCACAAATTATGTGTCATTATCATGTTTATTCCCTTACAAGGAGTTTTAGCTAATCCATTAATTTTATGTATTCCCTAGGTTATCCTTTAATATTTTAGGAGCTCAAATGGATTTAGGATCTCATAATGGAGAATAAAATTAAGCATTTGTTTTAGTCTCACATTGATGCATTATGAACTTACACATCAAAAGAACCTATGCCTCATGATATTTGAGTTGTAATTAATGGATTTTTATGTTAAAAATCATGAAATATTACTGGTAAAATGATTGGATAGCTATAGTTAGTATCAATATCTTGAATATTCATTTTTCTCATAGATTCGAAATCCATTTCATATTTCGTCATCTTTTTGAACTTTGGATCTTTTATCATTTAATAATAAACGAGAATGATTTTCACTTCATTGAGAGATAAATTATCATTATCTTCTAAAGAGGAAATTTTAGAATCAAGCTTATTTGCAAATTTTCTCATAAGTATCTTCATAATTTTAAATCTTCGAGGACATCACTAAATCCTCTGATTTTTCAAAAAAAAAATCATTTACACTCATGAATTATTTATCAATATTTTATTCATATCTAATTATTATGTCTTCATACATACTACATCAAATTTTTGTATTTTCTTCCTTCATTAAGTATTCCCTTCAAAAATAATTTTCGGATTTTCCCAAATACACTTTGATGTTTTTAGACACATCACTTTCATTTAAAATTTTTTTTGATAAGGATATAAGTATATCATTTAAATATTTTCCATCAACATCAATATTTATATTATTAGAAAAAGTCACCGAGACATCCATCTTAATAAGTAGAAACCCAATTTTGGTAGCATTGAAAACATATAGTCCAAGAGATAGTTGATAATAAATAAGTCTATTTTTCCATCCATAAAAAATTTTCCTTTAAAATATTGGAATTACTCTACTATTGATTGAATTAATATTATCCATGATAATAATTCAATAAGGGAACCTCCCTCTAATACATATTGATGTTTAAAAGTATTGAATAACAACAGAGAATGGGGGTGAATTAGCTGTTCACTTTTTATAAGTTTTAATACATTTAAATCATAAACCCTAAAACCTATTAAATTTCATATCCTTATTATATTTTTTGAAAATAATCATACATGAAAATTTAAGAAATATAGTAAAGCATGTGAGATTTATAAGGTTCAACCTCAGTGTGAGAACTTAAATTCTTATCATAGGAACTCCTATGGGTCTATAGAAATTCACAATAATGAATAAGTGAATATAATTTGTATCAAATCCCATTAGACACTTGATATCTCCCAATATGAATGATTATAATAACTCCCATAAGTTTATAAAGTTTTCTAATAAACAATTTTTCAAAAACAAAATAATAATGACTTTGTTCTAAATTATCTATAGAAATTCATGTTTCATTTGACCCTCAGTAAGATGGACTTCAATTCGGTGATCACTGTATGATTTAATCAATCCAATAAACTTAATATGATGCTCCTTTCCTAAATTTTTTCCTGATTAAAATTTATATTTGGTCAGGATAAAAAATATTTGGTTCTTAGAAACTACTCAAAATTTGGTATGAGTATTCACTGTACGATCTTACTTAGTCTGGTAGTAAATCATTTAGTTATTTGATATTCAAATGAGACTACTTTATGAAAAGTATTCTAACTCAAAATTTATAGTGGTCCACCATTTACAGTAATAATAAAATTTTCAAGGTTTGAATATACTATGATTTTATTTATAGGCACCCCAGAATAGCAAGGTTGGGAAAATGAAAAACATTTACTACTTATTCAAATTCAAAAACACCAATATCTATGCCTATTTTAATTTTATCATTGACCAAATAAAATCTTCATAAATATTATTCAATTTTCTTGAATCTTCTCCATAATCTTTATTCTAATACTACCTAAAATTTCTTAAATATGATGAAACTACCTGATCTCATTAAGATAAAAATTACATAGCACATTACGATGTAACTTTTTTAGACTATTATGATGAAACTTCCGCAGCTTATTTCAGAATCGATTTTCCTCCTTGGAGTTAGTCTTATTGGCTTTCCTACTCAGAGTTAGTTTTATTTAATTTCTTCCTTAGAATAAGTAAAATGTAATCCTTTTAATAATTTAATTTCCACTACGATGTAATTCTCATTACGATAAAAATTAAACTTTCAAACATAGAAATTTTACAAAACTTCATCAGAAATAAATCATTCATACTTCTCAAAAAATTTGTGCCTGGTACGTTTGGATTCAATGTAGACTTTTTCTCAACTCCAAGAATTGATACAATCTTTATGATTCCTCCATTTTATCAAAAGATTTTATCATGATACTTTATTGTCATTTATGATAACTTCAACATTGGAAATGCAACACCTAACTTATCATTGGAATGTATTACGATTTACCTTAGTTTTAGCACTTCATTTATATCCAACCACAACTCAATATTATTATCAGTACTTATTCTCTCTCTTTTCAACATAATGATATCATCAAAAGTGTTACACACAACTTTTGATATTTGAGAATTACGAACCAGCAAAGAAGCTTATGTATTCATGTTAAAATGTATGAAAACATTATAATTACTGACATCACTATATTCCTTCAAAATATTCATCATCATTACAACTTATTCAATCAACAACTTATGAGTTTTTGACAAACATTGTGTTTGTTGGTTCTTGAACATCATACCGATGGACCAAAGAATGATGGTGTGTCTGATCAATAACTTCGACTTTGTGAAAACTTCTGTGTCCAAAACTGCTTAGTCCAATACTCCACATTTGGTACTTTTCATTATGATCCTCTATTTCTAGAAAATAACTTTCCCAAAAAATATATTCTCACACTTTATGTTTGTGTTCGAACATTCCTTAACTTTCACTTATTTTTCAAAAAATTCATTTACAAAATATTAGTTATCAAAAAATAAAAAATAAATTGTTATGAAATAACGTGACAACGGTTCTCCAGAACCCTAAAGTAAGGAAGGACCCTTGTTTAAATGAAATGGAAGAAGAATTTATGTATTTGGGTTTAAGAATTAAATTTTAGATGTTTTTTTACCAATGATATTTTGGTGTTAATAATTAGGAAATATCTAAGTATTATGTGATATTTTAGAAGCATATATATCTTCATTAACATACGATTTATGAATACAATCATGGGTTTATGAGTTTAATATTTATCATAATTTTAATGTCTTAAAAACCCCCTTTTTGGTTTTATGTGATATGAGACTACCAAGATTAGGATATTTTGGGAGAAATTTATCAAAATACAACCCATTGGTTTATTATGTAGTTTAGTGAAAATTTTATGTTTTTAATAAAACCTTTATATTTTATAGGAATAAGTTCCAAGGTATTGATAACCTTAAGGGTTGATATGACCATTAATGTCATCGAAATAATATTCAAATATTATTATTAGGATTCTTGGGGAAAATTTGTATTTAAAACCATAATAAAAAGGTTATGTAATGCTTAGTTTTATTACAAGGATGTCTGTAATTTTATTTGAAAATGTTTTAGGAACTATATGAGTATTATTTTGGAAAAAGGACAACCCACTTGTTGGGTGATGACTTGATGCATCCAGAAAGCTTTCAGGGCTTGAAATCATGACCAAATGACGTAAAGGGTCTAGTTCCAATCACTATCCAATGCAATGTCTTGGTTAATATGGCATTGGTTTTAGTTAAACGATTGGAAAAAATTAATATTAATTATGAACTAGTTGTTTTAATTTTCAGGTTTATGGATTAAATTATTATATTATATAACATTTCATAACTATATTGTTATTGGAAAATTTTTAGAGACATACGAAAAAACTTTTCACTCTTTTATGGATCTTACGATCACTTAAAAGTGAAATTTAGTGCTTAAAGATCCAAAAATTCACTTTTTGATATTCATTTCTTAGAGTCGGGGGTGAAATCAAAATTCATAAAAGAACAACCAAATGATGAAATTATTCTTATGAAATAGAAGTATATCAAGTAAGTATATTTCCTTATATTCATAGACAGTAAAATAATTCTTAATCTTTAGGGAAATGATCTTGAAAAAAAAATTTACATTCATATTTGATGAATAATATAGCCTTTTAAATAATCATAAAATTATGGTTTGAGGCCCTTAATATTCCATTAATCAATCACTTTCTTATTTTCAGTGACATCAATAACTCTATAAAATTATTTTCATTTTCCTTCCATGTCCATATCTTAAATTTCCACTAATTTTATCATATATATAAACCTATTTATTTTTTATTCCATATGAACTTCATACTTCCCTTTATTTATTAATAAGAGGATATTTTCATAACCCTTTTATGATGTGGGTTTTTTTACAATTTTATATCCAAATATCTAAACCTTGATTACCACGATCTTTTTTAAATTGTGAGGAAGGAATTAATTTAAGTTGGGAAGAATACAATAATAAAAAGTCTAAAATAAGGTCATTGGATTTGATACCACATGTTACATGAAACATCAATCTTAAACAACCCACAAAATATATTTAATTAAAATTAATCTCTTCGATATCTTGTAAAGTATGCAACTTTGAGTAAAAATGAATTATAATATAGTATAACTTTATAACCTCACCATTAAATTAGAGGGTATGAATAGTACCAACTAAATTATGAAAATTATGGTTATATATTGAGTAAAAATAAAATATTAATCAATTAAAATAATAATAAATGTTCTCTGAAAAACTATATTTTTTTCTAAAAGACGGTTTTGTCGTTCATTGGGCACATAATTTAAAATTAAATTTTACTAGTTTTATAAACATTATTTGATAAAATTAATTAATTTTTTAAATCATAATATAAAAATTATCTTAGGATGAATTCTTGGTATTTTTTCAGAAATATTTCATTTGTTGATGAATACTGAAAAATAATGAATTATAATTGAAAACTGACATTTTGAATGAATTATTTAAAAAGTTAAAATATTTTTAATTGATTTTAAAGTAATATTTTTTAAATTATATATCAATTATTAAAATTTAGTTTATTTGAATCATTTTTATATTGAATTTTGATATAAAAATATTATAAACATTTGAACAATTTCTCTTTGAAAACCCACTTTTTATCACATGCGTGGGATTATTTTTTAATTTAATTTTTACACTTTTGTGAACCAAATTTGAAAAAAATGGATTAAATATTTAGAATAATCAACTTTTATATTATATATCATTTTTTACATTATTTTTGAATAAAATGACTATTGAAAAATAGTAAAAATTATTTACCGCGGTTAGGGTAAAAATAAATTTACCGAGTGGTTAACTAAAGAAATAAGGGCTAAAATGACCTAATAAAATTTCAAAAATATATTAGATGGACATATTTAGACTCTAATATAATAATTCATTTTTAACCTTGTTTCATGTGAAAAAGGATGGAACAACCTTTTATTTTAAAATATTAGAAGTTTGTCACTCGTCACACATATAAAATGTCATACCCTCTCCTATATTCGTCACACCATCACACCCATTTGGTAGGGACAAGACTATAAAAAGTCACATACCTAATTCCCTTATCTCATCCTATAATTCATATTTTTATAAAAAATATGACCTATACAGGCTTTTGGTGCAAACCTAAGAAAGATACCTGAAGAAAAGGTAACGTTATTTTATTTTTTCCTTGACCCATTTAAATTATTATTAAAAAATTGTGATATTATAAAATTATAATTTTAAATATACATAGTTTTTTTATGGTCTTTAACTAAAACTATCCCTACTTTCATCAAATGGGTTAAGAAGTTATCATTTGTGTGTGCGGCGGACTACCAACTCCTAAACTGATGTCATTCGTTTTTCTATTACCACCTTCATGGTTGGGTATGATTTTGTATATAAAGTATATATATGATATTTATAATATAATTATACATATTTAATAATTATATAATATATACATTTTTTACTTTCTATTCCGTAGGGGATACGATTACATCGCTCATGCATGTGGAAAACTACTGAGGCAACATGATTCATCTTTCACTAACACTTTACATGGAATGTAATAATGATTAGGAAAATTAGTATATGTAATATAAATGAATTAATTATGATATTCTTGACATATTTATCATTATGAACATATGCTATATCATTTTATTGGTTTATGCTGTGAAATGTTAACATCGTCTATGTACGTGGGGACTACTGCCTTTAAGAAGCGATGTGACTCTCTTTTCATCACCACAACACATTAGTGACATATATATAAGTATATTTAATGAAATAATATAGTATATATATGTTATTATGATCATTTTGGAAAGATAAAATATTTCCTACCTCCTTTCCATAATGATAACTGAAAATAGAAACGTTGCCCATGTGAATCTATGGCTCACTCTCTCATGATTATAATATAGTCCATTTTTCAAAGACCTAATTTTTTAGTTTAAAAAGTATAATTGAAGTAAAAAATATTAAAAATATGTCATTATTAATATATATTACATAATAATATAATATTTTCAAGAATGATATCATTCATGAAGACAGACGCATGGGGAAATAAGGCAATTAACACATGAAACAATGAAAATAATGAATGATTAATAAAGGAAGGGTAATGAGATGTTATAAATAAATCATATATGATATTATAAATATTAATATAGTTATGGTTTAAGTTAATAACATGTTTAAAACCACTATAAGGGATTTTAATTCATGTTCATCTAAAAGTAAGCGTGAGGTAAGTGTTTTCTTAACACAATTTCTATTAATTTGGTTAAACTTATACTTCAGTGATTTTTCATGATAATATTATATGTGTAATGACCATTGATTAGTTTTTATTTTATTTCCACTTCATTTATTAGGATTTAAATTTGATACACATAATCAATTAGGTGATATATCACCGCTTAAATGATATGATCTTTATAAGGGCCTTCGTCTCAATTTATCTTTTTTGAGTCATATTGTAATTCCATGTACTTAATTTCATTTATATTGTGTATATAATACACCATTGGAATTTAATATAATGATATATTAATAATTCATTGTATTCTAAGTTTCAATATTAATTATTCCATCCATGGGGATTTTATTTAAGATTAACCAAGTGGTAAAGAATTTCATAACTCAATTTCTTCTCGTTGGGTTACGTTACGTCTTCATTATCATCATTATTATTAAATAATATGTGTAATGAATTTTGATTATATTATTTTTATTTACATATTTTTATATAGATTTTATTTTAATACACCTAATCAATTTTTTTTATTAATTCCCACATTAAAAATATGATCATTTTAAGGGTTTATTTCAGAATCACATTCTAATCGATATTTTTAATACATGAATATAAATTGATGTAAATTATTTGATAATTTGATTATAAACCATTATATTTTTTTATATTATGGTTATTCGTGAAATTTTTCAAGTAATGGTTTTATTTATCTACACATTGGTACTTAAAATTATTGAGAAAATGTTTTCATAAAATAAGACTTTATTTTTATCTTCGGTCGACAAACCTTTTTCTTTCATGACCCTATTTTATAAAAAAAATTTCAAAAATGTTTTTATCTATTTTAAAATTATTTCTTATATACATATTTACCCATTTTTCCTATGTACAATTTGTTTAAATTAATCTTCATGTTGTTCTCAAAATAACATTCATTTGGATTTTACTGAAAAAGGGAAGGGAATATTTGTTTTAACATGTATAATATGAACTAAATTTTTAGCTATCATGATCACTAAAATGTTTTGAATCTTCTTTTATATTTTCAAACGCTATTTTCAAAGAAAATTATATTCATTTTTTTTTGTGAAATTTTAGTTTTAAAATATGATTTGAAAACTATAAATGATATTTTCTTCAATAACGTTTTTAAAGAACTTTTTCTGGTAGTTTTATTAATCAATTAAAATTTATTTATTCATAATCTAATGGGTATATATTGTATTGGTACCAAAATTATTATTCCTATTGATGGTTTATAATCACCTTGAGCAGTGAATGTATAGAAATTCACTTATTTGATTCATTTTTATAGTCATTAAAATTCCCTTGAATTATTCGATTTTCTATGGAAATTAAATCTCTTATAAATATCCATATTAGTTGTCATGTATTTTTTTTATTTCTTAAACCATATATCATTTCTATAGATGGTATTGTATAGTTAAATTTATTTTTTTATCTATAGAAATATTGATAAATTTTTATTTCTTACTCAATTTGAATATTTGATGACAAGGAACATTTTTAAGGAATTAAATTGATTATTAGATATACGAGGAATGATTTGGACATGAAAAAATTGGTGTGTCCCAGTTATAGATATCTCCTTGATGTATCAGTAGTCTCATGATGGGAATCTGTTAGCCCATATAAAATCAGTTGACCAAATTAGATGATTTTTTACCAATTAGTATTAAACATTCTTTTGAAAGGTCATCATGATAGAGGTATCATGTGTCTGAGATATGACATATAATAATTAAGAATTTCCATTATTAAGAATTAAATTAGTATTATCCATGATATTTTTTAAATTATATTATCTCTGGATACATTTAATTCTCATTTATTGATTAAGTGACATATTTTATTAGTTATTTACCTTGCCATAATGATTATAATACATGATATTTTCACATTGATATTATCTTTGGATGCACTTACTTCTCTGTTTACTAATAAAATGGCATGTGTTTTCAAGTATTTACCATGTCATATTGATTATGTTGTTTTATTCTTGATTACATTCATTGCACTTAACCATATACTGAGCATTTGAGCTCACCCTTATTTTTTTTCATTTATCAAGATTCCATGAATATTACTTTGATTGATATGAAATTATATGTTATTCAGAATAATGTTATTCTTGAAAAAAATGTGTTAGAATTTTTATATTAAAATGTAATGCAACACTCATGTATGTATATTTTTTTATAAGACCACAGAACAATTCGATTCTTTGGGATGTGATTTATTATACCTTATGTTAATGTAACAAAAAATATCCTAACTCTAGGCTACTGGGGTTGGGGTCCCTACAATGTCCATAAACTTACTAAAAAATGTTATTCCATTGAATAATATTTTAATAAATAGTTAATATAGCCTTCCGTGAGATTTACACCTATCACCTATTTTCATGTCATATCATAGAATAACCCAAAAAAACCTTACCAAAGTGAAAGACCCAACATCTCATTTCATCTAAGACATGTCCATGTATTAAAACTTATAAGTATAAAAATAAAAAAATACATTAAACCATTTGAAAATAATTAAATAAACCATTTACCATAGAACTTAATGGAGGATTGAAATATATTCACTTTTTTAGATAGAAAAATGATTATAATTAAATTAATGTTGACTATAAAATTAATATCATACATATATAGTGCAAAATCGATCATAGTTATCTACCATAATATTATAAAATTTAAGGAAAAGATAGAAACAGATAATATTATATAATGAAAAAATAAAACATGAATTAAAAATAATGTTTTTTCAAAGTCATTGTTTTTTCTCTTGTTTTGAATTAAAAATAAATTTATCATAATAAATTATAAACTACCAATTTTCGAAATAAAAAGGAAAATATATTCATATTTAAAAACTATTAAATAAAAAAAATTAACATAAAATTTGTAGATTTTGTATCATCATGTCCTCTATGGATATTTATACAGTTATACTCTTCTTTGGAAACACAACCATCCTTGATATCATGATAGTCATATTCATTTGTAGAAAAAATAAGGTTATTAGTAACTATAAACATTAAATAAAAATTTAAATAATATATTTAAATTCAAAATTTTGTGCCATATATATACCTTTTTGAAATGATTTAAATCCATTTATCTAGTTTCTAATACATATTAGATATTAACAATGATTATTAAGAATTTATGATGAATACTTTATAAAAATAAGGCATCTAATACTAAATACAGTAAATAGAATGCTTAAAATATCACATGCCATTTTTGAAAGATATCCAAAGAGATGCTTTTGATCTTCCATATATTGAAGCACTTATGTATCCTCAAAATGGTTCATTTCTAATTTTGGATCATCTAAATAAAGATCTCAATGAGAATTTAAATTTTTTTCATATGTTGAATCTCATATTGTAGATATTATTATCTCAGTAAAATAATGAATTAGATTAAAAAAATTATAATTTATAAGAACACAATTATAATAATACAAACATAAAAGAAATCCAATATGGTTTAAAAAACCTCCCTTGACTTGTTTTTTAGTAAGATATGGATGCTTGAAATTGAAACTGATCACTAAAAAATTATTAGAATCATTTTTTATCGTATTTATACAACTTATACAACCTATATTTTACATCTAAAAATTTTTCTTCACAACTAAAAGGGTTATGTCTTAAATAAAAAATATTTTTCAAATAAATCTTCATTCATGTATCGAGAACAACTATAATAGAAAGAATAACACGATATGAAATCCAATAATTGTAACATTTATTTTCATTCTAGAAGCCACATCCATAACAAGATCATATTTCCTTATCATGTTTTCTCTTATTAAACATTCAATTTTCCAAAACTTCATGATGTAATGATTTGATATTGTATAAGATGATTTTGATATCAAATTAGTCATCACATAAAATAGATATAAAATCTCACATAACATTTATGCCCTTTTCCACTCCTATTCTAATGGGAAATATTGAAATTTATCATTACTGAAAGAAATTTCCTAAAAAACTCATCTATTCATAATATCACATTCATGAATGTTAAAATTTTAATTCTATCTAGTTAAAATATCAATATGAAATCCAACATTAGTATCAACTCCAAAAGCATACATAAAGTAAAATTGATAATCTTCCACCCATTCCTTGAATTATTTAACATATTTTACACTTTCATGAATTTTAAATAGTGCCTCACTGGATATTTTTAAAAATTATTGAAAACAAAGGTTTACGATCTGGTCACAACCTCTCACATGGTAAAAAATAAATCACATATCACCCTATTTTGAGTATGAAAACATTATTTAAAAAATTCATTCATGTTATCATTAGTTGATGCATTTTTTAAGGTAAGTGATAATTTTTTTAATTTCCCCAATCTTTCAAAGAAAAAAACATTCTTTTCCAATTAAATTAATATATATGGTACATCCATATAATAGAAGCATAATATCTTTCAATTCATCTTCCAAATATTATCAATAAATATATAAGTAAAAAATATATATCATTCACTATTGAAATAATACTAACAATCATATGTTAAAATTTTTTCCTCCAGAAATAGAATCTATTATTTGTTTCAACATTTAATTCAAATTTTAATAATATTTCATTAAATAATATTTTTCATTTCCTATATTATATGTATTCAAATAAAAGATAAGAAGCTTAATATGTTCTCTAATTATGTTATACTAAACAAAATGAAATGGTAGATCATTCTCTATGGTACACATAGAGAGGCATTCTCCAGCCATTTTTTCATCAATTGTTTTAGATGTTGACCAACCTTAATAATGAATAATCATTTTAGAAACACCATTATAATTTTTTTTTCTTCTTATAACTGATAAAATAGTGAGATAATGTTGACGTGTTTTAATTTCCCCCACAAAAAAAAATAATTTTCCACATATGTTAAATTTTTCATGGATTATATTAGTTCTTTACACCAATTACAAACATCTGATGTGGTTTTTATAGTAATCTTAGGCTCTATGTAATATGTCAACCTTTCATGAAGGTAAATCATTATTTAAATTTTAGTTAAATATTTTTTTTCTAATGAAGTTGCTCTAGACTATATGAGGAGTTTCAGTGGTATCTTAGGGTGTTCGAAAAAAAAGAGGAAAAATAGGCCAAAAAGTGTGAAGTGCATGATTTTCACACACATAGAAAAAACTGTACACCTGGAATATAAACCCATCTAGCTTGGTGACCCATTCTTATAGATACTAGATTATAGATACCACAGAGTTTAAAAAACAGTGTTGTTGATCTGTGAAAACCGGGAGACGTGTCCCTTTTTGGAAAAAGGGATCTGTATGATTAGTGCATGGTTTAGAAAAACATGCAGGAAAACTATGCGGCCTTCAAAATTTAAAAAATTCCCATTTTCCCTCCAAATAATATTTATTTATTCCCTAAATTTTTACCCCATTAGATCGCATACATCTTGCTTAGTGAACCAAACCCCCACTCCTTCCAAGGTATGATTATCATTCGATTATGATGTGTTTAGTGTGTGTTTGCATGAATATAGAAGATCTGGGTGAGTCTAATGTTCCTAATTGCTATATTTTCATGATTCCATCTTGGAAATAATCTCTTCTCTTTCCTTGTTATGTTTCTTCATTTATGATTATAGAAAGGGTTTTGGGTCTTAGCTTGTAGTGAGAACCCCTTCACATACCCCATTTGGTATGTTGGTGAGTGAGACCAAACCCATGGCTACCCATGTGGAAATCCAAACTCTTTTAAAAGGTAATTTAAATTGTTAAACATTAATATAAGGAAATTATTATAGAAAATGTGGTGAGAAAGTGAAATTGGATATGTGGGTAGGGTCAATGGGTTATTTAGATATATTATAAGTAGAATTTTGGTAAACTCATAGTAGGTCTTGATTTGATTTTAATTGTGTGTTTTTTTGCATCGACCCGATTATATATTTCTTTAAGTAAAATGTTATTTGATGGTGAGAAATGTTTTCAAAGGATTTATAGACCAAAAAGTAATTCAAAGGTGGTTTTTTTCTAAAGAAACATTAAATGATGTTTGAAATGAAGGAAGGGTTTCATTTTTGCGATAATAGTTTATTAGTTGTTTGGGATGGTTGAAATAGAAATAAATCATTTTGGCATGTATTATTTTTCCAAGATCTAAATCCATGTTTTAAGGGTTGGATTCAAGATGATTTCAAATGAGTATTTGGAATTGTGTTTTACACCATGATGTGTTTTAGGGGTCTATCAGAACCATTTTTATTGAATTAATATATATATATATATATATATATGGGTTACTGAGATAGATCCCATGATGTTTATGTCGACATATTACCATGGTTGTGAAAAAAACCAAGTAATGAATAATGATATATATGTTTAATAGTTATGGATGTGTTAGAAAATTTGAAATAGGTTGAAAATGAGTTAAATGTTAATTGTGTATAATTAAAAACATGGCATAAGAGATTTTTTGGTAGAATGCATGTGAGTTAATAAAAATGCTAAATTTTTTAATATATGAAAAAGTGAAATGGGTTAAAATGGATATGCTAAGTAAATGGAAAATGTGCTAATGGGTTAAGACTTAATGATGATTTAAATGTCATATGATATGTTAATTGTAAATTTTATGTGTATTGATTATGTATGGTGTATGATATGATATGTGTTGTGAATTGATAAATAATCATGTGAAAATGGAATTGTATTTTGGGGTATTGTACTTGTTGATCTATTCCCATGGGTCAGGTTAGATTGAGGCATTGTACCCCCAACAGTTTCATTTGATGAGACTACCAGGACTAAGGTTCCAAGGTAAGTGTGTTGTATTTGTTTATGAAATGTTTATCCCTAGTAAGATATGGAACATGACTTATTCCCTTATTCATGGTAATTGAATGACCTAGGTTACAATTTAATTGATGTAAACTACCAACCAATGGGTAAAATGATGTAAAAGATTAAGTTAATATTATTAAATATGGGTAAGTGATAGTTTTTTATTAACGATAACCCATTGTTTATAAAAGTGTGTATAACCCCTTGTGCCTTGGATTAGACTTTCATTATAACCTCAATATTTTTGTTGATTGAATGACTCTATAGAACCTAATGGTTATAATGGATATTAAATAATAACACAAAATATTTTCATTATTGCCTTTATTACATTTCCACTTCATTATCTCCATACAATATCATATAGATTGGTTGTTACATCAGACATCATTGGTGGTGGACTATTGAGTTATAATCACACCCTTCTCCGGATTCCATGGCACTTGGGTTCCTGAACAGAGTTTTCTTTCTTTCTGATATAGGTCTAGGAAAGGGACCTAGTCTTGGTTGTGTGTGGGATGACAAGTTGAATCATGGGAGATAAGGAACAGGTTGGGACTCAAGTCTGGGTTCAGAGTATTCTGGTTATTTTTCTTTTGGTTATTTTTATGACTATCTTATATGTAATGTAATCATTATGTTGTTATAACCTCTATTACATGGTGACCTATGGAAATGTTTCACATATTTTCCATTTACTTTTTCCAACTAGATATAATATCTATTTATATTAATTTATCTATAAAATTACTCTAATAAGTGGGTATGATATCCCTAAATTTTCTCTATAGACCTACACTACTAGTCATACACTTATGGATTATGGGGATGTGCACCTAAGGACATGTGACAACCAAGATTGGGGAACCAGATATAATGGTCACTGGGTTGGTAATGTTACAAAGAGGTTTTAGAGTATTGTGTTTTGTCTTACTATTTGGGGAATGGTCAACATGACAATATGATCTTGTTGTGGCCTGGTAATGTGGTCATGCCTATGTTTCGGAATCCCCACATACATGGGAAAATCCAATTTTATCATGGTGTGAATTGGTGTTTGGTTTGTGGTTTTATGGTGGATTGTTATTTTCACCTTAAGTGGTGCACTTGGATGTGATGTTATTCATTTATGATTTTTATCTCATGTCTTGATATGTAAAGAGAGGGTCTTTGATTTCATTCATCAATATAGTCACATAGGATTGGTAGTTCATCCATATTTTTCATGTGATTGATAGTACATTGAAATTTATATACTAATAGTGTACTTTTATTCTTGTAAATTTTGTCTATTGGTTTTCCCTTTAAATGTTTGGTAAAGGAAATGTTTTCAAATGTGTGTTTGAATAAAGATTTTATTTTTGAAATGTTAGGATAATAAAAAGGTTTTGGAAAGTGTAGGTCGTTGGGGTTTTGAGAACATATATATTTGAAATATGAAAACCCTGGATTTAATTGTTAATGTTTAATTGAGAATGGAGATGAAAAATGATGGAACTGTTAGATATATTGGGAAAGGGTATCCCTAGCATTGGGATTAGACCATGTGTAAGGGTGGTTTCTGTAGAGAGAGTTCCCTAGTTTTAGACCTAAGTCTTGGGACACGAGTCTTTGTTGGATTTCGTTGTATGGTAAAGGATATGTATTGGTTTTTTCCTCAATAAGGTTACGACCATAAGTTATGAGATGTCATTTGGTAATGTGGATGTGGTAACTCGTATGGGTTACGATCATGTAAGTTGTGTTTTAGACCCTAGGGTGAGTGTTGGGATCATGGTTCCAATGTATTTGTGTGTGTACTCTTGGTGTGAGGCCTAGAGTAAACATTTCCTATGGTGTGGTAGACATATTATGTTATGGATTGGGGGTAGGAGTGTCATCGTAAGCAAAGAGTTTGTTGAGGATTGATGTGTATGGAATATAGAGAGAGTGACAGTGACATTTATGTGACGTGAATCAATATTAAAGAGTTTTTAACATTGGATATTTGATGATGAATTTTGGGAGATGATAGCAGGGTTGCCAGTTCTTTTTAGTTTGTATGGTACAAGAACACATTTTGGATTGTGGCAGTGTAACTCCGAGAGGGTTGCCTATTGAGGGTTTATCCTAGATAGCTAAGAATAAATTTAATGGTTTTGGAATTGTTACCTGAGTATTCATTATGTGTTTAAAGAATTGGTAAATTGAGGTTATCCTTAGGGAAGGTTTACCTAATGTTGAGGGTGCCTTAAGATGTGAAGAATGAATTGTTTCATTAGAGTTAGAATCAATGCATGGTTGGTGCCATCTAATGTGGTAAAGGTGTATGGTTAATACTTATTTTCTTTCTTTGGTGGTATCTGAGTTCTTTTGGTTGGTTGTAATGTTAGTTTGGAAAGAGGCATGTCTATTAGTAGCCATGCTCAGTGGCTTTGATGGTGTTTTATGTAGGAACTGTTGTTGATCTTGGTAGAGAAGGATACGAGGGACTAGAACAAGGATTGAAACATCTAGCATGTAAGTGACACAATGGTGTTGTGGTGGTCATGCGTTTGGGATTGATATTATTGTAACACCCCCAAATGATAAAGGGTTGAATGGATAAATGATATGACTTATATCCACAATGTGCACCTTCCTTTTCTGGAGCCTGTCTGATTAGAACTTCACAGTTAAGCGATCTTGGCATGAAGTAGTGACGAGGATGGGTGACCTTATGGGAAGTTTCCCAGGGTGTGTGTGGGTGAGGAAAAAGTACACTGGAAAGGACATGTGTTGGCCTATAGGGACAGTCAGTAGTCAGATGACCTGTTCAGGCATGTGGGTGGACCCTTGGGTGGGGACCACGTGTCTGCGGGGCAACTGGTTGTACTTGGTGGGCCAGGACATGACAACCATAATAAGGCGGGGTGCTTGTGCTGTCGCTGGGACCCAGTTTTCACATTTGGTATCAGAGGTGGTACCCAGCCTTAAGTGTGGTGCACTACTTGGGTTAAGATGTAGGGCCCACAACGAGGACGTTGTTCTCTAGGGGGGGGGGTGATTATAGAACCCCCAAATGATAAAGGGTTAAATGGCTAAATGATATGACTTATGTCAACAAGGTGCACCTTTCTTTTCAGGAGCCTGTCTGATTAGAAATCTACAGTTAAGCGTGCTTGTCATGGAGTAGTGATCAGGATGGGTGACCTTTTGGGATTTTTCCTAGGGTGTGTGTGAGTGAGGACAAAGTACACTGGAAAGGACATGTGTTGGCCTATAGGGACAGTGATTAGTCAGATGACCCATTCAGGCATGTAGGTGGACCCTTGGGTGGGGACCACGTGTCTGCGGGGAAATGGTGGTACTTGGTGGGCCAGGACTCGGCGACCATGATAAGGCGGGGTGGTTGTGCTGTCGCTGAGACCCAGTTGTCATATTTGGTATTAGAGGTGGTACCCAGCCTTAAGTGTAGTGCACTACCTTGGATAAGATGTAGGGCCCACAATGAGGATGTTGTGCTCTAGGGGGGGGGTTGATTATAGCACCCCCAAATGATAAAAGGTTAAATGGCTAAATGATACGACTAATGTTAACAAGGTGCACCTTCCTTTTCTGGGAAGTTTCCCAGCGTGTGTGTGAGTGAGGACAAAGCACACTAGAAAGGACATGTGTTGGTATGTGGGGACAGTCATTAGTCAGATGACCCGTTCAGGCATGTGGTTGGACCCTTGGGTTGGGACCACGTGTCTGCGGGGAAACTGGTGGTACTTGGTGGACCAGGACCTGACAACCATGTTAAGGCGGGGTGGCTGTGCTTTCACTAGGACCCATTTGTCACAATTATGAATGGCCAAATGATAAAGGGTTAAATGGCTAAATGATACGACTTATGTCAACAATGTGAACCTTCATTTTCGAGAGCCTGTCTGATTAGAACAGTACAGTTAAGCGCGCTTGGCCTGGAGTAGTGATCAGGATGGGTGACCTTCTGGGAAGTTTCCTAGCGTGTGTGTGAGTGACGAAAAAGCTCACTAGAAAGGACATGTGTTGGCATGTGGGGACAATCATTAGTCAGATGACCCGTTCAGGCATGTGGTTGGACCCTTGGGTGGGGACCACGTGTCTGCGAGGCAACTGGTGGTACTTGGTGGGTCAGGACCCGACGACCATGTTACGGTGGGTTGGTTGTGCTGTCACTGAGACCCAATTGTTGCAATTATTAATGGTTGGTTTTTTGTATTAGAATTTTGATAATCCCTAGAGTACAATGAGGCTGATATACCAGGAGGCATGGTAATTATAGTGAGTTGGTGTTTGGAATTTCTATGGTGATGTACAAACCATGTGACCTAGAGCCGGGATCAGTGGGTACTCATAAGAAAGTGAAGGACCATGAATTCTTTTAGGAGTTACATATGAGGCCATTCTTTGGAAAGGAATGATTTTGTTTATAATGTATGAATAGGTGGCTTGAAAAAAACTCCTATCATAATTCTGTGGGATCATAGTGGGAAGCGCAGGTTATATGCAAGGTAGCTGGGTTTTGGTTAGGTGTTGTGGTCGATGTGTTCAGTGTAAATCTCCATGGTTTTTCTAGAAGATCTTGGGTGTGGTAATGGCCATGGTTCAAAGGTAAATTTTGGTTCATGACCACTTAATGGTGGTTCGTGAAGTTGTAGTGAATTTTGGTTAAAAATCCCATTAGATTTGTTGAATTTTAGATTCGACGAAACATTGGTAGGTAGGGATGCCCAAGACTTGTGTAATTTTAAGGTGTTACCATAGTGAGAGGTAAAATTGGTGATGGAATGTTTGTGGTGGTGTTCCTCGATGAATTATTAGCATATTTTTCACTCATGACGATCATGTCCAATATCTTGAGATCATCCAGGATACACTAAATAGATTTGGTTTTATGCTTAGTGGATTCAGTGTGTTTGGGTTTGAAATGGGACATCATGGAGGTTATGATCTTGTAGAGGGGTGAAAGGAGTCATATTGAGGGGAGTACACCATCGACAGGTTGTGGGTGAGTTGGTGAGTTGGTGTTTGGAATTGCTATGGTGATGTACAAACCATGTGACCTAGAGTTGGGATCAGTGGGTACTCATAAGAAAGTGAAGGACCATGAATTCTTTTAGGAGTTACATATGAGGCCATTCTTTGGAAAGGAATGATTTTGTTTATAATGTATGAATATGTGGCTTGAAAAAAACTCCTATCATAATTCTGTGGGATCATAGTGGGAGGCACAGGTTATATGCAAGGCAGTTGGGTTTTGGTTAGGTGTTGTGGTCGATGTGTTCAGTGTAAATCTCCATGGTTTTTCTAGATGATATTGGGTGTGGTAATGGCCATGGTTCAATGGTAAATTTTGGTTCATGACCACTTAATGGTGGGTCGTGAAGATGTAGTGAATTTTGGTTAATAATCCCATTAGATTTGTGGAATTTTAGATTGGATGAAACATTGGTAGGTAGGGATGCCCAAGACTTGTGTAATTTTAATGTGTTCCCATAGTGAGAGGTAAAATTGGTTATGTAATGTTTGTGGTGGTGTTCCTTGATGAATTATTAGAATATTTTTCACTCATTACAATCGTGTCCAATATCTTGAGATCATACAGGATACACTAAAAAGATTTGGTTTTATGCTTAGTGGATTCAGTGTGTTTTGGTTTGAAATGGGACATCATGGAGATTATGATCATGGAGAGGGGTGAATGGAGTCATATTGAGGGGAGTACACCATCAACAGGTTGTGGGTGTGGTCCTCAGAATGACCATGATTTTGGAGAATCCCTCGAGTACAATGAGGCTGATAGACCAGGAGGCATGGTAATTTGAGTGAGTTGGTGTTTGGAATTTCTATGGTGATGTACAAACCATGTGACCTAGAGTCGGGATCATTGGATATTCATAAGAAAGTGAAGGACCTTGAATTCCTTTAGGAGTTACATATGAGTCAATTTTTGGAAAGGAATGATGTTGTTTATGATGTACGAATAGGTGGCTCGAAAAAAACTTCTATCATAATTCTGTGGGATCATAGTGGGAAGCGTGGGTTATATGCAAGGCAGTTGGGTTTTGGTTATGTGTTTTGGTCGATGTGTTTAGTGTAAATATCCATGGTTTTTCTAGAAGATCTTGGCTGTGGTAATGGCTGTGGTTCAAAGGTAAATTTTGGTTCATGACCACATAATGGTGGTTCGTGAAGTGGAAGTGAATTTTGGTCAGAAATCCCATTAGATTTGTGGCATTTTATATTGGATGAAACATTGGTAGGTAGGGATTCCCAAGACTTGTGTAGTTTTAAGGTGGTCCCATAGTGAGAGGTAAAATTGGTTATGAAATATTTGTGGTGGTGTTCCCCGATGAATTATTAGCATACTTTTCCCTCATGACGATCGTGTCCAATATCTTGAGATCATCCAAGATACACTAAAAAGATTTGGTTTTATTCCTAGTGGATTCAGTGTGATTCGGTTTAATATGGGAAATCATGGAGGTTATGATCTTAGAGAGGCTTGAAAGGAGTCATGTTGAGGGGAGTACACCATCGACAGGTTCTGGGTGAGGTCCTCAGAATGGCCATGATTTTGGAGAATTCCATGTGTTCCGTTCTCAAAATCTTGGAATGGGTAGTGGGTAACATTGGTTGTATTGAACTAAGAAAGGCTAGACAGTGACATCCATGTTTGAGATTCAACTTATGATAAATTATTGATTCATAGTTGTTGAAATGGCCATAGGAAATTAGTGACAATAAAACTCCTAAGGTGGGAATTGGTAGGTCATTCATGGGTGAAAGGAGCAGTTCGTAGAGTGGATGTGGTGACATGAGGATGGAAAGGATAAGTCTATAAGGGCATTTTTTTTCATTAGGGATGTCCAGGAAGGTTAAATATTCAGTGGTTGATTGAGTCAGGTGATCAATTCAAACTCATTCAAGTTTTAGAGGTGATCTGAATATTTGCAACAGGGGGCATTGGTGGGTGTCGTAGATCTGAAGATTGTTCATAGAGTAACATATTCTATAGTGGCGAGGTTTCACCGAATATCGACAATGGAATCCGGTAGGCGTCTGCAAATGATTACAGATATGCCTTATGTGATAAGTCATCATGTCCAAGTATAGGACGACATGGCAATAGTGGAAGATGGGTTCCAATTGAGTGAGTCCACTAGGATTTCCTGATAATACTGGGTTAGATGGATCAGATTGGGGGGATGTAAGCTAACTTTGGTTAATGATGAGATGTTAATTGTGCTCTGGTATGAAATGTGTTTTGAGGAAGAACAATTTTGTCCCGGATGATATAGGGATGACAAAGGTATCATTAATTTGGGTGGTCTCGATGGTAAGGATTCAATTAAGTGTTTCAATGAGTTTTCGTGGATGTTTGGATGTGGTGAGTTAGAAAACATGTTAGGAATGTTGTGATAGTTTAGTTGAGATTGCGACTATCTCATTTTTGATGATGTAAGTACCTAACATGAAATTTTTTTGGTGAATAGAAAAAGTGCATGGTGGGGTGCACTATTGGGGGGAAACTGATATGTTGATGATGTGAATGGTATTATGGGTTTTATGGTCTTGGATGGTCATTGTTTTGGTGTTTTGGTTTTAGTAATATTCATTGACTCAAGTTCGACGGGTTGGGTTTCTTGAAATTATGGTTATGTTTCAGGTACTTCATATGATTAGAAATAGGGTGATGCAATTGGGCCTCGAATTCCAGACTGATACAGGTTAGGGATTTTGGTTGGAATATTTGTATACCCTTAGTAACACTAATACTAGGTCATAATTAATCTTTTGGAAACTAGGTGGGATGATGCCTAGTGTTTTGGGACATGAGTTTTAGAGGGGATCAGAACAAATATATTTCGACTATCTCTCACAATGTAATGTAGTTCCTAGTTTGTTTCCTTTTCATCGTGGTTTGATGATGTTACCCAGAACTCTCCCTTTTATTGAAATTATAAATGATGATTTGAGGTGGAAGAATCCATGAGGATCCTTAAGTTCATGTTTGTGGGTTATGATAGAGAAGTTCTCTCTACATAAGACTATTTCCTAGGTATGAGTGCGGTGCTGATATGACCATGTAATAGAGGGATCAAGGGAATTTATTGTTAATAGGTGGGCCTTGTGGCCTGAACTTTGGACTTGAAGGCTTAGTGGGGCGTGGTAGTACATCTTGTGGATGAAACATTATAAGATGGGGACATTGTACGATCTTTACCATTTGTGAAGGTACAACCTTGTTTAACATTTGGTTAAACCTCTTTGATTTGGCTAAGGAAGTGGTTCTCCATTGTATGAGGACTTTCGGGGGTGTTCAGGCTGGGGGGGGGGGGGTTTGAGGCACTAAAAGAGGGAATATATGCCAAATAGTTTGAAGTTCATGGTTGGATCACTGTTAGAGAAAACTATTTTCTAGGAATGGAAAACTATGTGGCTTACAGACCCTTTTAGATAGAGGCTAGTGCATAGTTACCACATGGTTTGAAAACCCATTAAGGTGCTCCATTTAAACCATGTGGCATGGCCACTCTTGGAAAGAGAGACACACACATTTGGAGCACGATTTAGAAAACCGTGCAGCCAAATCCTATGACCTTTAAAAAAATGGAAATTCTAGTTTTTACCACATGATCCTATTTATTTCTTCTTCTATTTTTAACCCCATTTGATCTCCCATATCTTAGGTGATGAGGCAAACCCCCAATACATCTAAGGTATGATTCTCGTTCAATTCCTACCTGTTTGGAGTGTGTTTGGGTTTGAATCGAAGATCCACGAGAGTTTAACAATCTTATTTTCTCTATTTTCTAGATTATGGCTTATAGAATCTATCCTCTCCATCCTAAACCCTAAAACCCAATCTTTTCTAGAAAATTATATGTTAGGGATTTAAATCGTATTTGAGTTCGAATGAAGGGATGTGTTTAAGCAAGTAATCATCTATGAGAAAGAGGTAGGTGGTCTTTAAAATTTTTCTCATAGTCTTGATGTTTTATATGTGTATGTGGTTGTTCCAATGTGTTTCCTTATTGAGATAATTTTTATGTATTTATGGAAGGTTTTTTGGGCCTTATCTTGAGTTGTCAAACCCATCATGGACCCCGTTGGGTCTGTTAGCGAGTGAGACCAAACCAAGGCCTACCCATGGGAAAAGTTGAACCCTTTTAAATGGTGAATAAAATTGGTAAACATTAATATAGGGGAATAATGAGAGCGAATGGGTGGGGAAATTGAAATTATATATGAGTGTAGGGTCAATGGGTTAGTTAAAATGATTATAAGTTGTCTTTTGGTAAATTCTTAGGAGGTTTTGAAATAGTTTAAATGGTGTGTTTTAGGGATTTGACCTGATTATAGATTTATTTAAAGAAAATGGTATTTAAAAGTGAGAAATGTTTTGAAATGAGTTTCTCACCTCAATGTGATTCAAAAGTTAGGTTTTCTTAGAGAATTACAAAGAAGTTTTAAATGAGGGTAGGGTTTACTTTTGGTTAAACTGGTTTAATATTTGTTTTGTATTTTTGAAATGTAAATGAAGTATTTGGGCATGCTTTAGTTTTCAAAGTGGAAAAATGTGTTTGAAAGGGTGGATTCAAGATGATTTGAAATGAGTATTTTTAAATGTGTTTTATACCACGATGTGTTTTGAAGGTATTTTGGGACCATTTTAATTGAATTTATATATTTGGGTTAGTGAGATAGGTCACATAAATATTATTTTGTCATGTTAACATGTTTATGATATGAACTAAGTAATAAATCTTAATTTTTGATGACATGGTATAAGGGGTGTTAGGCATAATGGTATAAGGGTTTAATTATTTTGGATGTTTCAGAAAATATGAAATAAGTTGTAAATTTATTAAATGTTAATTGTGTATAATTAAAAACATGGCATAAAGAAGTGTTGGGTATAATTAAAGTGAGTTGATGAACATGATAAATGGGATAACATACAAAAAATAGATGTTGGTTAAATAGGATATTTTAAGTAAATGGAATTTTTTATAATAAATTAAGGCATAATAATGATTTATATGTTGTATGCATTTTGAATTGTAAGTTTTATGTGAATTGGTTATGTATGGGATGTCATATGGTCTGTGTGGTAAATAGATAAATAAGCATGTGCACATGGATTGGTAGTGTGGGTTATTGGACTTGAGGATCTACACCCATGGGTTGGGTTATACTAAGTCTCTAAGCCCGACCCCTATAATGCATTAGTTCATAAAGGGGACTGAGGCTATATGGCCCTAACAGTTGTATTTGACGAGACTAGCATGATCGAGGTTCCAAGGTAAGTGTGATGTATTGGTTTTTGAAATGTGTATCCCTAGTGAGATAGAGAACTTGACATATCCTCATTTTCAAATTAATTTATTATCCTAGGTTGTGGTGTAAGTGATGTAAATTCTCAACCCATGGGATAAATGATGAAAATGATCAAGTGAATATTTTTAACTATGATTACGTCCTAATTTGTGATTAGTGAATACCCCATTTGATTGAAAGTGTATGTAACCCCGTATGCCTTGGATTAGACTCCCAGTATGACCTGAGTTTGTTTTTTTGATTGGATAACTCTAGATAACCTAATGGATATAATCGATAATAATAATCACTAAGGATTTTCCTTGTTGTGCTATTTACATATTGCACTTGATTATCTGTATAAAATTTTGTATAGATTGGTTATTTCTTTAGACTCTATTGGTTATGGTCTACTAAGTTGTACTGACACCCTTATCGAGTCTCCATGGCATGTGGGCACTTGAGTAGATGTTACGTGCATTCTGATACAGGTTCAGGATAGGGACCTGGTGTTGGTCATGTGTGGGATGACGGGTTGGAGCATGGAAGTTCGAGATCGGGTTGAGACTCATGTTTGGGTTCAGTGTTTTTGGTAAATTTTCTTGTGGATATTTGTATGACTTCCTGAAATGTAGTGTAATAATCATGTTTTTATAGCACGAGTTACTTCGTTACTTGTTTACATTTGATGCATATTGTCCATTTATTTGTTTCTGTCGGATATTATCTGTTTATATTTTTTCTATTGTGAAATTACTCAGATAGGTGATTATAGTCCCTCCAAAGTTTCTCCACAGACCCTCACTTCTAGTTATAGCCTTTAGCATATGGGGGTGCACCTGAGGTCACGTGATGACCCAACTTGAGGCACTGGATATAGTGGTTGGTGGGTTAGGAACATTACACTCAAAATTAGCATCATTTTCTATCCCATCAATTTAATCTGAAATATCACAATTAATACTATAAAAAATAAAATAAATATAAATATAATATTTAAAATGCATCCATTGAATTGATTTTATTTTTAAAAAATATAAAAAAAAAAGAAATAAATAATTTTTAGGAAATTTTAACTGATAAACAAAAAAGAAATCTACTATAATTACTTTATGGAACTATAAATAAAAGATACAATTTAAAATTTCTAAGGAGGTTGAAAATGGATATGGCATGCCATAAGATAATCAGATACTTACTTGGTTTAGGGAGGTATTTCATCGATGAAGTGTGGTTAAGAAAAGAGGTCTTGTTGTATCACTGTCATGTGGTGGAAGGTAGAGGGGCTACCGCTGCATCGATAAAATAGGGTAAGACGGACTGGTGGTGCACTGATTATGTATCAAGCGAAGAGGGGAAGCTTGAAATAAATTATCTGAATGATCTAGGGGTTTCACACACCGGGCCATTTTTGGTCTCGATTTATATGGACTAGAATGTTCAAACCAGTAACCCGGAAAAATCCACAGAAGAATGAATCGACCTGCAAAATTTTGGTTTTTTTGAAAACTCAAGCTATCCATCCCATCCAGACTCCCTATCTCATCCCATCTCGCTTCCTATATAATAATTAATTAATGTAATATTATTAATAACCCTTCCTTATTTAATATTTATTTGTTGATTTTTTTTATTTATACTAATTATTTTAAATTCAATAATTTTTTATAAATAATTAATAAATTTTATTATTAACATTATTATTAATGGATAATGAATATTATTTTTGAATTAAAATTTATTACTAATGTAATTTAATTAATTTCTAATTATAAATGTTTATTTATTATTTATAAATTAGTTATAAATTATTTTGTATCACTTTCTTATTGTAGTTAATTAATAAATAAATAAAAAATATTAAATAATTAATTCAATAATTAGTATGTATGTAATTATTAATTAGTAAATAATAGAATAAAATCAGTAATAAATTAATAATGATTAATAATTAGTGGTTAATTAATCATGATTAATAATTAATAATTAGTTAATAATAACTAATTATTTATTATTTATTTATAATTGGTAAATTATTATTAAACATTAATTAATAAAAATAATAATAAATCAGAAATTATTATTAATAATAATAACTATTAATTAGTAATTGAATAAATATAATTATTTATTAGTAATTAATTATTAATAATTTATAATTAGTAATTAATTTATAATAAGAAATTATTAAATAATAATAAAGAATGAATATTTATTTTATGGATGGTAAAAAATTGGGTATTCGTGAATTTTGGGCACCAAAACCCGAACCCATTTAAAATTTTAATATCTCAACCCAAATCCAAACTCGTTTAACGTTGAATTCAATAGGTGTTTAATAAACAATGTTTAATATTATTTTATTAAATATTTAATATATTATAATTCTATGCCTCTTGAAAAGTGTGCTAAGGAGGATCCTGACAACTGTATAATATTATTTTATGAGATATTTATGTTAAGATGGTATGGAGTATGAAATACTCTATAATACCAAATGTAGGATCGAAATAATATAGATACTGTATGTAGTATCTAATGATTCACAATATACAAGAGGGGGGTGGGTGAATTTTATACTTTAAAAAATTCCTATGGAACTTTTAAAGATGGTTATGTTTAACCAGGTTAAACAAGGTAATTCACAAAACCTCTAGTTCTACACACTTTCTTGATTCCAGAAATATGATTCCGAGAAAGTAATTCCGAAAGATGGTTTCGGAAAATGAAACTTAACAAAAGATTACAACGGCAAAGATTTTACCTTAAACCGTATAAAATTTTAAAATATCAGAGTAAAAGTATAAGGAAGTATAAGATAGTTATACTTTCCTCAACAAATAAAATGTAGCGGAAAACTTGTAACAAAACAAGTAACAATTAGTAAATCGGTTAATCCAAAGAGAAGGGTATCCAATAACCTTGGATAAAGGTCCCATGATTTATACTTTCAAAAAAGTATGCTATACCCACACCAGTGTAAGCCCTCGATATGAAGATCAGAGTCTGTCTTGTTATCCCCGCAAGCCCTCAACTTCTAGGTTGTCGGTACCTCTGTCTTCCTCAGCAAGGAAGCTCTCAACTTCAAGGTAGGTAGTACATCTGTCTTTCAATCTGCAGATGCCCTCGATTGTACACTGTAACAATTGGAGTCGCACAAAACAAATTTGAACAAGAAGTTCAGTATGCACTAAGCATGAGAGTATCTCTATCTAGAAATCACTTCAGATCAAAAGTTGTCCAAAAGTTCTGAGCTCTTTCAAATGAGCTCTTATTTATAGGCACAACTTCAACGGTTGGCTCCCTCCTCCAATGGTCATATTTTTCCTTGAATTTTGGAGGGACCTGTATACATGTCAGTAAAACAATGGTTATTTATTAACTGAATGCAAGACATCATTTTATAACCAATATAAGTGTAAGAAAAAAATATGGTCACATTACCAAAATCTAATATTCGGAAAGTAAGTAAATATGAAAGTTTGGAGTCTAACAAAAAATGAATTCAGAGTCAATAATAAAAGGATATTCGGATTTTGTTTTCTAAGGAATATGGAACCCAAACTATATAGAATTCTGGAGTCTAAATTTCAAGGAAATTTAGAATCTGGATTCACAAGAATTCGGAACCTGAAGTTACAAGGTTCGGTGTCATAGTTCATGAGAATTCGGAGTCATAACTTACAACGTCTGGAGTCAGAATTCATTAGAATTCGGATTCTGAACTTATAAATATTGATGTTTGAATTCATTATAATTTGGAGTCAAAACTCATTAGAGTTCGGAGTCAAAATTCAGAGAACTCGGAGTCAGAAATCATAACAGTTTAGAGTCTGAATTCAGAGAACTCAGAGTCAGAACTCAGAAGAGTTCAGAGTTTTAATTCAGAGAAATCGGAGTCAGAACTCAGAAGAGTTCAAAGTCTGAATTCATAGAACTCGGAGTCAGAACTCAGAAGAGTTCGGAGTTTGAATTCATAGAACTCAGATTCTGAACTCTGAAGAGTTCGGAGTCTGAATTTAGAGAACTCAGAGTCAGAACTCAGAAGAGTTCAGAGTCTGAATTCGGAGATCTCGGAGTTAGAACTCAGAAGAGTTTGTAGTCTGAACTCAAAGAACTTGGAGTCTGAATTCGGATCCTAAAAACATAATGCTCTATATCTAAGTATTATATGATTCTAAGGTTTTATATATGAAACCTAATTTTAAACTTATACAAGATTATGAACAATAATAAACATGGTTAGGAAAATTTTCTTTCCACAAGGAAAATTTTCCTTATAGAAGTAAAACACAGGGTAAAATGAGATTTTCCATGAGATAAGGTGTTTGTGATTTTCAAAACAATAAGGAATGTTCAAGTCATAAAGAAACCATATTGACTCAAAAATATCCCCCAAGTATGAAAGAATGGAAAAGTTATAAGGAAACCTTATGGAATCAATAATATCCCCCTTTTTGGAAAGCACAAACATCATTACAAAAAATAATATTAGGACTTAGAAATATTTTTCTAGACTTTGAAAATAAAACTTATCTCCCTTATCATATGGGAAAAGATGAATACGACTTACTCCCCCATAGGATTTGAATACTAAGGACCATATTCTAGATTTCTAGAATGATATTTTTCAATATCTTGAGTACGGAAATCTCTGTAATGAAAACTCCCACTTAGATAAACTCCCCCTTACTTCGGGATATTTCTTTTTTTGATTAGCATTCTTTTTCCTTTCTCCCCCTTTGTGATTTTCAAAAAGAATTTGAGAGAATTCTAAAGAAATTATATTACCTGAAATATTAGTACAAAGTATCCAAACAGAAACGATCATCCAAAATTTCATTAAGATAGGAAGAATTTTTACAAAGAAAGAAAACAAAAAAAGATTGTATATGATCTATTTTCCTTCCTTCTCCATGTGTATCAATTTATTCACTATGGTTTTCAGCTTTTTGAGTTCCTTGTGGTCTTCCTCTGCTTGCTTTAAGAGCTGATCCTGATCCTCATATTTCTTCTCTAAAGCTCTGATCTTTTCTTCTAGAGCATTGAGTTCTTCTGCCTGAGCCTTCATCAGTTCATCTTGCTTGAATAGCTTCTCTTCCATCTCGATCCGAAAATCCATTTCCCTCTTCCAACATTGGGAAACAGAATATATCTTTGTATTCAGATCCTTTACCTCTTGCATCTGATTATTCTGCTCAAGAGTTAGATTTTCCTCAAAGTTAGTTGTAAGATCTTTGATTTAAACATCTTCAATATCAAAACCTTCCTTAAAAACATCTTGAAACTCATCAATCTCTCCCAAATCTTCAACTATCTTCTTTGACCAGCTAACCACTTTCTTACAAGATCTTTTGTGGGCATCGTAGTTAATGAAGAAATTATTGAAATCAGCCTCAAGATTTACACACTTATCCATCACCATGGATACTAAATCTAATTTTTGATTCAAGATGTGTTGGAGCATCTGACATCTCGAGTCAATGCTTGGAAAGATAAGAATGGTTTCAACAAGATTCTTTAGTGATTGAATGATGAAATCATGTCCTAGGGATGATGATTCTAAATCTGGGACTTTTCTTGGTGAGTGCTCTTTCTCTAGATTGACAATCATCCTCTTTGAAGATCCACCATCTTCCTTCTTCTTTAAAACAACTTTAGTAGGTGTATCCACAACCACCTATTTTCCCTTATCAGTTCTTGGAATAGATTCCTCATCCGGAGATTCATGTTCACTGTCAGACAGCTGATGAATTCCATCTTCATCAATATTCTCCTTTTCAACTTCGGCCTCAGCATCTTCATGTTGAATGAAATGATTATTATACCTTTCTTCCTCACAGATCTTATTCACTTCATCTTCAACTTTTTCATCTAACCCAGGAGTAGCAAGCTTTGAAGATCTGGCTTGAGAGGTACGAATTGAAAATTTCTTGGATGCACTTTCCTTCTCATAAAAGTCCTCAACTTTCTTTATCAAATTAGTTATGTCATCATTACATTCAACTTCTTCCATTTCTTCCACAAATTTTTCTACTTATTTTTCTTGTGATTTTTCCTGAGTGATAAATTTCTTACCCGAAGTCTTAGGTAAGGCCTCTACCTAGAAAGATTTTGGTATAGGGATATTATCAGATGCTTTCTCTGTATCCCACAGAAGGGATTAAACAAATTCAGCCTCCAACATCTTCTTCTTTTGATTATTTTCTTTATCTTGCTTCTCAAGCTCATCAGTTGTATTTTATTTTCAAGCCTTAGCTTCTGCAAGATCAAATCCAAACTGTGGCTCTCCTTAGTTACGGATTTTCTTGTCTTCCCTCCACTTTTATACAACCTCATCTAGATAGGATTTTTGTTTCTTAGGTTTTGGAGGTGCGGATTGAGCTTCCTTGGCTTTAGGGGTTTTCTCTTCCTCTTCTACTTCTTTCAAATTTCTCTTCTTTCCATGATTTTTCAATGGTTCAGCCACTTCTTGTTCATTCAGAATAGCTTCTGCCTCTTCTAATAGTTGATCATAAAATTCTCTAGTTTCCTTAGAAAAACCAACTTTAATTATTTTGAGAGTATCATTACTGATTATCATGACTTTGCAGTTCCTTGGGTTTGAACTGCAAGGGATTTTGAAAGACTCCAAACACCAAACAATCAACTTGGAAAGAATAGCCGGATACATTATAATCTAAGCCTTCAAGTTTCCATTCTTGATATTCTCGGTCATAACCAGAATGTGCTTGACCAAATATATCTTCCTCAGATTCACCAGGAAATCTATGATATACATGTCACTCTTCTTCAAGGTGTCCTTATCACCTTTTCTCGGAATGATGAAACCTTGAACCCATAATTCATGAATCCATTTATTTTTAGAGAGGTGAGAAATATTCAGAGTCTTGTCATTTTTATGACCAAGAAACTCCATATATTTCACCTTGACAAAACTTCCTTGAACATCCAGAAACGTATGGATACAAAACTCATATTCCTCTTCAAATGGAACTCCAACCAAACTAGCTGCCTTTGTATATGAAAGATCATAGGTCATTCGATATCTTTTGAAAGAAAATTTCTCCCTTCCTTCTTCCTTAAAGAATCTAACTAAATCATAAAACTCAACAAGATGATCCGAATACACCAAGTCTTGAGCACCTAGCTTTGATATACAACACTCTCCCATCCATTCAGCTTAATATTATTCGAAATAATAGAATCATACTAGTTGAGGAAATTTGGATGCACTAGTCTTTCTCTATATACATTCCATTCTACAATTGGCTTGAAAGTAGACATATCTTTCTGAGATGATTCTTCTATAGACATTCAGAATTGAGAAAACTCTAAGAAGTTTAGAACGGGCTTAAGTAGAAGGTCAGAACTTTAGAACATGATAGCTTGAGATCGATGTGGGACAACCCTTCAAGGGTCCTTTATATAGGTGATGGAGGCGATGATTCATCTTCCAAACTTGATCCAATGTATGAAAATCCTTCTGATCAGATCTGAAGGCTGATATGAAAGTTGTAAGGCAATATTGATAGAATCCGATCTTTTTAGGTTTTTGAGAAAAACATTCAGATTTAAGGAAACTAAAACCCAAAAAATTTAAAACACAAAATAATATACCAGCTTGTAAATTATGACTACGAAAACATAATAAAGGAAAAATACCTTTCATATTTTCAGGATAATTATTCATAGTGAGGAAAAATTCATCTTGATGAACTTTAGATTCCAAAAAAAAACTTTACTACGGAATTTGTTTTTAAAAAACTGACTACGAGAATTTCCATTGTGAAAAAACGTAGTAAATCTTATTTACGAAGAATTTTGAAAAAGTTCATTACGAAAAATTTGAAAAACTGTATTACAGAAATTTGAAAAACTCCATTACGGAAATTTTGAAAAACTCAATTATGGAAATTTTGAAAAACCCATTAAAGAAATTTTGTAAAAACATCATTACAAAATGTTTGAAAAACTTCATTAGGAAATTCTTTGAAAAACTAACAAGAAAATGTACTCATCCTATGAAAAGGAATTTATTAATGTAAGGAGATTGGTACAATAGAAATTCAACAAGGAATATTAACTTAAAGTTATCATTCCTAACTTATGATTAATGTATTCAAATCTATCGGAGGGTAATGATTTTGTGAAAATTTCAGCAGGTTGATATTGGTTTCCGATAAATTGATGAATGATATCTCCTTTTCGTGTGTGATCTCTAAGAAAGTGATGCATAATATCTATGTGTTTTACACAATAGTGATGTGCAGGGTTTTTACTAAGGGTAATGGCACTTTTATTATCACACAAAATATGTGTTTTGGTAAAACTCATACCATAGTCTGTGAGTGTTTGTTGCATCCACATCACTTGAGCACAACAACTTCTAGCTGCTACATATTCAACATCAGCATTGGAATGTGCTACTGAGTGTTGCTTCTTGTAAGACCAAGAAACTAAAGAATCTCATAAGAAATGAAAAGTTCTGAATGTACTTTTTATATCCATTCAACATCCACCAAAGTCAGCATCTGAAAAACATTTAAAACAAAACCATTTCCAGAAGTATAGAAGAGTCATAAATCCATGGTTCCCTTTACGTAGTGAAAAATTCATTTCACTTCCTTTAAATGATATTCCTTTGGATTGGATTGATATCTTGCACATAAGCATACTAAAAACATTAAGTCTAGACGACTAGCTATCAAGTAAAGTAAACTTCCTATCATACCTCTAAAAGATGTTTGATCTATTGGTTTCCCAGATTCATCAAGATCAAGTGTTTTTGTGGTACTAATGGGAGTACTTATACTATTAGTTTTTTCAAATCCATACTTTTTAAGAAGATATTTAATATAATTATGTTGGGATATATAGATTCCTTCTAGTTTTTGAGAAATTTTAAAACCAAGGAAAAATGTTAACTCACCCATCATACTCATTTCAAACTCATATTTCATTAGATCTACAAAGGAATCAGTTAAATATTGCCGAGTTGAACCAAATATAATCTAATAAACATAAATTTGAATAATCAAAACGTTTTTCTTATCTTTCTTTATAAAAAGGGTTGGATCTACATTTCCCTTAACATAATTATTTATTAGCAAAAATCATGTAAGTCTATCATACCAAGATCGAGGGGATTTCTTAAGTCCATAGAAAGATTTGGTAAGTCCAAAACTTGTTTAGGATGTTTTGTATCTTCAAATCCATGAGGTTTTTCAACAAAAAACTCCTCTTTTACAAAACCATTAAAGAAAGCACATTTCAAATCCATTTGAAAAAGTTTGAAATTGAAGAATGCTGCAAAGGCAAGTAAGATATGAATAGATTCAAGTCTAGCTACTGAAGCATAGGTTTCTTCATGGTCTATTCCTTTTTGTTGATTATAGAATTTAGAAACTAATCATGATTTATTTATAACTATGATTCCATTTTCATTACACTTATTTCTGAAGAACCATTTTACTCCAATAATAGAAGTTTCCTTAGGTCTTTCAACCAAGGTCCAGACTTTCTTCCTTTCGAATTCATTTAGTTCATATTACATGGCTTTAATCCAATCATCATCACCTAAAGCTTCATCGGTGCTTTTTTGTTCTAATTGTGAAAGAAATGATTGACATTCTACTTCATTTCTTAAGGAACTTCTATTCATTACAGGTTGATTCACATCACCAATTATACTATCATTGGGATGATTCTTATGACACACCTGATTTGGGTTTTGTAAAACCTGTTCATCAACATAGGGTAGAAAATATTCTGGGGTAAATGTTTCAGAAGTATCTTCTTGGACATTTTCCTTATCAGAAGGATCTTCTATTAAGGGTTGATAATCAGTTTTTGAAAACACATCCGAAGATGTAGGTTAGGGTTGTTTAAAAACAAAGGGATCAATTTCATCAAATTTTACATTTACTGTCTCTTCAACAGTGCATGTGTTTTTATTAAAAACATTATAATACTTAGAAGTTGTGGAGTAGCCTAAGAAAATTCCTTCATCATATTTTGGTGCGAATTTATGTATATTATCTTTAGTGTTTAAGATAAATACCTTGCAACCAAAAACCTTGAAGTAGGAAAGTCTAGGTTTTCTACCATTCCATTACTCATAAGGTGTTTTATTAAGAAAAGGTCTAATTAAAACTCTATTTGTAGTATAATAAGCAGTACTTACAGCTTCAACCCAAAAATTTCTTTCTATAGAATATTCATTTAACATGGTTCTTGTTATCTCTTAAATAATTCTATTTCTTCTTCCAACAACACCATTTTTTTGAGGAGTTCATGGTGCTGAGAAATTGTGAGTAATGCCTTTTCTACTATAAAAAGTTTCAAAATCAAAATTTTTAAATTCTCCACCATGATCACTATTAATAGTTATCAAAGGAAGGTTTTTCTAATTTTTAACTTGGGCTCTAAAACATTTAAAATATGAAAAATCTTCAGACTTCATTGCTAGAAAATAGACCCACGTAAATCTAGTGTAGTCATCAACTAAGAAAAATACATAATATTTACCACTAATGCTTCCAGTTTGTGTTGCTCCAAAAAGATCCATATGCACTAACTATAATGCATCAGTTGTTGAGACTTCTCTGATTGACAGAAAACTAGATTTATGTTTCTTTCCATATTGACAAGGATCAAAAAGTTTTGAAGAATCAAATCTAAGCTCTGGTAGATCCTTAACTAGTCTTTTATTAGAGAGTTTCCATAGGTTTCTATGATTACAGTGTCCTAACCTTCTATTCCACAACCAAGAATGATCTTCCATTTCACTAAGTCAAGGTAGGTCTTGGATCCAAAGGTCTCTTAATTTTAGTGTGTGCACATTCTCTTACCTATGGGCAGAAAGGATAAACTCTTCCTTGGAATTGTGTACTAAGCACTTATCATTCCAAAAATTCACAAGGTAACCTTCATCACATAATTGGCTTATGCTAATGAGGTTTTTCTTAAGATCCTTAACAACTATAACATTTTAAATCAATGTTTTTCAATGAATAACGATGTTACCTATACCAATAATTTCTCCCGGAGAATTATCTATGAAAGTTACTTTCCCTCCTTTCATATTGATAATCATTTCAAGGTATTTTTTGTTACCATTCATATGTCGAGAACATCCACTATCCATGTACCATGTACTGTTGTTGGTATTTTCTTTATTTTCCTGAAAACAAAAGAGTTAGACTTTCAGAACCCAAACTTTCTTTGATCCGGAAATTTCAGAAAGTAAAATTTTAGGAACCCACATTTTTTTAGAAAAATTGGCTTTATGAAATCTCAAAGACAGAGTTTTATTTAAGGAACAATTGTTTTCCCAATGCCTACCGCACTGACACTTAGTACAAAATGGAGAACTTTTAGGAACAAAATAATTGTTACTAAAAATCAGATTAGAACTAGTAGAACCAAAACTAGAACTATTCCTTAGAGGTTGGATTTGAGAAAACATCTTATCAAAATTTTCCTTACCTAAGGTAAAATTTGACAAACACTTCCTCAAGGAAAAAATTTCAGATTTCAGTTTGATAACTAAGATATTGTCTTAAAAAACATTTGATTTGGAACTAGAGTTAGTCTCAAAAACATTTTTCTTTGAAATTACATTTTCTAGATCTTTTGAAAGTTTATTCTTACCAGAATTTACTTCCTCAAGATTTTTTGAAATACATTCAAAATCAAAAAATTTCTTATCAAGATATTTAGAAAGATATAATATTTCCTAAGTAAGAATAGTATTTCTTGAATTTTCCATATCAATATTTTTCTTGAGTTTTGAATTCTCAATCTCAAGGATCATAGAAAAACTAGAAACTTCTTCATAGGTAGGTAAAGTATTATTTTCATCAGAAGAATATTCTTCATCCGAATATTCATAAAATTTATCATTACTATAATTTTAATTTAAATAAACATTGGTCATTGATTCATCATTGTGTACCTTAGCCTTAAAACAATGATTTTCAATAGGTATTCAGGCTATAAGACTAAGATTCTTCTATCCAGAATATTCATAATATGACGATTCATCTGAATAGTCTCCACCACTTCCACTCCAGGTGTCATTAGCTTTCAAAATATTCTTAGTTTTATCTTTTTAGTACTTCATTCCCCTTCTTTCAGAATGATTTTCCTTTCTTTATTTTCTCTTAAGCATAGGAAAATCAGGCCTTATATGTCTAGATCTCTTTCATTCATAACAAGTGACTTCTGAATCTTTCTTATTATTCCTTTATTTCTATTTGTATCTGAATTGAATGTTTTTCTGTCCTACAATCTTGTTCATCCTTCAAGCAAGGTTGTATAATTCATTCTCTAAAGATTCAATTCAACTAGATTCAGATTGTATAAAAATATTCTTAGATTTAGATCTAGTAACTCTCTCAGGGGTCTTGGCTTTCATATGATTTGAAGTTGTAGTAAAAGCAACACTTACATTCCTATTCTTCTTCTTTACATTATTGGCATCTCTCTTTATTCTAGTCTTGTGTTGAAGAAGAGTTTCAAAAAGTTCATCAAGATAAATCTGAGTAACATTTCCGTTCTCATCAATAGCAGTCCTCTTAGATTCCCACTCATTGGACATGATGTCTATGATCTTATCAACAAGAGCATCATCATCTAATCCTTTCTCGCCCATAGATTGTAAACTATTCACAATAGTCATGAATCTTTGTTGCACCTTACATATGGGTTCTCCATAATGAATGAAAAAAACCATGATATTCATCTCTGAGCATGGATCTTCTAGTTTCAATGACTTTTAAAGTTCCAAAGTGTGTAACTTCAAGTTTCTTCCAAATACAAATTGCTGCTTCACAAGATAAAATTTGGCTATATATATTTCTAGTCATGGAAAAAAGAAATGTATTGTGTACCTTATAATTCAGTTGATATTATTTCTTTTCTTGATTGGTGAAGGTACTAACTTCCTTGTCAGGGATTTTATATCCTTTAGTAAGAATAAAAAAATTATCAACTTCATTATTCATAACAAAATACATCATACTATCTCTCCAATATTCGTAATCATTCCCATAAATTTTTTTTGGTCTAGTTGGATTGAGATTGTCTATGGAACCAACATTGATTCCTGCCATCTTAAAGAAAAATCTTTCCATAAAAACTTTTTAATAATAAGAGAGTTTGTAATAAAAGAAAATATTCCTCAGCAGGGAAAATAAAAATAGAGTATGGAAATTTGAATCCAAATAATAATAATAATAATAAGAATTATCTTCTGAATCTAATCGTGAGATTAATTAAGATTGAACCAATCCTATGATGCATATTTTTAAGAAGGTATGGAGTATTAAATACACTATAATACCAAATGTAGGATCAAAATAATATAGGTACTTTACGTAGTATCTAATGATGCTCAACATACAAGAGGGGGGGGGGGTGAATTGTATACTTTAAGAAATTCCTTTGGAAATTTAAATGAAGATTTGGTTTAACAAGGTTAAAAAGGTAATTCACAAAACCACTAGTTCTACACACTTGCATGATTCCAGAAATATGATTATGATAATGTAATTCCGAAAGATGGTTCTGAAAATTAAAACATAAAAAAAGTTTACAATGAAAAAGATTCTACCTTAATGCATATAGAATCTTACAATATCATAGTACAAGTATAAGGAAGTATAATATAGCTATACTTTCCTCAAAAAATAAAATGTAGCAGAAAACTTTTAACAAAACAAGTAACAAGTAGTAAATCATTTAACCCAAAGAGAAGGGTATCCAACAACCTTGGATAGAGGCCCATTGATTTATAATTTCAAGAAATTATGTCTTACCCACACCAGGGTAAGCCCCCGATATGATGATCGAAGTCTTTCTTGATATCCTCGCAAGCCATCAACTTCAAGGTAGTCATCACCTCTGGCTTCCTGTACCTGGATGCCCTTGATTATACAAAGAAACAATCAAAGTCTCACAAAGAAAATCTGAACAAGAAGTTTAGTATGCACTAAGCATGAGAGTATCTCTCTCTAGAAATCACTTCAGATCAAAAATTTTCCAAAAGTTCTGAGATATTTCAAATGATCTCCTATTTATAGGCACAACTTCAACGGTTAGCTCCCTCCTCCAACGATCATATTTTTCCTTGAATTTTGGAGGGACCTGTACACATGTCACTCAAACAATGGTTAGTTAGTAACTGAATGCACAACATCATTTTATAAACAATACAAGTGTAAGAAAAATATGGTCACATAACCAAAGTCCATTATTCAGAATGTAAGGAAATAAGAAAGTTTAGAGTCTAACCAAAAATGAATACGGAGTCTATAATACAAGGATATTTGGATTCTGTTTTCTAAGGAATTCAGATCCTGACCTCTATAGAATTATAGAGTCTGAATTTCAATGAAGTCTAGAATCTGGATTTACAAGAATTTGTAACCTGAACTTACAAAGTTCGGAGTTAGAGTTCATCAGAATTCAGATTCAGAGCATACAAAGTTCAGAGTAAGAATTAATGAGAGTTCAGAGTATGAACATACAATGTTCAGAGTCTGAATTCATTAGAATTCGATGTCAGAACTCATAAGAGTTCAAAGTATGAATTCAGAGAACTCGGAGTCAGAACTCATAATAGTTCGGAGTCTGAATTTAGAGAACTCGGAGTCAGAACTCAGAAGTGTTCGGAGTCTGAATTCAGAGAACTGGGAATCAGAACTCAGAATCGATCAGAGTGTAAATTCAAAGAACACGGAGTCAGAACTCATAAGAGTTCAGAGTATGAATTCACAGAACTCTGAGTCAGAACTTCGAAGAGTTCAGAGTCTGAATTCATAGAACTCGGAGTCTACATTTGGATCCTAAAAACAGAATTCTCTTTATCTAAGTATTATATGATTATGGGATTTTATATTTGAAAATGAATTTTACTCTTAGACAAGATAATGAACAATGAAAAACATGGTAAGGAAAAATTTCCTTGGGGAAGGAAAATTTTCCTTATATAAGTAAAACACAGGGTAAAATGATATTTTCCTTGGGATAAGGTGTTTGTAATTTTCAAAACAATAAGGAACAGTTAAGTCATAAGGAAACCTTAATGACTCAACAATCTCCTCCAAGTTTGAAGCAATGGAAAAGACATAAGGAAAACCTTATTGACTCAACAATTTATTATTATAATTATGTTATTTGTGTTGTAATTTACCTTGATTATAATTATGAGGATCTTGAAAATCATGCTTCATAAGGGATAAAAATGAGCCCTCATTTTATTGGTATGGTGAAGTGGGATGGGAAGGGATATGGTGGTTGATGGGATGGGCAGTGACATGTAATTTTTTTTTAATTAGGGTGGATATTTTATTAATATTTGTTATAAAAATTTCATAATATTAATAATAATAATAACTAATATTTTTTTAATATTATTAATTTTTTAGAATACAAATATTAATGTTAAAAATTAAAAAAAGAGTTTTTTTTGGATTGGGTATAAGGTGTTAGGGACATTAAAAAAAATTGCTCAATATTTATAGACTATAATACAACCATGTTTCTCCCTATGAAGGCATGGAGAGGATGATTTTTTAGTATGGGATTTAATTAATTAATTTTTTTGGGTTATGGTTTTTAAAATTTTAGATTATCTCGGGTGGGAAGCCTTGAATGAGGTATGGACATGATAAAATCTATCAAATATACACCCATACCAATGGACATCTGATGCAGGATAGATGGGTTCCCGACTAGTGATTATCAAAAAGTGGGGCTAGTCAGATGATATTACACAATAAGAAGGCAATGCAATAGGGCACCATGTAAGGAACCACTAGTTCGGAGACTCGAAATAGGGATGGGTGTGTTGACACATATAATCCATCCCTATTTCTGCACAATCATTATGGTTGGACGGTGCCTTATCATCCTATGTTGGAGGGTAGGTCAATGCATCAATTCTTGGAAGGGGGTGTTAGAGAATTTAGATAAGTGACACAGTTTGATGAAAACTAGTAGGGGGATACAAGGCATTTAACTAGAGACATAGAATGATGCATGCCACTCCATTGGGACTTTTGGGCCACATGTTGGGCCTTCAGGCCTTGTAATGAACATTATGTCAATGGGACTTTGAGTCATCCAATGTAATAAAATAGTTCTGCTGGGTGCTTGTCATTCATTGTGGGAAGGGATGAGGCTTGAACCATTGGGTGCCCGAGTGTGTATTGTTTGGTTACTTATAATACCCTCTACCTATAATAAATATTATAATATTAATTAAATTATAATATTAAATATATTAATTGTATTATATCATTAATTAAATCATTAAGTACATTATTAACTGTATTACTTATTACTAATGAAATTATTAATTATATTATTAATTATTAGTTAATAATTATATTATTATTTATTATTTATCCAATAAATGATATTAATAATTTTTTTAACAGTTAATTATTAACTACGCTATAAATTATTTTTATTTAAAAATACTTACTCTTATATATATAGTTGTTTATAATTAAATTAATATATATTTATATACATTATAATATATATATATAACTACTACATATAATTTCAAATAAAAATTTCTACACACAAATTATTTAATTTTTATTAATATATTTATACCATATTTATTTATAACTATATTATTTATATATATATATATTGTAATATTTATAAAACATAGTGTGTGTGTGTTTGTACTTAAAAGGTTACTTGAGATGAATTTAAATCATTCCTGAATGATAAAAATATTTGTATATGTTAAATTTATTAAATTTAACAAGTAATTAAAATTGTAGTTATTAAGTGTTTTTGACAAATTATATAGAAATGTAGTTTCTAAAAACACATTTAATTACTTTATAAATTAGATATTTTAATATGTTGACTTGTATAAATTTATCAACTAATTAAAATAGTAGTTGTTAAGTTATTTTGAAAATTTATATAGAGGCTTAGATTCTAAAAATATATTTAATTAATTTATAAAATAGATGTTTCTATATGTTGACTTGTTTAGATTTATCATATAATTAAAACTATAGTTGATAAGTGATTTTCAAAATCTATATTGAAATTTCGATTCTAAAAACACATTTAATTAGTTAAAAAAATAATAAAAAATTATATGTTGACTTGATTTAATTTATAAAGAAATTAAAATTGTAGTTAAGTAGTTTTTAAAATTTATATAGAATTGTATATTCTGAATGTAAATTTACTTTCTTCGAAAATTAGATATTTTTATATGTATAAGGTTTAACACTGGAAAAAATCAACATCATCACCTCTCTGTTCCATAACAAGGCGTATGAACCTTACACCCACTTGGGGTTTGATGTTAACATACCTTTGGTGTGGCTAATATTGAAGTGTGTTATGCTTTGTGTGTTTCCTCTACCTCAACATAGGATGCTTACGGTAGTGGTGTTATTGCCTTCTTTTACTGATATCCTATTACTGAAACCTCAATATGTTTCGTTTGTAGTACCTCCTCATACGTTTGAGTAGATTACTCTCCAACACACCCTGTAGATGATTCCTCTACATTATATGTGGGTTCATTGGTCAAAAAAAATGATTTCTTCATTGGATCACATGAATATGATCATAATGTTATCGACACATCAAACAAGCCACTAAAGGAGAGAGTGTCTCTTGAGTATTGAAAAAACTGTGATATCCTACCTAGGTCCCACCCCTCTATGGCTCCCTGGATGTCGATCATATGACATGTTTAGGATGAAGATGGTTTTTTGAATTTTTAAGTAAACATATGTGGTGTTGGATCCTCTCTCTATTGTTTATGGTACCATTTATGCTATGAAATATCCTCTCATTACAATGTATGATCTTGTTAATGAGCCAATCTTGGGTGCCACTAGACCTATCCTAATCTCTGTGCCCACCTCTATCCTTGTCTCTATCCTCCTCTCGGTGGTGCTGGTGGCAGTGGTGGTGCATCATCTTTAGCGGGATCAAAATTCACATTAAAATCCTGAACTGCTTCATTGGGAGTATGTGGGTCAATATATGATAACGAATTCTCATCATAGACACTCTCATATAAGGAATATAGAGGATATATGATAGCCACAAGCTCTTTATGAAGTACATCCTGATTGAAAATTTCCTCATCAAAAGGTTGAGAGATATATATAATTTTCTCCAATCCCACTAACTTCAAAACAAATAACATTCAATTTAATACCAATATGAAATAAAATGATCTAAATAATATCTTAAATATTCAAGTTTCTAAAGTCTTTTCCCATGGAATGTAAGGTATATCGTAATGTGATGCAAGTAACAATATGATTACTCTCCCTAATTTTATAGGTGGATTTATACATTGGGATATATGTTCCAAAAGATATTATACTAGACATGATTTCCCCAAAACTCAATGTACTAAGAATGATACTACAAACAACCAGCCACATTCCAACATATGAGCATAATAGAGTGTTGTGAACAAGCATGTCATTGTGCCCTGGGGATGTTCTGTATGCACCTAAACCATCACACAGAACGATCAGGATGGTTCCACTCAATGATGTGTAAGTGAATAAGTGACAAAACTACTATGTAGTCTCTAACCATTACTATGAAGTATGGTTAATGTGACTCCAATACAAGCATACTATATGGGACCCATGAAACTAGATATGAAAAATTGAAAAATATTCATAAATTGAGACAAAAATATAACTAAGCTATCATTATAACATAATTTATATCTAATAGAAAAATTAATGTTTATGTAAACAAATTAATGTTTAACTTAAATATCCTGGATATAGATCATCAAAAATTTGTTGAAAACAATGAAAACTATGCCTTAAGGTATGCACATAATATTGAACCTGACTCCGTCTGGTAAAAAAAGTAATATATTGTTTAATTATAAATACTAGTTATGAATTAATAAAAAAACCCAAGTTAATTATATTAATATACTAGTCTCCCCAAGGAAAATATTGTAAATGGTAATGGGGGAAATGGGACCATAATTGTAGGAAAAATGAGTGGAAAATGATCTCATGACAACATTTATATCATAATGGAATATCTTTCAATCTGGTACCAAATTAATAAACATACAATAAGAAGGTATGTATACAATTATGATAATACAACATAACCTTATTTATATGTAGCTATGATGTCTATATTCTCTTGTAATGATAAGTACATCATGTGTACCAATGTGTTAGAGTAGTTGTAACATATCCATCATAACCCATTTTCTTAGGAAGAGACGGAGGTGCAACTGACCTTAAGTGACGTCCCTAGGAAATAAAAGGTTGGAAATTAATACTAAGGGAATTAAATAAATGTAGTGGATGTATTTTCCTTAAAAAAAAATTAAAATATACAACAATGATGAGGAAAAATATGATGCATAAAGGTAAGTAATAGAATTCAATATCCAAAAAAACTGAACAATGTCATAGTAACATCACAAAAAAAAAACAAAATTGAAAACCACAAATCCAAAGACATTGAAGATTGTGGGAACCAAGGTGACAACACTCCCGACACTATGATTCAACCAACTCCCAATCCCTATCTACCAAAATCCATTATGAAAACATCATGACGTTGTTCTAGAGAAAGATTAGACCTTCCCCTTACATGTATAATGATAAACAACGTATACATATGCACCAAGGTGTATATGTTGTGGTGAGTATACAACCCAATAGGAAATCCTGAATCTTCCCACACATTCCACTAATAATAGGATAAGCTAGAAAATTTTATATTTAAAAAGAAAGAGTATGAAAATATATGACAAGATTTTTTCATATAATATTTCGAAAAAGGAATATAAAATAGTTTCATTATATGATAAATTTTGACCAGTTCTTACCATATTCACAATCCATTTGGAAAAGTAATTCCACAAAAACTCACACATCCATGCATCTCGAATGATGGTCTCAATACTTATGATCATTGACATGTACCATCACCAAAACATCACTTTGTTGTTACCTCCATGCGAAATAATGAAACTGAAAACCAAATCCAAACCAACAAGGCCTCGAAAAATGAAATCATGAAAATAATCCAAACCATATATGTCAAATTTTATTTAAAATTCTCTTTTTTTTAACCATTTTTATTTTATGAATTCAATTAAACTTGTAGTGTTAGTATTTCTAAAACCATGATTTGAAAACCATACAATTTTCAGTATTTTCAATAATATTTTTTCAAGGAGTTTTCCAAGGAAAAAAAGTCAATGGTTTTATAAATAAAAATCCTTAAAATTCTAGAAAAATTAGGGAGGGTGAGAATCCACCTACATAGAATTCATTCACATAATAGGAATCAAGAAGAATTAGAAACTCATCATCAAATAAAACATCCTGAATTATTTTTGAAAACACCTGTTTTGAGAGTCCAAAATAAAAGGATAAGAAATTAGGGTTTATTTTGAGTAAAAACAAGTAAAGGAGGAATAAATGAATCCCCCCAAATGATCACATTTGTTTCCTCCATCAAGGTTCATGCCATTTCCAAATAATCGGATTTCATTTCATCCATTTCAAAAACCTTGATGATTATCACTACAACATAATGATTCCCACCATAGCCATGGTGTCTTAGATCACATCTCACCTAGGAGACCTACCACGAAAAGACACCAAGGAGAATAAAATATCATTCACTATTTTCAACCCATGACTTAGACCACAACATGGTGAGGTCTCCTTGTCCATTTCCACCATTCTAACATTACCCAACCACAAGGCCACTATTCCTAATGGCATGATGTATTGGACCTACCCATTTTCAATAGGGAAACTCCTAATGAATATTTTTGACCACCACATGAATTTCACTACCTATAGTGATCGTAAAAATGACCAAACTTTCACTTAATCCTCTTAAAACCATTCCAAACCTTCCTAAACCTAAAAAAATAATATAAATATTAAAATAAAAAAAGACTAGAGAAATACCTCAAACAAGGGTTTTTTTACATTATCCCCATCATTTGTCTTTCTATCCTAAAAAATATGGAGATTGGTAGTTCCTGGGAATATCCCTGACTATTGCCCAAACATGAAGATTTCTTATTCACATGTATCCTCCTGAATCTGACCATGAAACCATAATAACCACTAAAAATAAATAAAGTTTTCCTATAAGATATTATCTTATACATTCTTAATATGTATCAATGCATGGATAAATGTTGAATTCGTCTCAAGATCAACATTATCCCATCGAATCTCATGGTCAACATTATCCCCCCCCCCCCAATTTGGATTTCCATCCTCGAAAATCTGGAGATTCGTAGTGCCTGGGAAGAGCCATGACTATTGATCAAACATGATGTTTTATTATTATTATGTATCCTTCTAAATTTGACCATGATACCATAATAACCATAGTAAATGAATAAATTTTACATACAATAGATTCTCTCATCTGTTTTTAATATGTATCTATGCATGGATAAATATAGAATTAGTCTTAAGATCAACATTATCTCGTCAAATCTCTTGGTCAAGGTCAGGTTGGTAGTTCTTTAGTTGAGAAACGTGAAACACATTATGAACCAAGATGAACCTTTTTGGTAAATATAATTGATAATCCTTATCACCAATACATTAAATTACCTTAAAATGCCTAACATACTGATGAAAAAATATCCCTTGTCTACCCAAATAATTGTGCCTGAACCATGGAGAGTCCTTCAAGGAAACATGGTACCTCACTAAAAATGATAACAGTTAATGAAGGTGATTCACATAAGATTTCATATGATTTGTAATGGTTTCATTTTTTTCTTGATTGTTTGAATCTTATCCATCATCTCATGAACAATGCTTGTTCTAATTAATGAAGTCTCTCATGTCTCCACCTAAAAAAAGTAGAGAGTGATATGGAGAATTATGTAATTATTTGAATGGATCCATAAATACTGTATATTAGAAATTTCTTTATATAATAACTCTATTAAAGGTAAATGATTCTCCCATGATCCACCAAAATTCATATCACAAGCTCTGAGAATTTATTCCAATGTCTGGATCACATGTTCTGATTAACAATCCATTTCAGGATGATATGTCATGCTCATGGTCAATTGTGTTCTAAAGGATTTATGCCAGTATTACAAAAATTTAGATGTAAATATTGGGTCTTGGTTATATACTATCAAAATTAGCACAACATATAACTTTACTACTTCCTAAATATAAATCCTTTCCCAATCATCTAACACATTATATTAAAAAATAAAAATGAAGTGGGTTGAATTTTTCAATCAGTATTCAATCATCCTGATGTCATCATGATTTTGAATCATTATTGAAAAACTCATGACAAAGTCTATAATTATTTTCTCCAATTCCTAAACTGGTATAGGTAAGGATTTCAACATACTAGTTGGTATTTTATGTTGAAACATGATAGCTGACAGGAAAGGAATTTATAAAAATATTTAGACACTCTTCATTTGATTCACAATTATAAAATACGCTTCCTTGGTTCCTTATACATAATTTATATTCCTTTATGAATACTCATTTTGAATAATGATAGGTAGAAAGAAGTTTTTTCTTGAAAAAATAGAGGAAATAATATCCAATATAAAAAAACACCAAATTCCCATATACAATCCATCTATCAATGGTCTCCCCATTGTTGAGTTTTGACCTCCTAGTAAGACAAACAACTTTAGATATTTGAGAAATCTTAACCTTCTCAAGCAAAGCCCAAACAAGATTCACTATAAAGAAAAATACAATACTATCATTCTCAGTGAAATACAGATGCATATATACAATATTCATCTACAACTACCACCAATCGCAAGCTTATTTAGTCAAATGAGTATACAAATTTTGACATTGATAAACATAAAATGAATTCCCTTCAATAGTTTTATACGTTATATAAAATATGAACATATGAAGATATTACATCCATCAATGCTTCCAAAAGTTCAAATCTCTTTTTGAAAATATTTGTTTCAATCTTTTATGATTGGTAGACATAGTGAAATTTTCACTGAAGATATAATGATTCTTTGTTTTCAAGGCATGAATAACCATAACTAGATACATATTTTTAGATGGGTAATTGGTTTTATTCACCTATTACTATATTTAACTATAATCTATGACATGATTTCCATGATAATATAGCCCAACCTAGTTCCATATGCACCACAATATTGCACATAACCCTTCCCTAATTCTATAAATATTAGGATTGGTGCCTAAGTGAGTCTCGATTTAATCTCTTAAAAGGTTTTCTATCATTCATTACTCCATTGTAATGGAATACCATACCTTTTAAAAGATATCATTGGGGAGAAAAGATGTGAAAAGGTTCCAATAAAGAAATTATAATGACCCACTAAGTTGGAAAAGGTGTGTATCATAATGAAAATTTTATATAATTTCCAAGTGATAACAAATTTGATCTTTTAGTATCTATCGATACACCTTTCTTAGAAATTACATTTCCAAAGAAGTTTATTTCTCATATCTAAATATTACATTTATATAATTTAGAATAAATTTTGTTTTCTTGTAAGGTGCTTAATAAAATTTCCAATTGTTATTAATGGACACCTTTAGTGTGAGAATACACTAGGATGTCATCAAAAGATAACACAAACATGATTTAAGGTACCTCTGAATGATACGACTCATCAATACCATGAAAACTTCTAGTGAATTATAAGGTTAAATGGCATAAAAAGTTATTCATAATGACCATAACAAAATTGAAATGAATTATCCTAAATATCCTCCTTCTGAACATGGAGTTAGTCGTACCCGGATCATAAATAAAATTATACATAACCACTTGGATCCCTCCAATTAATTAAATAGATCATCGATTCATGGAAGATGATATCGTTTTTTTATCATAACCTGATTTATCATATGATAATAAATGAAAATACAAAGAGAACTATCCACCTTTTTCATAAAGAGAACCAAAGAATCATAAGGTGACTTACTAGGTCTTATGCAACATTTAATTCCCAACCCTTCCAACATGAACTTTAATTTCCTAAATTCTTTTTTACATTATAAAAGACCAAAGAGAGATAGGATTGGTCCCCAATAGCTGATCAACAAAAAAAATTTAACTTCCATTTTAGGTGTGAAACTCATGAAATTTTCAAGGAAAACATCAGGATATCAAACTATGATGAATTAAATGTTTATTTTATTGATTTCAATAATAGTTACTAAATTTATTATTTACAATTGATAATAGATAGCCCTAACTATTGGAACCAATAGTCCCACCCTATATGTATTTTGATCTAAATCCCCATTAAAGTAATGTACCACTCCAACGTAATATATTAAATCCACTCATCAGGTTTAAAAACCAATATAAGACTTAAAATATGTTAACCATTACATTATCACAATTATATCAAATATCACCATCCAAAAAATAGAAAAATTCCACACAAACTGGATGTCACAAATCATTGTAGTGCATGTTTTATATTTCAACCCTCTACACTCACATTTCATGATATTTTTCTAAATCTTCACAATGTGAGAAATCATTTCTGCATGTAAGACCATATGACTTATGACCTAAGAAAAATAAAAGAGTGGGATGGACTTGTATAAAAAAACTTTAATAAGAGTAAATTTCATGAGGATGGTATCTCACACCATCAAAGGATCTAAAACATACTACATGAATATTTTATGCAAAATATACAACTACTTTTTAGGTTTTCCCACAAACTCTTTGATTCTCTATTGTTGTGTAATTGAAAGTTGTGTTGGAGTGTTCAAAAAATCACCTTGACTCACTTAGTTCGGAGGCCGATAACTATTTTGAAATGATAATAACATATGGGAAGGAGATGAACAAGATATATAATATTCATTCCCCCCATCTTTCTTTGAAGTGTTATTAAATTAACATTGTATATGTCCCATTTGAACACATCCATGACAGTCCTGAGGTGGTACCATACGATTTATTTTTATGTGCTCCAGTGAATCACATTAGAAATATCATGGCTTGTTACTATATAGTGGATGAAAAGTAATATATATCATGGATTTATTTTCCATTACCTTTCTTTAATGTGAGTAAGTATTCCTCCTTCATTTTTTAAGAAATTGAGTTTCCACCCATCTATGCATAGACAAAATTATTTTCTCCACCATCATTCAAAAGGATTTACTTGTCCACCACTATCACTCTATTCACCATTTTTTTATAATAATAAATACAAAATATGACTATTTTAGATTTAATGTATGGTCATATCCTTGACATTAAAAAATTTTATTTCAGGTAATTGCAAGCGGAAAAACCTGAAACAAAAGGAAATAGCTTTTTGAAAATATTTGCATACTCCGTAACTGATATATTTTATTTATTGAGAGTAAGGAAATATTTCATCATTTTGATATTGAAGGTATGTGGGTAGTATTTTTTGGTTAAACAATTCATCTAACCCATTACATGTAAGGTCCTTGTTCGGATTAGATTGAATAACTATATTTAACCATATCCTTGAAAGTTCTTCATGCATGTATGTCGCTAGCTTGACTTTGGTAGTAACCATGGTTCTCAAGAAAACAAAGATTATATTAATTAATCAAAACCATGAATTTAAATTATTTGGTCATGATACCTATAAAATATTAATGGATTATTCCTTTGAAACTCCAATAATGAATTATTATGGTTTTGTTTCTAAATCCAATTTCCATCAACAACTTGGAAGGCTTGAACTATACATTGTAAGAGCTATCGATTCAACTATGGTTTAGGATAAAAAAAAATTCTCATCCATGTCCTATTATTTATTTCCTAGGTGTATCTCTGGTGTCATACATTATATAATCATAGAATAGAATAACACTCAAACACTATAAAGACCCAAACTAAAGGAAATCGAGATTCCAAATCATAAAAACCAAATCATCATAGTGGGATTTAAAAAGAAATAAAATACAACATAGATGAAAAAATAATATTGGTAAGTCTATATAACATTGAATGATATTCTAAAAACATCAATGAAACCCAAGATGATGTGGTGACTACATTCAAAAAGATGTATAGACACCATTTACACCCAAATCGCCCAAGTAACTTGAATTAAAACATAAATAGGTTACCTAGACCTTTTTATGGTTGGCTATTAATGTTCCAACATGGAATATCCCATGAAATACCATCCCTATATAATAATCAGACTAAACCGGTACAATTTATTATACCCCCTAACCAATTGGCTTGGGAATGGGGGAAAGAGATACTGGCCTTATGTGAAATCCCCAAGACACCAAAGTATGGAAATAAATTCTTATGGATTAACTAAAACATGGGAAATTTTTTCCCATAAATAGAAAACCTTCAATAGAAAACAATGATGATACATAATTTGATGCATGAAGGTAACAAAAACCAAATAATATCTATGTCAACTGAAAAAATACTAATATAGAAATAATGAACAAAACAAAAAAATAAACCAAAAATAAAAAGACATGAAAGGCTCTGGGTACAAAGAAGCACTACTCTAGACACCTAGATTTGACTAACTCCCAGGTTCTATCTCCAATCATCAATGATTAAAACATCATGATTCTATGCTAGTTAAATATGATATCTTACCCTTACATGTAGCATGATATGAAACATCTATATATAAACCAATGTGTATATTAAGGGGGTGAGTATACAACCTAGTAAGCAATCCTCCAGAAGCTTCCCACACATGACACTAAGTCTGAAACAATTTACCACATTTTATATTAAACAAGGAGTGTGAAAACATTTATCAAGATAATTTCATATAAAATTTAAATGGTGGTATATAAAATAGTTTCTATATATGAGTATTTTTAACTTTTTATTTCTATAATCAAAATCCACTTGGAATTCCCATTTTAGAAATGATAAAATGCCCATGCATATTGAAAGATAGTCCCAATACTCATGAGAAATGAACCATACCAACACAAAGTCATCACTTTGTTGTAACTACTATGTCCCCTAATGAATCTAACATCCAAGTATGAAATCATAAGGACCCATATATCTAACCCATATATTCCAAATCCTCTTAAAAATATGTGTTCTTTAAAAAAAAATTATTTTAATAATTTAAGCAAACACATTGTGTGCGTATTTATAAAACCTTGTTTTTAAAACCATTCAACCAGTGAGATTTACAAAAATATTTTATCATTGGGTTTTTCAATGAAATACTAATAATGGGTTTTATAAATATAAATCCCTAAACTTCTAGAACAATAATAGATAGTGATAATCCACCTACCTTGAGTTCATTTTCATAATAAGAACCAGTAAGTAAGAGAAAATCATTAGCTAAAAGATATTCCAGAATCAATTTTGAATTTTAGAGAGAAAATCAAAGGAGAAAAAATTTGGGATTATTCTATGAATAAATATGAAAAATAAACATAAATAAATACCCTATAAAGATCATATGAGGTTCACCCATCAAGTTTTAAAACCTTATTAAAGAATCAGAGAACATTTTTCCCATTTCAAAAACCTTGATGATTATCACAATGATGTGGTGATGTACACCATGACCATAGTGTCTTTTATCACACCTCACCCAGGACGACCACCATGGTGGTCCACCATGGAAAAAATGAAATCATTCACCATTTTCAACCCACCAACCATAGAATGGTGACGTCTCCCCAACCATTCTCCACCATTCCATCTTTATCTAATTATAGAGAAATTATTCCCAATTATAAAATATTTTGTACCTCCCCATTTTCCACAAGGAAACACCTAGAGAAAAATTATGACCTCCATGGTTTCTTCACTACCTGTAGTGCCACTAAAAATTCCCAAACTCCCTCTTAGGATACTAAACACCCATAAAACACTTATAAAACTCTAATAAAACTATAAATATTAAAAAGAAACAATAAAGTAATTAAAATTATGAGTGCTATAAATGTTTAAAAACAACATGCCTCTAATAAGACACATAATATATATTAATGTGTGTTAAATCAGTTTCAACTCATTAGCACAATCAAGAATCACTATAAATTCCTCATCAAACCATATCATGCACAATAAATAAACCTAGATGACATATGGTCAACCAATGGATTCAATTTTGTAGACGAGGGAACAAATTTTGATCACCAAAAGTTCTCCCTTCCTATATTCCAACACAATGAAACTTCAACTACCATAAGCAACCAAAAATCTAATGATTTAATCCCCCATTACATTAAAGTCAAAAAATAGGAATACTAAGAACCCCAACCAAGAAATTGAGTCAACCACCACAATCTAATTCCTATCACCTCATGATCCTCCCTTTGATGAGTGTACAAGTGAACACACAAAAGATAGAAAAAAATAATGAACACAACACACATGAATATTGTGTTCTTATAAATTATTTTCTATGTGCATTGGTGAATAATGAACTCACTTCCATTCCATTATAATTAAATCTGGGTTAAAAGTACATATAAATATCTAACAACCTTACCTAATCCACTGGAAGAAGACTATATCTTAGTGATCCTGGTCTTCCACCTTCATCACTTCATCCTCAAGATCCAAAAAACACCAAAGAATGCTTCATACAAATCCAACTCATTCCTCTTCCTGTCTTCATTAGATACTTCTATTAAATTTTGAATTCCTACTACCTTTGGTCCAACCCACTATTTATAGTGGTCCTCAGTTGTTCATATAGTTACAAAATCCTTCCATAAATTATGGAAATTCATCTGTTTTAACGATAAAATATTTATTTCTATTTGAAAATCTATTCAAATTGCAAAATTATATTTAATAGTTCATTTCATCTCTGATACACTCTGATTAAACCTCCATAAAATTTTCTTCACCAAAAATCTATGAGAAATTTTTCAATAAACCATCATTAGATACATCACATCTAACTTTCACATAACCATCACAACAGCTCTAAAAACCCATTTATCTATAAGAATATTCCATTTATATCTACCTCACACCAACCTTATGAAACATGAAAGTTTATCAAAGTAGATTAATGAGAATATCCTCCACAAAATTCTCTTTTTCTGACTTCAGCACGCTCCATCCACTAGGATAACTCTATCTAATGTCCTATATTGAATGCATTCAGTGATTACTAGAAATCTGGTTAAGAAACTCCAACTGAACTTCTAGTGGCCTAACCATTTAGACACCTTCATCCAATGACATGATATCTTGAGGAACTATTGAAATTATACTGAACTAACATTGGATTCCTCCCACCTTCTTCTTCCTTCCAACTTTAATTCACACTAATACAACTTGTGAACTCACCCATCCGCATCTAAACTTCAAGTGAGCTAACATTATCTACCTGAACCTTAATTTCATGGTGATGGTGTACTTATTATCATCCAAGATATATCAAGTTTATCTTATGGTGAATGAGCTTATGGATCTATGAAACTTGAACTAGAAAATAGTTATCATACCAAACACAAAAAATTTCCCACTCGAGAGTTATTTTCACATGTTATGTCCAACAACCTCCCACTCAAAGTCCATTCTCATTCTCACATCAAAATATTACTAGGAGGGATCCATTCACCCTATTTCAGAAACATACACATTGTTCTTTATTCTATGATTCTTCCAATCATCCAACCACTCACTGAAATAATAATTCCATAGTTCTATGGAACTAAAATATTCCATTTATCTACCTCCATGAAACTAATCTGAATGCCTCCATGGAAATACCTCTAAATAAAATAGGCATCAAGCTTATATCCTATGGTTTTTTATGAACATATATAAACAAGATTCATCAAACACTGGGTCCATAAACACTCTCTTCCACAATTGTAGATCTCTCAATGATTCAGCCATCAAGCTTCCATTTACTTGATTTATTGGTGCACCAAACTCTAGTGACACTATTGGAACTTTATACTCCATCTAGAAAACAAAATTTTAGAAATATTTGATTTCATCACTATGATGAACTCCCACTAAATTCTTCCTTTAGTGAAACCAAGAATTTGTGGACCTCTTAGCCCACTACTCCAATCTATTCCAACTATTCCAATAGTCTATCTACATCTAATGATCCTTCTACTACTTTTTCGGTATTCTAAGGATCGTTTTTATATATTTATATTCCCTTCAATAAAATTTGTAACATGGATTAGGGTTATCCCATTATATATCTTCATCCAAAACCGTATATTTATCATTTTTAGAATTCATATATGAGATAAATCATTTTCCTCATTCAAGGTGGCTGTAGTATCATTTTGTAAGATTCTTCCCAAAACATAAAATGAAAACCCCTACCATACATTCCAAATGAACCCATTGATCTTCTAATATATCCAACAAGTACTTCTAGAAAATGGAATTCCACTTCCTAACACCAATTTATTCTTGACTTTGGCAAAAAACAATCTATCAGTCTCCTCAAACCACATCCTTACATATACCTCTCATATTTCACATTATTGATCTAGGTCCACTTCATTTTGACTCATATAAATTTTACTATAAAGGTACATTGAAGTTTATTTGATTCATTGGGAGAATCCTATTGTTCCAAAGTGTGTTTGGTTTCATTTTTTGTCAATATTTCAATATGTTTTTGAAGATAAAGTTACATATAGAACTTGTATATGTTTGAGAGAAGAGATATTGTAGGAGTTGTGTAAGAATCTTTCCTTATGATGTTTCATAAATTATATTTACAAGTTTATATAATAATATGATAATATTCAAAGTATAAAACAACATGCATACTATCATGAATATATTTGAGTTTATATAAATAGGGAGAAGTTTAAAAACATGAAGACACCAAACAGAAAGGGATGAAGTTTCTAGACATAATGTTTGTAAAATGTTTTAGTAACAAATTATGGTGTACAATTAGTATAATTTGGTAGGATATATATATATGAATTCTAAGACAAAAAGTTAAAAGAGTTAGATATATAATGATTGGTCAATGGATTTAAAAATATACAAATTTTGAGTTATAAATTATAGATGAATTGGAGTGTGTTTGTATGACACGGAATATTTGTACAAATATAAAAATTATAACTTGATGAAGTGGAAAACTATATAAATTTTGAATTTATGAAGTATGTATAATGTATAGGATGCATATATGAATGATTTACCAGATGAATGATAGCTTGTTTTTGAATCAAATGGAGGAAACTCATGAAAATAACAAAATAGAGAAGTCCATGAATCTATATAGGATGAATTTCCATTGTAAAAAACATAAAAGATCCATAGGATGATGTATTGTGATTTAATTGAATTTATGGAGTTGAGTTCCTGTGGATAGAGACAATATGAAGTCTTACTGGATAGAGAGCGGTACAAATTTTAATAAAAGGTCTGACTTAATGATCAATGATGTTCCAAAGGATAGACAGTTGAAGATATTTTTTGATAGATAGAAAACAAAGGATAAATATGAATTTTTACCAGATGAAGAAATGATATGTCATCAGATGGAGGATTTTGATGTCATTAGGTGAAGGGATATGAAGTTATACCGGACTGTGATATATGATGTCATTAGATAAGGAATTCTAAAGTCAGTAGACAAAGCAATGTTGAGCCAACTATACATAGGTTTCCTAATAGAGTGTAACTAGGTGAAAAAATATTATATAGTGATTTGGATTATGATCCCAGGAATATAGAATATTGAAGTTGTACCATAAAAAAGAGGAGTTCTTATAAAGGAACTAGATAATCATTTAACTAACTTATTTCTTAAGATCATTATATAATCTTTATAAAGTCCTGAACAATGATTATTCTGAAGATATTATTTAAAAGATCAATGATATTTCGAAGTTCAGGAATTTTGGTGAAAGTGGTGGATGAAGTGTCTCAAGAATCTACATGAAATCACTAGGAGGGTTTATAATCATTCTAGTAGAGTTAAAATGACTAGGAATGTTTTTTAGTGGGAAAATTATAATTCAGTTTTTTAGTTTCCCATTCCTTTCCCTAGATGAGCACCAATATAAAGGGGTGAAAGTATAGTATGGGTGAATCAATATTCATATCCATGAAGGAGAAAAAGCACTGAAATTTTGAAATCACAGTGTGAGTTATCAAACCATTTCATACATAGTTGGAGGAGAGTGAATTTAATTGAAGAGATCTGGATAGAGATTCCTTTGAAAAAGTACTGATTCAATAATAATCACATCAAACCATGTTTCATAGGATGAAGAAAAGCAGTGCATGGGTTTCGAACTAAGATACAATATAGTATAAATAGGATCACTAAATAAATATGGAGAATCGAACTACGTTTTATTAGATTTTGTTTCACCGAATTTAGGTTCAATAGATAGAGTATACTTGAAAGTGTTCTAACAGAAGGGATACTTCTAAATAAGATTTATAGACAATTTTCTGGAATGGTCAGTTTGATTGTATCCAAGTGTTCAATATATTAGGGAGAAGTTTCAAGACTAAAAAACTCTTAACATAGTTGTTGAATATCTTTAATAAGATTCTATATAGGTGAAGGCGATCCAATTTTCTTATGGTGAAATATCATCTAAAGAATAATATCTTTATATAATAATTAGAAATGGAGAAGGAACAGATTATAGTTGGGGTATAGAACTAGTTTTTTAAAAGGACTATATTTGGGGTTATAAACAATAATAAATGAATTGAATACAAGGATGGTAAGGGGAATGACCATCCATGGTAGAAGATTTTATTGATGGGGGATATAACAAGGATTAACTAAAGGGATGATTACTAGAGTGTAGATACCGTTTTTCTCTATTCCATTTTAATCCAAAAATAATATAGTAAAAGAATCTATATTAAGTGTGATAACCTATAAGGAGATGAGTGGGTCTTTGTAACGATCCTTGTAAATATTGTGTGATGATATATATCATTATATAACTTTATATGAAGTGAATTTGAGATATATATTTTAGTGGATAATAACTATAACAAGTTTTATAGGTTACATTATTAACTGAAAAATTCATTTAATAAAGTGATAATTTCTCACCCCATCCCCCTATAAGTTATTTCACAATTATCTGGGAACGTCAACTAGTATCAGAGAAGATGTTCCCTTTGAAATATACAATTATCCACTAAGTTTGGAGAATATAAATTCAGTAAATAGAAGGGATATTCTGGTAATAATAACATGTTATCCAATATTCTATCTTTTGGCCTAATAGTTAAAGATATTAGAACAGTGGGATTACCCCCCCATTAATGAGATTTTTATATGAAATCTTCCGGTAAGAGAAATTTATAAGTTGATGGAAAATCTCAAAATTCCATTTTTTTTGATCTATTAGATAATTTTTATAGAAAATTATGGTATTTCCAACTACTAAAGTAATATTGGATAATATTAGGAGCAATTATGAATTTAATTATTTTGTCATTGAATAAAATTTTCAAATCTAGAGAAGAAAATTTGATGATATTAAGATGGAATCTGATGAATGTGTTGATGAATATTTTAGAAGAGTCAATGATACTTTTATAAATATGTGATCTATTAGTGAGATTCAATATGATTATTATATTTATTTGAAATTGATGTGAATCTTTCTAGATAGATTTAATTCTAAGGTGTTAGCTAAAGAAGATTCTGAATATTTATCTCTTGATGAACTTCAAAATATTCTCATGGTATATGAGAGGATAAAATAAATAATATTTAAGAATAAGGATCAAGAAGAGATAGATTTCAATGATTTACAAAAAATTAATTATAGAGATAAATAAGTAGAATAATAATCAAGTGATTTAGATATAGAGTAAAATGAAGAGGAATTTATCATAATCATTTCTCTTCATTCCAAGAGATGGAAAAAAGGAAAATATATAGGTAATGGAAAAAAATATCTAAAATGTTGGAATTGAAATGATAGTGTCCATTTTTTAGGATATTTTCCTAAGAAAAATAATGATGATTTTGAATATAAAAATAATAAGATCCTTCAAAAAATAGGTGGATGAAACATAACAAATATTTTCTAAGAAGGAAGAAGAAAATTTTGGTATTAAAACGGGAGAAATATGATTCTCATCTAATAATGAATTAATTATCATGTAAACTTATTTACTCATTCTAGAAGATAATGTTCTTTATCAGATAGTGATCGTGATAGAGAAAAGAGAAGAGAACTGGAGTGGATTATAAAATAAAATTTATAATATTCCCTTAAGAAAAATACATAACTCGATAGGGAAATGAATAAGTTGATGAAAGAAGTTATGGAGAAACTTTTGTGAATGGTGAGTCGATCAAAAAGGAGTTAACAATCCTTAATTAGATATGAGTTATGAAAATGAATGTTGGTGAGAAATAAAGGAAACTGAATAGTTATTAAGAAACATAATCAAGATCATAAAATCTTAACATAGATAAAATTCCCCTTTTGAGGAATGTAAAGAGAATAGGTTGAAACTAGATATATTTTAGAAGATATAAAATGATCTTAAGGATAGATTTTTTGAGAGAGATAAATATTTTTCTAAGACATGGTCATTGTTTCTTACAATAAATAACTACTTAAGAAAGATAATATAAGACTTTACCATATAATTATAGGATTAAGGTGAATCTTATCAAGGTTGTTGAATGAAGGGTCCACATAAGGCACATTGTTTCTATATCTAAAAAATTTCAACATAAATCTATTTTCACTAAAAATATAGGTTCAAAAGATAAGATTAAGTCATCTTGGACTAAGAATATTTTCGAGAAACCATCTTACACTAAGAGTGTACTACCTCAAGAATGGTTTCCCTAAACAAATATGTCCACATTCTATAAAGAGAAAACAACAAAAATATTTTTAGAAAAAGAACTATAAAAATAATGGATTTGTGTTAGGAGGCCCCTTATATTATTGAGAAGTATTTGGGAACAAAACATAATCTTTCTAAAAAATTATATCTATCAAGAATAATTTAGGAATAAATTGTGAGATACGATAAGTATAAATGAAAAAAAATCAAAAAAATATGAAAAGGAGGAAAACAAGTTCTACGTGGTAATTAATATTAATAATATAAGTACAACATGTGAGAATATCAAGAATTTTGATCAATAAAATAAGCTCAATAATTTTTATAAGGGAAATAGAGTTGATAAGGAGAAAAAATTGAATTGGGAAATAAAGAGTTCTTATTTATTTGTCCATATCAAATATAAATGAATAGAAATATGTAGGAAGTTAAAAAGTTTGATGAAGTAAAAAGACAAAAAAAAACATGCTTCATAAGATAAGATTAATGTTAATAACATGTTTTCAATAATGGTGGTCCGAATATTTATAATACGTGCAAGATATGTGATAAAGATAGACATATTAAAAAAAAAGTGACTAACTTACCAGCCCAAGATGAAAGCATGAAAATGATATTAAAAAATATGAAGTGAATATGAAAATTTCATTAGAATATTATATAGATGAGGGGAAATCAATTAAATTTTTTTTGAATGCTGGTAAAAATAATTAAATCACATCCAATGCTCAATCTATAAAGAAGAAAAAAATATATACTAGGAGAAGCTTCTTAGTCTGATCGTTACCTATATGGAACACTATGTTTCATACTTATTCCCAATAATATTTCTTATTTTTATTAACTTACAAAGAGTATAAAATATGAATGATTGATGTAGAATATTTACAATAATAAGAGCAGTCCATCATGGAAACATCACAATCTCCATGTCTAGAAATGAAGGGATACCCTTAATGGGGAGAAAATAAGAATCATGGGTATGAGTGTCACACTTTTCTAAAAAGAGAATGTTGGGATGTCAATAAATATGAGATATAGGGAGAGTTTTTTATACACATAAACTTTTTTATATGTTTTTTGATATGGGTGTAGGATTTATCTTAATAGGCTTACTCATTTTCTCCCAGATATAATGTTTTTTTAATGAGTTCAATGAATGTTTAACCTAGAAGAATTATTATAGAAAAAATTGATCACCTTGATTATACACTCTTGTTTTTTAATATTAGGATCACCCACATTGATTTAGGGTTGTCTAGTTAATGTCTCTTTGTTATGAAACCCATGCGATACCATTTCTCTATAAAATAATGTTATTAATATTCCACGAGGAAAGAAGATGAGTTTTTAAAGATATATATTTTACACATTGTATATGATTGTAAATAGGGGGACCATATAGGGGGAGAAATAATATGAAACCATCATATGTGGAGAAATTATTAATACACAATATTAACTTCAAATATATTTGAAGTTGTATGGGGATATTGACAATAAACACAAAGGGGGTATTATTGTTCCAAAATGTGTTTGGATGTATTTTTTTCAATATGCCAATATCTTTTTTGTAAATAAAGTTACTTAAGATACATGGAGAAGTTTAGAGAAGTGATGATTCTAGATATATGTAAGATATTTCCTTATGTAGTTTAATAATGTTTCCTTACAATGTCAAATGATGATATTCTGATCCTCAATGTATCGAATGTCACAAATACTTTAATGATTCCAACTAGATTTTTAGAAATATGGAAATATAGTACAAGTATGGAGACACTAAATATAAAAGTGTAATGTTTTTAATATATAATGTTTATACAATTTTTTTAACAAACATTGAATTATAATTTGTACAATGTTATTAGATACTTACAAATATAACATATAGTAAATCTTGTGGATTGGGCGGTGATTTACCTGTATGTTTAGGGTAATTTTTTTAGATATGACCTTCTAGGATACATAAACCACACCTTCAAAAAGAATTATTTTCAGTGGGAAAATCCATATAATTCCAAATATGGATTTACTATGACCTACCCATTTGTCACAACCTATTGATGTTTGTAAAAATCATGGGAGAATCAATAGGAAGAATGAAGTTTTTATATTCATATAAATGCATCAATGGAAAAATATTGCAACCACTAATACTCTATAGTTGATACACTTGATCAATGAATTAATTCCAAGATAAATATATGGACATACATGAAGTTATCACATGTTTTCAAGGATACCCAAATACTTTGAATCTACCACAATTATAGTAATGTTTATCTAGTAAAACCATAATCAAATGATCACTACTACAAGTGAAATGAACCTAACCCTTGTTGACCTCAGATATATTCCCAAAATAATCAAATGAACACAAATTAAATTTGGTAGCCTCCTGATAAATTTTCTATTCTTGTGAAAATAAAGGTTCCCATATTGCATCCATAAGTTAATAACCTCTTCATCATGCTTTCCTCTTTATATAAAATATTTAACTGTGTGATAGAATGTTTCTTACAGTAATCATGTAATTTAATTATAAAAATTGCATCAACATTTTGTTTTAATGGTAAATATTTTAATTTAAAATATTCAAAGATATTATTTAGGATGAGTTTAGTGGATTTTTCACTAGAATTGCCACTAGTCTAAGTTATGGAAAGGCCCCCAGATATCCACTGAATAGGTTCAATGTGATTCCCCACTCCCTAGAGTTCTCACACGAAATAAATCCAATGAAACCACTTATAAAAATAACATTATTTTATTCTTAATTAACCTATAATTTAATATTTCTTATTACTTGTTATTATTTTATTCCGAACTCCAATGAAGACTCTATTAATTCATTATACAATATTGGTCATCATGTGTCTATGTATCCTTTCATCATCATATTACAAAAAACTTTTATCCTTTGTAATTTGTATCACATTGTCATAAAATTCCAAATTAGATCAACCAATGTGTTCAAAATATCCACCATCCTCTAATATTGATCTTCATATACTAAAAACAATAAGAACTAAAAATAACACATACAAAAATATGCTCACTATAAGAAGGATTGTTTTTTAATAAAAAAATATACATACCATGCTTGATGATTTCTTTTTTCATGTACCCACCCTTGAACATATTCTATATTGATGATAACCATGGGGTGGCCCTATTTTAAGACCCTATGTCTATACAAATTCCTTTATTTCTTGAGGGCAGTTAGAAATCATACAAATTAATTCAACATCTATCATAAATTCTTGGAGGAAATCCACAAACCAACTCCAAGATGATAAGTTCTCCTTCCTATAATAGAATAGGATAATGGTTGAGGGAATGATTTCCATATTATGTGAAATTAGTCAAAAATACTCCTATATGTGTTTTGTATTGAAATATTCCATCCATATGATTAAAATACTTAACGTGTTTGAAAGTGTCTACATAAGGTAAAAATGTCCAAAATAATCTATTAAGTACTAATTTAGATCAATCCACTTGGTTCAATTGTATTACTTATTCAATCATTTATAACTGATATACAACCTGATCAGAGTGATACAAAAACTCTACATTATTTGGTAAAACTTGATAATATTCTTCCCAATCCTTGTACACTTTCATGATGGTATTTTATTGTGCATACCATGCATTACAATAAAAAATATGATAACCAAAATGTTGTTTGATTATCTCCACCACCAGAACTAGTAAATATTTTTGAAAATATATTGTCATTTCAATAGTAGTAGTTGAAAAGAATTCATCATATTTGTCTATTTGATCCTGTGATAGGATTTGGTTCACACAAGCCTGTGGAGTAAATATAATGATTCACCAACATTTGAAATTTTAATCAAGTATAGATATAAGACACATATGAAAATTAGAATAGAATTTGTCCCAATGAATCATATAATGATATATCCTTGATTATTCCATGAAATAATTGTAATATCATTTAATGTGATATTATTCAATCACATTTTTCATAACATAATTGCAATCACACTCTCTCAGAATTTATGAAACAACTTCACCTGACCCTCTATTCATTCCAATGATAATTCCTAGAAATTTTTTGTTGGGAATAATGGTTAAGAAATCAAATTATAATAAGCATTCACTACCTTCCATTAACCATTGTTCCAATTGTGGTAGATGATTAAAATGTTAGTGTGACTTTACATTGATTTGATCAGAATGTGATTCAATAATTTCTTCTCTTTTTTTATCCTCAACATCTTCTAATTATTCTGAATTTTCAGAATTCTAAAAATTTTCCACTATAAAATAAAATTCATGTGGAGGAATATCCCTAAAACTATAATATATCTATCTTACATTTCACAACATACAGTCACTATACTCTCTCTATCTTGAGTCTGTGATGTACCAGCTTCTATTGCCAATGGAACATTTGAATCATTAGATATAGGGACTTACAACAGCATCAATTGATATTTGTATTGTTCATTAACTAATGAAAATACATTTCCATCATCCTCATCATCAAAAATTATATTAGATGTATACCACAACCTATCTTCATATTGTATATTTTTAGATATGATATATAGAATCGCTTGGTTAGAAATGATTTTTACCAATGATGAATTTTTCATAAAATGGATTCCAAAGTTGTATAATCCTTGAGAATTGAAAATCATTATGTTTTTCTACTATGAATAACACTTTGTTCAATATCTATAATTTCACCATAATAAATATGTATAGAAATATTTTTTTTACACTAAAACATAGTTATTAATAAATTTCATTGAAAAAACTTAATAAAATTTAAAATATTTTACAAATTTATTTATGTGTGGGTCATATAACAAATATTATCTAAATATATTACATTGTGGGAGTCTAATGGAGTAAATATCATGCGAATAATCCATATAATATCCCTTGATATTATCAAATGAGGAATTCAATTATGCCCATTTGTTTTGAATGATTTAATGATCAATTTAATACCCAACAAATTTTTTTGGGATATTACCCCTAGCTGAATATAAGATAGAGCCTATTGATGGGATTGTGATGAATTTATTCAAGGTTACTAAATTCAAAATATTAGAAGAAGGAACTCTAAAATTTTATTTTGGTCTTGTTAAGGAAGTAATAATTTAATTTTTAAACTTAAAGGTACATTTACTAAAATATGATGAAATTTCGACGAATTAATGGTGAATCTAAGTGGTGGTTTACAAATATAACAATATAGGAAATAAAATATATAGGGAATCATAGGTTGACCCAATCCCATGGTGGGTTGACTATAGTCATTAGTTGGCGGTGTAACATATTCCATCAGCTACATACAACTATTAGATAGTGGTAGGACCATTTTTTGATTATGAATCATATAATGAATCAAAGTGTAACAGTGGATCCTTAGCTATAATTTTTTTAATAATATTTTATATTTAGTAATCTAAGAGTCATTAGTGTTATTTGTGTATGTAATATGAAACCCCAAACCATGAAATATTTTGTGTGATCTTTACCTTTTCCTATCATTTTCTTTTCTTGAATGATTTTCTGTGTGATGTTTTTTGGAGAGTGTGTAAGCATTGTGACATAGTATGACCAGTGGGTGGAATAGTATTCTTATACTATAGTATACTAAACTCAGGGAAAAATTTTATTGGTTTTAATTCAATTATATAGAGTCTCTATAGTGTGTGGTCTTTTGTTATATTGGAGTTTGATCTTTTGGTGGTTTCATAGATTGGTATTTCCATAACATATTATATTAAATCTTATAATTTCACACTCAACTCATAGCTCATGTATCATTCACTCTTGGATTAATATTATATTTTTATCAACTATATTTTCTATCATATGAAGATATGATGATAAAATTAGGCATGGTTTGAATGGATCAATTTTAAAAGTCCAATTATTTTTTATGGTGGATAAAAAATAGAATAATATAATATTAAAAGGGACGTAAAATATTAATTAGGTGTAAAAAACCTATGAAGATGGTGAAAAATGAATGGGAAATTATGGATAGAAAGAAACTTGGTTTAGGGAAGATGTCATCGACATAAAATATGAGTTTCAATATTTGGGAGAACAATATCGATGAATTGATGGTGGTCAAGAAAAAATATATATAAGAAACCAAGATCCATAAAAAAGTGTTCATAATGATTTGTTTGTTTAGAATGATGTTTTCCGAAGAATGGTCCAAAAATAATGGTCTGAATGACTTAAACATTACTATGATTAATCTTATAGTAAAAGTTACTTTCAGGAATGATGTATTAGAAATCATATTGATTTCATCTCTACCAGACTATTGGGATTTTATACTTTAAATTGTTAGTAATTACTATTGTATGATTGATCTAGAATTTTGAGAAATCGATAATTTCATCCTCATTAAGGAACTCCAGAGAAGAGAATCCCAAGTACCTTTTAGTATTACATTGAATTATAATGTAAGGGGACACTCACCTCATTGAAGGGATAAACAATGATAATAAGATAAGTGATTAGAAAATATATTTTCCATAATTTTAATTGAACTTTAAAATTTTTAAATCCAAAAAATGTGTTGTTTTAAGTTCATTACTCATATTTTATGGTTTCAATAGTAATTGGTTCTTAATTATAAAAAATTTCAGGTTTTGGATTTTAACTAGCTCGCAATTTGGGTTGTGAAAACTGTTTATATATTTGGATATTTTTTATTTTGGGACCATATCTCACGATTGGTAAGAACAAATACACTAACATGTGATAGGATATGTGAATGACCTTTATCAAAAACTTTCATGAATGATTCCACATGCAAATATACCATTTTCAAGGTGATTAATTCATGGGAAAACAGAGACATTGAATAAGGTGTGTCTTCCAAGGAAGAATACATTATTGGTGTGAAACATCCATAAAACTCTATACACATGAGAAAATACACTAATATTTGGAGGAGATATTCGAATGACATATATAAACAAATTTGATTAAGAAACCATTCCACAATTCATAAATTTAATAGGGATAACGTGAATAATTTGTCGAAGGAAATTCATTCCTATAAAAGGAGGTAATCACCTCCTTTCAAAATCATCCCTCACCCTCATTCAACCACCGGGGAGGATATCTCCACCAAGGAACCACATTGTACTATATTATTCTTCCCAATTCATCTTCATTTTATTTTTTATTTTATTTTTATTTTAGATTTCATTTTATTTAAATTGTAATTCTAATTTAGTTTTAAATAAAAACTCCAAGCATCTCTTTTAAATTTTTGCCTCCACCATTCATAAAATTATTCCCCTTCATATAAATTATTTAATTTATTATAATTATAATTATTTGAAATTATTATTATTACTATTATATTGATTTTTTTTTATTATTTACAGATTTAAACATTCATATTTTACCACAAGATCCACACCCTAGTTAGTGAGGACTCAGAAAGTGCATCCAAGAGACCTAAGTTTAAAACTGGGCGGAGACATAATTTCTGGGGGTACTGTAGCATATATTGTAGAAGGTACTATAGACTAAAATATATTAGGCACTATAGCTAGCATTGTAGTATCCAGAATTACTCATCAGTTTGGGATTTCAGGCCACTGGTTTGGGTCTTTCAAGGCCTTCGGGCCACCCTAGACCATCGGGATAGTAAGGCTTTCCGGCCACCTCAAGGCCTTTGGGACAACAGAAATTGTACTTAATGACCAGAAAGACTCTATAAGGAGTAGACTCCAGATGAAAATTTAGACCAGGTGAATTTTCCAAAGTAGAAGCTAAGTAGATTTTTTAGAAAGATAGGGTATGGAATTGTCATCGAGAGCATCCTATGCATGCACGAGAAGCCTAGACAAACAAGCCATTTTAAGGTGGAGAACTGATATCACGATGAAGAGTTTTGGGAGGAGCAGATCCATGTAGCTATATTTTTTATATTTCTCTAAGACCTATGGGTCATTTAATCTCTAATCCTACGGGCCTTGTTAGGGTACCCCCTCATCCCCTAAAGGGGGGGGGGGGTTATCAAAAATCAAAAAAAGGCCTTCAACCCGTTCGAGGAACATTCTTATTTTAAAATTTATTTTCTTATTTTCTTCTTCATTTAGAATTTAGTTTTTTATTATATATAATAATTATTATTTTAAAATTATTTAAAAATTATATAGTTTGTTTATTTTATTCTTTTATTTTATTTTATTCCTCTCTATGTATCTTCTCATCCCCCATTCTTATTTTTTTTATTTATTTCATCCACCATTATTTTTTATTCTTTGTTTTTCCCTTCCTCTTATCTTATAAGCATTTCCACCATTTTGATATCTTACTCTCAGAAATGAGAGGCTGACCATGAGTCTTGTCATGGGGGGAGATCATGGTGTTCTTGATTTTTCCTTAAATTTTAATTTTATATTTTTGATAAAGTTGAGTAGCATGAATGGTGAGGCAAATTTCTCTTATTAGATGACTGTCCAAAAATTAATTGCAAGTCAATTTATTATTATTCTTTTATATAAATAAATTTTCACTCTCTACATTGGTTAATTCTTCATAGAATAGTAATTAATCTAATCAATGTATAGAACAACATCGATTGAGCTGTGTCCTTGAAGATGACACCTTCTAGGCCAAGGAGTTTCATAAAAAACGATTAAAGGAGGAGGTAGTACTAAGGGTGATTAGGAATTCAATTATATTATAAAATTTATAAATAATGAGTAGTATTTTAAACATGATATTTCATGTTTGGATTACCAAAATGAAATCAAACATATAATTGATAATAATGATTGAACCCAAAACTGAAACCATCGCCAAGAGTTTTATTCCTTTAACACATTCTGTTTAGATTTTCATGTTAGCATAAATTAAAAACATTATTATTACATTTCATTAATCAAAAACCCAAAATAATAATAATTATTTTCATTAAACATTTTAATCAAAAAAAGTGATATCTTTGGTGATTTAAAATAATTTAGTGAACAAACTAAAAGGTTCATCAAGTGATATGTCACTGGTTAGCCACTATGCTATATTCGGGAAAACATTGGTTTTGACCACACCCCATGAGTGACATGCATCAAAATTGGCATCATTTTTTGGGATCCAATAATTAGTTTACATTGCTTTTTCAATTTAAAATTATAGATGTATTTCATTTCTTTTATATAAAAACAAAAAAAATATCCATGATGTTTTCAAATGATGATTTCTTCAATTCATGGAACAATTAATCTCATTTTAAAGAACTATTATTTGAAGCATACTAGTTTACAAAATATTGTGTTTGATTATGGAATAGAAATATTAGGGGATCATAAAGACAAATTTTCAAAAAAGATGAATTCAAGGTCCTCATCCAAGATCTCAAGGAGACCCTCGAGTAACCATTTGATGAAGGAATGGATTAAGAGTTCGCCAAATTCTAAGAGTACTCCCAAAATTCAATCAAGAAGTGGTCAATACACAAGAAGAGTGATACTCATTTCCCCCCAGCACTTTTGAATAATTATCCCCAAAATAGCTTCCAGTGCAAGTGTAAAAACACAAAATATAGTATGATTTTCTAGAGCTTGATGAAAATGTGAAAAACATTTAGGAAAAATGGATTGGATAACTGCATACTTCCAAGAATCATTAGTAGAACCTATGTTTCAACCTAAAAAATAAGATAAGACACTTATCTTACCAAAATATGCTAAAGAGGAAGGGTTTATATAGAGATACATGTTGTAGATCAACAAGAAGCAGATGTATTTTGGAATGAATATAAGAAACTTCTTGATCTCCTCAAACCCTACAAAGAAGAAGAACCATTATCAGTGAAGGAAGACATCACCAAAGTGGTGGAATTTGAAGTAAAGATGAAGGATCCATACTACCTCCCTCCATCCTATGAGACGAAACTCCAAGAGGCACATACCACTGAGGCATTTATTGAATCTGAACCATTCCAGGGAGTTGAACTTTTCTCATACTCTATCTCTCCCTTTGATTTTATTCAAACTGAATTGTGCATAACTCCCTATTTTTTGAAATTTCATATCAAAAAATTATTTTTTTTCCTTTATAGGAGGATATAGAACCTATACCATGCACTTACTAGGGAATACATCAAGATCCTTGATTTCAATGAATATACATTGATGGAGCCCCATTAGGAGATCAATGTAGTTGAGCCTAAGGAAATATGATAAGAGGCATATCATATTGAAATAGAGCAATTACTCATTAAATTCATATTCAAATTTAAATTTTACTCAATTATAAATACCCACATAATATCCCTTTTATCATTCAATAGATATATCCCCTATGAAGTCATCACTGGAATAGAAGAAGGAGGTTTCACACGTAGCAATCAAGAAGGAGGATTTTTCATACTTCATCCTAACCCCACCATGTAATTTATACCTCATTGTGAAGTGGGAGGATATGGTGTACTCTATCCATGGATAATTCCTCAACCATAAGGATGAATCACTATATGGGAAAATCCACATGTGGTCGTTAAAATCAAATAAGATTCATCCACCATATGATTTTGGATAATAGCTGGTACTTCCCACTAGAGGTTATAAAACTTTAGAGCCCACTCGGGGGATCATACCAACAATTACACCTTTCAATTAATTTATAGAAATTTAGATTTCAATTTATTTTCTTAGAAGTAGTGTACCATGAATACCAATCATCCATATATTTTTGAACAATAATGACATGATCCTTCTTCTTAATTGATTAATTATTATTTTTAGGTTCAAAAATGGAAAAATAAAGCCTAAAATAGTTAAGGAAAAGTATTAAGATTCATGGTAAAGGAATTCACTATTAGTGTTCAAACTTTTAAAATCTTTACATTTTTGTACAATTCATGTTTTGGCTTTTAAAAGTTAAAATTAAATGCTCATGCTTGAATTCATGTTTTATTAGACTTATATATGAGACATGAGTTATTTAGAATCCTTTTATTCCAATTTTTATATTTCAATGATAATGAAATAGAATGAATAAAATGGAAAATTATATGACTAATGTGAATCATGGATAATAAAACAAGGAATCATGATTTAATAAAATTGATTAATTCATGTAAATGAAATTTCTTAACAAATTTTCATGCATTGAATTTTTGAATTTATGTGAATTAATTTTATATTAATAATAATGAATTTAGTGGTTTTCAAAAATCATATGTCTGATTCCCGAGATGAATTTTTCCCTCGTAATTTATATTTATTCACTTTCATATTTCATGAGTGATCTTGGGACATGTCACAGACCAGAACATGAATTTGAACTTTTTAAAAGAAATGAATATGCAAAAACATATTTGAAATGATTGAGGGATTTTTGATAAAAAATATATCCATAAAATACTAACTTTATATCAGAAATTATTTATACCACATACACCATGATGAAAATTTATAGGGATGATCCATTTTTCTATCCATTTTTATCCATTACTTCCCTAATCTTTGTATTTTCATGATATTTTAAAATTGAAGTATGGGGTGAAGAGTGTAATAGTGTAAGGGATGAGTTTACATTGTAAAGAAGAAGTGTATGGGTTCTATTTTGGGAATAAATAATGGATTTTAATATATTAAATATACTTAATTGTTTTCACCATTTGAAAAAAATGAAAAAAGAATGGTTTGTGAGATAGAAGAATAAAAAATCAAAATCACTAGACTGCTGATTTTTATCATATGTGGATAGGTGGTGGATGTGAGGTTTTTTTTCTAAGTATAACATTTGAAAAGAAAAAAATAAATATATAAATGTAAAAAAATCAATAAGGTTTATATCATTCATTATGCTTTCATTAATCTTGTCCTTATCTTTGAAAGTGTGGGGAAGTGGGAGTTTCTAATTTTAAGCATAAAATTACATTGAACATTAACTGTTGATATCATAAATTGTATATAAGAGATAACCCTCCTCTATAATCCATACTTTTAAGAAGCATAAAATCCTAAAAACATTAAGACTCATAGTTATTTGAACCTTTATTATAAGTCCTCATGATTTTATCTACCTTTTATGTTTACAAGGCAGGAAAAATAGTTCCCTTACAAGCCTATTGAAGGGGACATGTTCCCATGATATTGGCATAACTCAATATTGATTATATCATTATTGATAAGAGAAAAGAATCCATTCTGAGGTAGATTAGGATTTGTAATGTTCAATAAAAATTAATTTTGAAACATAAATAAATGAAAGGAAAAGTTACATCATTTTTAAAATGGGAAATGTAAATTTCATTAATTTATTATTTCATTAAAAATTGTGAAATTAAATGGATATTTTTTATGTATTTTTGAAAATTATATTTTACATTGAAAATTATTTGTTTTTATTTCTTTCCAATTTGTATATTGGTAACATTGGTGCCCTATGGTTTTCAATGTTGAGATTCTATTCTTGAGGACAATAAGGGATTATGTGTAAGTGAATTGATATAAAAAATGTGTTCCATAATTTTAAATTGAATTTCAAAGTTTTAATCCCAAAAATGTGTTATTTTAAGGTAATTTGTCATATTTTATGGTTTAGAGATATTTTGAGCTTAATTGGAAAAAATGGAATATTTAGAATTTTAACTATTTTAAATTATTTATGTATGCATTCTATAAAAGTTTCTATACTAATAAAAATCATAAACTTATTTATTTTTAGGATTTTATACATCCTTCGATTTATTTTATTCTTCTTGACCCAAAGCTAAATCCAACATTCAAAATCCCAAAACCAAACCACAAGTTTGTCCTTGACATTTGTTCAAAGATTAGGATATTTTTTATATGGGGACCCTATCTATTGATTTGAAAGGATATTAATGAATGGTAAACCAGAGATATAGAATATGGAGACTTTTTCATGATAGAATACAATATCAGAGTAAAACATCCATAACTCTCTATAAAAGTGGCCACATTTGATGAAATTTATATGAGAGGCGCTCAAGATATTTTTGAACATCATTGATGAAGACACCATTTTCTAATTCGTCCATTTAATGGGGCTAACATATGGAAACTTTCCAAGGAAAATATTGTGTCTATAAAATGAGGTAAGAACCTTTATCCAAAATAATCTCATAAAATCAGTCACAAATAGAGGATGAGATCTCCACCAAGGATCCCCACTACACAATATTATTATTCCCCCATTCCTCATCATTTTATTTCTTATTTTTTTATTTTATATTTCATTTTATTTAAATTGTAATTCAATTTTATTTTTTACATAAAAATTCCTTGCATGTCTTTTAAATTTTTATCTCCAATATTATTCAAAATATTCCCCTTCTTATAAATTCTTTATATTATTATAATTTTAATTACTTACAATAATAATAGTTATTATTATAATTATTATTATAATTATTATTATAATTATTACTTTTAACATTCTTATTTTAAAATTTATTTTCCTATTTTCTTCTTCTTTTAAAAATACATATTTATTTAAATATAATAATAATAATAGGTATTATTATTATTAATATTTATAAATTCTTTAAAAGTTATATATTTTATTTGTTTTCTAATTTTATTTTATTTTTTTCCTCTATCTCTTTCTCTCTCTCTTCTCGTCTCCCATTCTCCCATTTTTTATTTATTTCATCCACCATTCTTTGTTATTATTTCATTTTATAATCCTCTTATATTATTCCCATTTTTCCCATTATGATCTCTTACTCTCGGAAATGGGAGGATGACCCTGAGGCTTGTCCTGAGGGGATGTTAAGGTATTTTTTAATTTTCATTAAATTTTTATTTTATATTTGTGAAAAATTTGAGTAGAAAGCATGGTGAGGTTAATGTATCTGAATAGATGAATTCCCACTAATGACATATAACTCAATTTATTTCAATTATTTTATTTAAATCAATTTTTCTTCTCTCTATTGGTTAATTCTTCATATTATAGGAGTTGAGCTAATTAATGGTTGAAGAAACATTAATTTGGATAGTTCTTGGAAGATGGAATATCCTAGACCAATGAATTTCATCAACCATGATTAAAGGAGGAGGTAGAATTAAGAGTTATTGTGAATTCGATGATATTGCATTATTTATAAATAAGGAATAGTAATTCAAACATTAGATTTCATGTTTGTATTATAAAATTGAAATCAAACAAAAAAAGGGATAATAATGAATGAACCCAAAACAAAAACCTCGATGATGCGATTTCTTCCCTTAGTCCATTATGTTTTTATTTTCATGTCAGTATAAATTAAAAATTTTACTATTTTATTTCATTAATCAATAACCCCAAATTATTTTCATGGGTTTTTTTTAAAATTTAAAACAATTAAATGAGATGGATTATGTGATTTATAAGAAGTATGTGAAAAAAATGAAAGGCTCCTCAAGTGAGATAACCCTGGTTATCCAGTGTGCTATAATATGGGGAAAATATAACTACTTTTGATCATGACCCACTATATGTGTGTGTCAATAAGAATGGGTAGAAAATTCATATAATGTTAAGTGGTCTAGGACTGACTTGTTTTTACTATGGGATGTATTTAAATCTTTGGAGGAACTATTGGAGTGACAAGGAATTCACTCAAAAAACTGCCACCAAAAGGTTAAATTTCATGAACAAAATAGGATGAGATAAAATTAAACCACACAATGTCAATGTTATGATAGAATAATGGGTGTTTGGATCTAGTTAATCCTTTTAATCATTGGAATATCAAAGGTTTATTTAAAAATATATATTTTTAATATTCAATAAATTTCATCTGATGGATGATGAAGTTTTGAATATAATCTAGAGAAGATATGTAGATATATGGATGAAGAATTATTGTTTCCTATGACTAAGGGAAGTGAGACACATTTAAATTCTTTATAATAACATTATATCAAAGGGTTATATAGATGATGTAGGCTAAAAAAATACCTTCAAAAATAGAGTCTCTAAATTTTCTTGAGGATCCATTTTAGTTCAAGGGTTAAAGGATGGAACACTTTACATTATTGAAAATTCATATAGAAGTGCAATGAATAAGATTTGAAAATTAAAAGATAATAGTGTCTGATATTGTAGACTCTGTCACTTTATTTTATAGAACATTAATGTTCTATAATGGAATGGCATACTTATTCTTAGTCAAAAAATAATCAAATCTTTTTATAATTCTGTGATAGGGAATCATAAGTGGGTTTCATTCAACATGAATTGCAAGATTCCTAGCGCCCAAAAGCTAGAATTAGATCACTTGAACCTATTTGTATCATCCCCATATCAATATTATTTAGAATATCTTTACTTTTCCATGTTTATTTATTATGTTACAATAATATTATGAGTTATTTCCCTTATGAATTTTTTTACATTTACAAAGATTTTGTACAATGGAAATCTATGGAAGAAAGTGAAAGTTTCCAAATGATAAAGTACCTCAGATCTATTAATGTGAGAGACTATAGTGAGAAAAACATCCATAAAATCAATTAGAAGAAGTGTATCTAGATCAAAATAATAGAAACAGAACTCCATAACAAAATGGTGTGGTAGAGAGAATGAATCAAGCTTTGACGAAGAAGGAATTATGCTTCTTGTGTGCACTCTAGAATGACCAAGGTCATATGGGTGTAAGTAATCAACACTAAAAAAGACTTATCCAAAATAATTATATCTTATTATATGTTTTAGAGTCTACCATAATGAAAATTTTCTGGTAAGTTACTAATAGATGGACACCTCAGTTTTTTCTGAATTTTAACCTACATTATAATTGATGTGAATGAAGAAAGAAAAGATAGTGGAAAAGTAAAAATCACATTTTCTCAGGGTATATGAGAATACATATGTTCATTTAAAACTATATGATTACTAGAAAAACTAATTTATTATAATTCAGTGTATTCTCTTTAATGAGAATATCCTATTCAAGGTTCAAAACCTGGACTAATTAGAAGTTGAGGGAAGAAACTAATTACTGATGTTCAAGTTGATATATATGAAAGAACCAGAAGATAAAAAAAATTTCATTGATACTATATACTTCTATAGATTCACTAGAAACCTTACCAACAATATATATGCTATAATTCTCAAGGCATACTAAATATCTATGGAAGACACCATAATTTATGAAATCATTATTTAATTAACTATATGTTATGGTAAAAAGAAATAACCACACTAAAATGAGAATAATATCAAGTATAGATGAGGAGAACTTAAAGTGTCAGATGTGTAGTCCATGAGTATATAGTTTAATTTAATTTCTTAACTTTTAATGGATTCGGGGGAATCAAATTATTGGAAGAGATAGTGAGGCTTAGTGTCTCAAAATAGTATGAGTTAGTGATGATGTAAGAAATTCATTTGTTAAAGTTCTATAGAACTTGGTAAATGTCTAAACTAATAGAAAGAAACAATGAATTGGATAACAAATGGGTTTTTAATTTGAAGTAAGAAGCTATTTAAATTAAAATATACAAATTACATTTTGTGGTGAAACAATTCCAACATAATGAAGGAATATATTTCTCAGAAATATTTTCACAATTAATTAATCATACTAACATTTGGATGGTGTTAAGGTTGATTTATTTCGATGATCTAAACATAGAGTAAATGGATTCTGGTCTTCTTTTCTTCGTGGTTTTTCATGGGAAGATATTTACAATGAGTATCTCGATCGTTTTGAAAACCATCAAATAGATAGACTAGTTTTTAAGTTAAAGAGAATCCTCTATGGCTCAAAACATACACCTCATTATTAGAACTGAAAGTTTGACAATTTCATTTCTGAGTAAGCTTTCACCATGAGATTCTAATCATTTTCTTTATAAATTTTGGGATTATGATAATTATAGCATATTTCTATTATACATGGATGACATATTACTGTTGGATTTTGGGAGTTTATAGATTCCAAAGCTGAAGTGTATGTTTTCAAGAAGAGTGCTAAATGGTTTGAAGGTATTCATTCATCTATAAGGGAAGAATATCAAAACATTTTATTCTCACCTTCCACTTAAAAGATATTAAAATGGTTTGTTGGTCATTCTATAGGTTTTCCATGTATCAATTTTTTTGATTCTCAAAAAATCTATATTCCTAATTTTTAAATACTTGGAGATAATTAATTTTTTAAAAACCTATTTAATTTTTTTTCCATTACCCAATGATGATGAAATTATTTTATATGGATCATAATGATATATTCATAATAAATAAAATAAAATAGGGTAGGATGAATCTAAAACATATAGGTATAAACATCACTTCCTTTATTCAAAATATAAAAAGTCATAAAGCTATCTTTTAGACTAAAATACCAAAATGAGTTATGATATTCAACAACTTTCTTTATAAGGGCATATGTAATCATTTTTACTTCCCTATAAGCTTGATAAATAATAATTTTCATCCATTTAATATATGATAAAAAAATCATCCATCTATAATAAAATTTTTATGAAATGTTGAATGATATTTATTTAATCAAACTAACAACAAGGGTAGATTCCATCTCAATCCATAAATTAAGTCACCTGAATTTCCACACATTATTGACCCTATAGAAAATATAAATTCACCTAAAATCTATATTTAATGTCATAGGTTTAGAGTAATATTTATAAGATTAATTTTATTATGTATTGTCAAAAAATTCCAATGAGGGGAATGCTATAACCAAGAGAGTTTGTGTGTTGTATTTTTTTTATAACAGATGAAGTGGATTTATACAGTGGTTTAAAGAAAATTGAAATTTGTGTGGAGATTTGTGAAGAAAACCCCCACCATGCATGGCTGGCTACATAATGAGATATTTTATATGTGTATGATATAATTGGGAAGGCCCCAAGTTGATCGAATAATAATTGAATTGATTTGAATGTATTATATGTTAGAGTTAATATTTTGGAAAAAAGAAAAAAATAATAAATATTCAATGTATAAAAAAATCGTACTAAGATTTAAGTGATAGAATATGATGAATAAGTATTGAGTAGAATTTTGGATGAGGTATAATAATAATAATAATAATAATAATAATAATAATAATAATAATAAGGTCTAGTAACGAGTAAGACCCTACTTTATTATAATTAGTGGTATAAAGACCTTGTGACCTTACCCAAAAGGAATAATAGTCACCCCATTAGATCAAGCCTTATCCATCCCCAAAAGGAAATACAAGTACCCATTGGGCTGATTTTATTACAAGTAATGGGATGAAGTCCCTATGGCTTGAAGTCCATGATTGATGGTCCAATGTCCCAGGGGAAGGATTCTCAAAGGCATGGTAGATAAAAAAATTTGTATTCTCATGATGCTTCTAGGGAGACACATCATGTTACCCCATGTGGTTATGCTCCCATGCCCATGCTCACTTATTACCAGAGACTATGAATCTCTATGCTCACTATGTTCATCACCAACTGCACTCATTGAGACGTGTAAAATCCCACTGCTACCCCCCCTACACACACATAAGGAAAATAAAAATCCCCCCAAATATATGGTGTGAATGGTGCAAGAGCCAAGGATTGAATCTATGTGCTATCATATGTGGTGGTGCATTCGATTACCCCTTATCTGTGGGGAAACCCACAATAATAATAATAATAAAGTAGAAATATTAACAATCTATATAATAATAATAATATAAATCTTATTTATTATCATATTTATGTTATGATAAGTTATAAATAATATCAATAATCATAGCAACAACAACCCAAACAACATCAATAGATGGGAGAGGAGGAGGAGGAGGAGGAGCATTTATAATAAGAATAATAATTTTAATAATATTTAAATTACATTATAAATATTTTCAGATATAATAGTTATATAAAAAATATAATTATATATAATAATAATAATATTTAATTAAAAATAATAAGAATAAATATAGAAATAATAAACTAGTGATTATTGTGGTGGTGGTAATAGTAATCAGAAATTATGGAATTATGAGTTTGAAATCAAGGATTATTTTATTAAAATAAAACAAAAAACTACATAGGGAGGTAGATTGAGACAATTATAAAATGATAAATTGAAAAATATTAGAAAAAAATTGAAAACAATAAATGTACTCAAGGATGCTAGTAAAACTCTCTTCATCTTCAGAACATAAACCACTTGATATACCATTTAGTTATATCAAAATAGTAGTATCCAACCATAATATGTATTCTACACCTATACCTTTTAGCTGAGCAAAAACAAAGAATATTCTATGAACTATCAAAAGTATTAAAATTACACATCATAATAAACCATATCATTTCCCAAATAATTATCTCATTCACTCTAATATTCATCAGTTTATAAGGGTTTAGAAAGCTAACCTCGATCCATCCAGTATTAAAGGATCTAGAGTACAATGGAAGTGGTTGGTCCCGTTCCCAAAAATTGGTTTTCATGGATTTTATAAATCTCCCAATGTCTCATATATGTATATATCTATTATATGATTTAGTTCAATGAGTTTTGAGGTGTTTGGGGGATATGTTTTGAAAATATTGATGTTTTTTCAAGACACAATGTTTAGTAAGCCATGTGAGTAAACTGTACAACCTCTATAGTTTTTAATAGTTATGAATCACATAGTTACCATAGGGCTTGGTCAACCATGTGAGTAAACCACACGACTAGCTCAATGTTGGGAATTTTGGTTATTTCATTTTCATTTAATTGGAGATTGTCCCCCTTTCTTTCCCATTTCAAAGAACACGCAAGAGGGGTCTTCCAAAACATTTAAATACCCTCCCATGCCCTTATATAATGGGTTTTTAATGATTTCTTCATCAAATATCATGGTAAGAGATCCAGTACCCTTCACGTCCTTTATTCTCTTGATTTAATTGATGATCCATCTTTTAATTTAACCCTAATGGCCATTCTAGTTGAGCTCCATGAATTGAATTCTCTAATATTTGGGGCTTTTGGTTTTTTTGAATTTTTGTGTCCCTATTGAAACCTATTATTGTGGATTTAAAACAAGGCGACATGATTCCATCGATTGAGGTAGGCATTTTCATCTCATTCCATTTTATTTGAAAAAACCCATCAATGATTGGTGTTCTAAACTCTTTTTTGATCTAGGTAAATATGATATACATTATCTAGTTATAGTTTATCAAAGGATTACCATAAATGATTTTGGTTTTTATTTGTAATAATGGGTGTTCCTTATAATTAAATGACACTTTTATTCTAAATGGTGTTTTATGTGATCTAAATTTTTGATAAAATTCCAATGATGGATTTATTTAATATAAAAGATTTATTTATATTGTTTTTTAATTAATAAGATTTATAAGGTGGGGGTGTTTTTTGGTATAGAGTTTTGTTATTTTCATAAAGGGGTGTGTATTTTAAAATTTTAATTTCTTGGTGACTACTTTTCTTATTCGGCTATGATGGGTACTTGATATTGTTTATATTTTCCTTAGAATACGATTTATTTTCAAATAATTTTTAAAAAAGGATTTTCAAATTTATGAATACTAGGGCCCATTTTTAACTTCATGAAAAATGTATTTCTTGGGTTATTAGCCATCCCATTATTGGACCTATTTTTATTTATGGTTGATGCTTGTTTTTATTTATGTTTAAATGAATTTTGATTCATGTTTATGTTAGTGGGAAATGTGATCTTTGTTAAGGGGGGTGTTGGAGGTGGGATGGATAATATGATTATGATATCTTTCATAGGGAAATGTTGTTGTCATGTTATTGTCATTTTCTTTACAGTGTCCCTACTCCTCTTGTTATTTCATGGGGACCACTAGGATACTAATTTGGAAATCAAGGTATCGATGTTGTTGTAGTTTATGTTACATAGTGACTAGTATCCCCTAGTTGTATTATTATGACCCTAGATTGGTGGGGGTGTTACTGATGAGGATATTTGATAGTGATTCCGGTGATGAGTTATAAGACCATAAAACCTACCAGTGGTTGGTTTCACGTAATCATATTGTGTATTGTCTCATTAGTCCCTATGGTGTTTCTTCATGGTATATATCACATGTTATGCTTGGACTTGATGTTTTTGGGTTTGTTTGGTGTAATGTCTCGACCTGGGTTCCACACATTGGTTCCCCGATCCAGTACATTACGGGACCTCAAGTGCACCTCCCTGTACACCAGATGTTGCTGACTAGCATTTAGGGTCTAATATCGGCCATAGGGAGACTATAACTATTTTTTATAAGATTAATTCACCAGAAAAAATAATAAATACAAACAAATGTTTTTGACAGAAATAGGGTAATAATAGTATAAAAAAATTAAAAAAAACTAGAAACACAACATCAAAATGAACAGTAGACATTCCATGTTAAAGTACATGCTCTATGTCAAAATGGAACTCAAAAGTAAAGACACTGACAACTCCCAAGAGGATACAAAACCATACCTGGTTTCTTCATCCCTACTCCATCCAAAATAATCCATCTAACATAGGGTCTATTCCCTTATCCTTTCAGGAAAATATGAAGTCTATTTAGGTATCGATCAAGTAGCTTGAGTAGGGTGTGAGTACAACTCAGTTGGCCTCCACCAATGGTGTCTAAAAAAATATCCTATAAAATAATAGTTACTACAGTTTTGTAAAGAGAAAATTACATTGCATAAGTAAAAAGTCACCAAATTATAAATTAATATTTATTTTACCACATAAACCATCAAGTTCTCATAGACACCCATACCTCAATACCTTCTTCCACCCATGTCAGAGCCCGAACTGTTCTCAAAGAATATCATATCTCATAATTTCGTTGTTACCATTCTTCATCTCAATCAACAGCTGAATGTCATTATTACTATTAATTGTCTCAATTAACATGTGAATGGAACTATTAACATTTATTGTTCTATAGCACATATGAATTTCCATGTTACCATTCATTATCACAATAAACACATGAATTACATGGTTACCATTCATTGTTATATAACACTTATGAATTTCCATGTTACCAATCATTATCACAATTCACATCTGAATTTCCATGTTACTATTTATTATCACAATTCACATATATCAAAACAAATTAATTAATTCACAAAATTAATTAATCAAATTCCAAAATTGGATATCCACGTAATCCAATTATTTAATTCAATAATTAATTATTATTCTTATTCACATTATTAATTAATGAATCGGTTCATCACGTCAGTACCAATAATTAATTACCCAATTAATTAACTACATAAATTACATTAATTAATTTTCTAATTAATTAATCAATTTTCACAAACTCAATATTCAATAAATAATTCAATAATTAATTATTCAGTTCTCATCTCATCATCCCATAATTAATTCGTCAATCAATTATTCAATTCCTAATTCAATATTCTGATAATTAACATTACAATTCATTATCCCCAAATCAAAAATATCAAGATATCTTAATTAATTTAGAAATTAATTATCCAAATTCTAAAATTACAACATCTCAAATTTAACTCAATAATTATTATCTAAAATCGGCAATCTTTATATCTCATAATTAATAAACAATTAATTATCGAAATAAGAAATATCAATATATCATGATTAATTCAACAATTAATTATCCGAATCAACAATCCTAATATCTCATAATTAATTCAACAATTAATTATACAATGTCTACTATGCCAATATCCCAAATTTCACATTATCCTCAATTAATTAAGTCACCAAATTAATTAATTAAATCAAGAACTCAATTTATAGGCATATAATATAAATTATAAAATTAAATAAACGTAATTGGAATCAATACATTGGTATTTTAATTATATAACACCAACTTCAATTTATTGATAAACGATTTCCCAAAGGTGAACCATAATTTGAAGCGATTCAATCAAGAGCGCGACGATGAACATGGTATAGATCTGAAACCTAAATCCACTATTAAATTAGACAAGATATCTTAAATATATATCTAGATCCAAAAATCCTCGATCTAGATTCAACAAACCTTAATATATATCTGAAAAATTGTAGAATAAAATCCCACCAAAATAATAGGAGAAAAATGGGACATTAATAAGGAAGAAACCACATGTACGAGGAGGTTTGGAATAACAATCCAGGCTTTGAATCACTAAGAAAAAATGTTATAGGGCCTTGGAATCCCTTCTAGAGGCTCTGGAATTTGGATTAATTGATCATGGGTGGATCTATGGTGGTTAGGGTTATTACTAGTGGTTCAGGGTTTTTTTAATAAAATTTCAAGGATTAATATCCTATACGCATGGTTAGATTCTTGGGGTGAACAGTTTCCCCTAACTATTTTACATAACCATGTTCCTATTATAAGGGATTAATGGTTTGAAAAATCTTATGAAAACAATTCAAAATATCTTTGTCCAAGGTTGCACAGTTTTCTGGTCCTAGACACACGGTTTGGGAAAATCTTGCGCCGACATTATATTTCCCTATTTATTCCATTTTTCTAAAATGGTCACCCAAACACACCGCAACGTAAAATCCAAATGAAATTTAATTAACTCAAGAAAAAATAGTACCTATAAATTATCCCATGACATCCCCAGAAAAGGTAATGGTTTTACAATATCTCCACCTTATAATAGCTCATCCATGAGCTATACTCCCAAGCATCTCTAATATTTTGATTTAAAAATATTGGGCCACTAAGAACCCATATATGAATCTTTATATCTCTCTCTACCCCACTAATTTTACTCCTGAACATGGCCATGTTTCCAAAATACATGAATTATCATCAATTTCATTCCCTATAACACATTCTCACTATGATCCAACACGCTTATCTGATGCTCCTCAATAGACTCATCTATACCACCCACAATTTTTTGTATGAAACTTTTTTAATTTATTTTTATGTGTATAAAGTGGTTGAGTAAGGTTTCAGAAATTTTATAAGGGTTTTGAAAAGTTTTTGAATATTTTATAAGGGTACATGGTTAGAGCACAGTTAGTGAAAACCAAGAAGAATCCCTAGGAAACTGTGCTTATTGAGGCAGAGGGATATGGTATGGAGAAAGGTTTACAAACCATGTACATACTCTAGGTAAATAATGAAACATTATATAGTGTTCTTTTACATGGTCAGATCTTGTTTTATCTAACTATATGCGACAATAGTGCGGGGCACCATTTTTGAACTGTATTTGTCACACAGTTAACGCACGATTGTCTAACAATGTGAGCTAATCATGTGCGGTATTAGGAAGGGGTTTTAAAAAAATGAAGGGGTTAGGATTAATCCTAGAAAACACATTTATCCTCCCTTATGAACCCAACTTGGGATTTCTTCAAATCAGGGTTAGGGAGGCTCTCCCATTCTAGAAGAAAATATAAGGGGTTTTAAGGTACGTTGAAGGTGATTCTTCCCCAATAAGCCTCATCTATTGGCTATTTCATGGGTTTTCTTAGATATAATATCCTCAATTTCCTAGTATCTAATATCTACTTCCTTATCATTTATATCAAGGATTTTTTTTCCTATAATGGTAATATTTGGGATCGTTGGTGTTATGGAAAGGGATATAATGTGATTTTTGGGAAGTTTCACCTAGATTTGGGGTGCAGTTATGTGGAGAGTCTATTTCGAAAAACCCTAAGGTAGGTGGATTCACTCTTGACTCTATTCTTCTAGAACTAGAGGAATTAATTTCAAATTAATTTTTTTTTCATGAAATTGATTGTGAATGTGGTGTGAGAATCTTGATTGAAACCCATTGTGTGATTATTTGTGGATTTTGGGTAAAATTTGTTATTATGGAGAAATGTTCTTTGTTGTTGGATTTTAAAATGTTGATTTTAAAATCATTTTACTGTTTTGGTTTATGGAAATGGTGTGTAAAAAATGTTTAAAAAAAGGATGTTTAATTGATGTGTGGTTTAGCATCTATAGCAGAATAAGGGTGTTTTCAATTAATGGGAGATTTATTGAAGTGGTCTTCATATGTTTTTAGAATTTTTTATTTTTTATAGGTATTTTTTAGATTGGGAATTGTTGGGTAGTATGGATTGACATGTCTTGGTTTATATGATCTTGGGTATTGTTAATTTTCATGATTTATGATTTTGGTAAATTCTTTTGGCTTGATTGTTAGAATAAGTGGTTAATTATGGGTGGAAATGGATTGATAGTGGGTATGAAAGACCACTATAAAAAATGGATTGATAGTGGATATGAAAGAACACCATAAAAGATAAGTGGTTGTGAAGTACCACTATTATGGAAGGGGGTGGACGAGATTGGATGTGAAGCTCTACTATCGTGGATACACTGAGTTTGGGGTTTTGGAACTTGTGAACATGGTTAGAATATATGTGTGGCCATGTAAGGGGAAATAGTTTTTTCCAATATCTTTTGGGAAATTTTTTGATGATGTGTTTGGTTATGTTCCTTGATTTTGTTTTGATTTGGGTAAAAAAGGATTTTTAATGGTTTGTTTGGATTACTGGAAATTGTTTCTTTGATTAATGATTATATATATATATTTTTATATAAATGTGCTAACTCATTCTATCCTAGTTGCATGTATATGAAGGTAAATAGGGGAAATCCTATTGAATATTATTACTGTCCCCCTACTTTGGCACTTTTCATATTTTGTAGATGTTTTATTCTGGGACACTAATAAAGGTAAAACATCTAATTTACATAGTGGTACATCATAATTATTTGGAAATCTTATGGTTCTTAGAGAATGGAGATTGGTGTGGATCTATAGATTTTTGTCAAGGATTATTTGGTTTTTTTGTCTAGTCTTCCACTTGGTGCTCTAATTATGGTATTGTTAGGGTTTTGGATTTTTTTGGTATTTAGATAATTTTTTCTTGTAATATATTTTTAACATAGATCGTGTAGTAATAATCAGTATTGGCACATTTGGTTGGGTTTTTTTTATTTCATGGGAAAATCATCCCCCCATTTTTCATGAAGCCCTCATCATTTATTGCCTAACTTTAGTGCCTTGGAGATGTCTCTTAAGAACAAGTAGGACTTCTACCTCTAGTCAAGCGAATGAGGAGAGGTGAGATGTTATAATATATATCACAATCTCAACATCATCCAAATTTTTCACACGAGAAGTCTTAGGGTGATACCACCAAATTTTTGAAACATGGAAAACATCATTCCTATCACTGCATCTCTATGGAAGATCCAATCGTTACGCTACCCACCCAATTCTATCCACCACCACAAATAGTCCAATGATCCTGGGCCCCAACATTCCATATATTTCTATTCGGTGGTGACCCAATCTATTTGAAACTTGAAGAAATGAACTACAACCCTCTATAAGCTATAGGGGTCTTCATCGATTGGCATATGACTTCTTTTTACTATGGTCTATAGTCATATGCTTCTGAATCAACTGAACCTTATCAGATGTATCCTTCATGAGACCCATTCCCAACAACTCTGACTCACCAGAATCCATCCTGATGAGGGTGGATTTGCATGGACTTCCATAAAGAGTCTCATATGTTTCCATCTATATAGTTTCGTAATAACTGTAATTGTAATAAAAATATGAAAAATCTATATGCTTCTCCCAAGTCCCAACAAATTCTAGGACAAGCATATCCTCACGCACATGAATCATTCATTTGGACTTCCCATCTATCTGTGGGTGGAAGGTCATACTCAAAAAAACTTTCCTACCACATGCCTTCTCTAATCCATGCCAAAAGAATGAAGTAAAACATGATTCATAGTATAAAATAATAGTTCATAGTGCCCCATGAAGACAGAAAATTTCCTGACCATAAAAAATATACCAACTTCTCCATCGAAAAATTATCCCATATATGAAAAAGTATGCTACATTTTCTTGTCTGTCCACAAAAACCCAAGTAGTATCATTCTTCTAAGGAATCCTTGGAAGACCCACCACATAATCCATGGCAAGGTCACCCCATTTCTACTACATAATGGGAAAGAACAATAGTAAAACATCTAGTCATTGATGCTCATCCTTCACCGTCTGATAGGAGTAGCATTGTGTCATGAACCCTTCTATATCCTTTTTTAGGCTTGGCCACCAAAAATATCGATGCAGTTCATGGTAAAATTTGATCAAACATGGATGTATCGATGACTTTGAGGGATAAAACTAATGAATCAGCTCCCCCCACATACTCATAGGGACTACAACATTATTCCTGACATAGATGATCTCATCCTCACATATGTTCTAATTAAAAAGTGACTCCCCAACTTTATGAATTTCTATCAAGGAAAAACACTCCAGATCATCATACATTTTGAGTTTTCCTTCTCAAATAATTAGCCACATTTTTTCCATTCTGGGTTTTATATTCTAGATCAAAATAAAGTGGCTACATATTATCAACCCAAATCTACTTCTATAGAGTCTAATCTCACTGCAAAAAGATACAATTTAAGATATTGTGATCTGTATAGACAATACATGTTTCTCCCAAAAGTTAATGTCAGCAAAACTTCAAATCATAAACCATCATAGAGAACTCATGGTTATGCATGGGGTAGTTCTGTTTACGAGACCTCAACTAATAGGATATGTACACCACAACTCGATCTTCATGAATCAACACTACTCCATGTCCGATCCAAGAATCATCATAAAAAACTGTATAGTCTTCACCTACCACAGCTAGGATTAATATCGGTGTCGATGTCAAGTGATTATTTATCTTCTGTAATGAATTATTATATGCTTTCATTCATTCAAAATTTATCCCTTTCTCGGTAAATCATGAAATTGGTAGTTCCAATCATGAAAAGTCCTTCATGAAACTCCCATAGTATCCAGCTGACCCTAGAATTATTTGGATATCAAACACATTACTGGGATGAACTAAAGAAACCAAAAATTGAACCTTATTTGGGTCAACTAACACACCTTCCTCTAAGATGGCGTGACCTAAGAAGTGTACCAAATCGATCCAAAATTAATACTTAGATAGTTCAGAATATAAGTGATTCTCTCTCTATGTACTGAGGATGATGGAAAGGTGTTGGGAATGGTCATCCTGAATCTTAGAGTACCCCATGATTTAATCCACCAAAACCACCACAAATTGATCAAGGTGAGGATGGAAGATTTAGTTCATCAAGGTCAAAATAATTTCTGGTGAATGCGTTAAACCAAACTATATTATGGAGAACTCATAGAAGCCATATATACATTTTAAAGTTTTCCTCGGTATATCAAAAATCAAAAATCACAAATGATGAAACATTTATCTCAGGTCTATCATGAAAAATACAAGTGCATTACTCAAATATTCAAAATATCACCGATATGTGGAAGAGGATACATGTTCTTCACTATCATTTGGTTCATCTTCCGGTAATTTACACACAAGAATAAACTCTTGTAAGCCTTCTTTGAAAATAAAACTATTGAACCCCATGCCCACATACTTGATCAGATAAACCACTTATCCTTCAATGCCTCCAACTGAGTCTTGATCTCTAAAAGTTCTATCGTTTCCATTATGTATGGTGGAATAAACACTATATCATCCCTGACATGACCTCAATAGTGAATTCTAAATCTCTCTTAGGTGGAATCCATGAGAAGTATTCAGAAAAAAAACATGAAAACTATCCACTATGGGTGGAAGACACATTTTTTCACACCCCTATCTTCCAAAAACAAACTAGAATCCTAGGCTATAAGGTCTCCCAATCACCAATTAATTTACCTTTCTTGGCCTTCGAAGATATCCCACTCTTCGTGGTGAACGTACCTATCACCCATAAGAGATGTAAAGGTCACTATCCTCTGGTAACAATATATGTGGTTTTGGTATGATACTAACCATTCTATACCCAAAATTAGTTCCAAGATTTACATTTCGAGGATATAAAGATCCTAAACAAAATGATACACCCCAAATTCAAGAGAAAAGCCCTTGCATAACCAGAATCCCCTCAACTATACTTCCAAAGGTGGATCTATAGCATCCCGTCTTTTTATAACATAAACTTTCATTACATTACACAAAACTGAGGATCGTTAAGGTTTAGTGTCTTGGAAACAAGGATCATAAAACATAAAAAAACATAAAACATTCTTCTTAAACACTTGAAAGGATTCTCCTTTAGTTCATCCTATGTTCATTATTCCTCTCATAACCCGGGGAAATACATCAAAAGAAAGGGTGAGCAGAAGGCCCAGTAAGGGAAACAAGAGAAACATTTTACAAGTGAACTTGAGATACTTCAATAAGGACATGAAAAGAACTTTAAGGCATGAGAAAGAAATCATGAGATACATCATAATAAAAATAACATTTTTCATAACTTGAAGATGTGGTTACAACATTTAATATTGACAACCGTTTCGTTTCACCAAGGTCCATCCCCAAGGTGTCGTTAAAAATTACCAAGGTTATTCACCAAGGCGTCGTTAAAATGGTCATCTCTAGAGATTAAGTCTTTACCCAATGCATTGGAGAGCTATCAGGGCGCACCCTTAAATTTGAATTTATTATCATGTGAGCCACATATATCATCATCAAACATTTCATAAATAACCCATATAGCATAAAATAAATGGGTTTCATTTCATAATCATAACGTTTTAAAAACTGCTTCAAAGACGCGATCTTTACATTACTTTAAACCCACGGAAAGGGAAAGCGGGTATCATGTATGTAAATCGCAGAATTTAAAATAGAAAATTTTCATATATATGTGAATACCCCTGTAGAAATAGGATCTTTCAGTATTCACTTTATAACATAAAATAATTTTGAGAAAAGAGAGGCATTTTGAGACGAAAATTCTGCAGCATAACGGCTATGTTACAAGGTTTTAGAAAACTTTGAAAAGAGAGGGAACATGGGTCGAACAATCATAATTGACCCATAAAACAGTAGAGGGACAGAATAAGAAGGATATATGGACATGGTGATGCAATTTTAAGGACATACCATTTGAAATGAAAAACATGTAAGGAAGACAAAAATTTGATTTCTCTTATGACAATTCGGCAGCCTAACAGCGTCACTTAAGCTTCAACAAAAATGAATTGAACAAATAAAATAGGGTCTCTCATCATATGATCATAAGAGATCAGTATGATAGATATAGAGATCATACCCCATCATAATAAAAAGGAACTTGAAAGATTTGACATGAAAATCGAACTTGAAAAATGAGAAGGGTGAAAGAATAACTTAAACATTCGGCAGCCTAACGACGTCACTTAAACTTTCATAAAACGAAATGATGAGAGTAAGAGGGGATCTCTCATAATATAAACATGAAAGGGAAGTAAGAGGAATATAAAAGAACATCCTCTCACATAAAAACATGGAGCATAAAAGGAATGACATAAAAGAGGTTACATGAAAAGAAAGAGAGGGGTCGGATCCCTTACCTTAAAACGTTACTCTTGAAACTCAAAGGATTGGACCTTGAGGGCTTGGGGGCACCTTGGGAGGACTCCTTGGAAGGTAAGAAGACCAGAACTTCGTTGGGAGAGAGTTGGGAGTGAAAACTAAAGGAGGAAAGGGTGGGTATTTATAGGGAAAGTGATGGGACAAAGCATTAATGGCCAAGGGACACCTCACATGTGCTTTTCTCAAACCCATGTGCTCTCCCTTGGCATTTATCATGGAGTTAGGCCACATGGGGCCCCCAAAACAATAATTAATCACCCTTGGCCGGCCAACCCTCAAAAGATCTCATGACATCATCATGACACCGCTATGATGTCATTAAACATACCGAAACCCTAAAACTGTATTTTTACTATTCACTGAAAATTTGACTTTCTCAGAAAAATCCCAAAATTTCACAATAACCAAATATCAATGATATGATTTCAAAAATGAACTCCATTTTATAGAAATAATTTTCGAAATATTTTTAATTATATTTTTAAATAAATACACTATTCACCGAAAATTCATTTTTTTCAGAAAAATCCCCAAAAATTACCATAACATAATATCGATGCTCTGAGTTCAAAAATAAATTCATTTTTATAAAAATAATTTTCTAATTATTTTTAATTAAATTTTTAATTAAAAACACTATTCATCCGAAAAAACTAATACTTGAATAATAATTTATGAAACCATTATTTAACCATTTTATTGAATCACATTACTTAATCAAGGTGCCTAGATTATTTTAAAACATTCTTTATGTGAGATTACTAATCCATTTGGTCACATTACTAATCCTAAGCGTAAAATCACTATTCATAATTTACTATTCATCAAAAATTAGGTTGATCTTATTAGACTCCAAATTCCTTACTGAACACTTTTGTAGAAGACCATTTTTTGAAAATCATTACACATCATTAGTTATTTATGGTTTACATAAATATTTTAAAATATCCCTTTTTCAAAATTCATCAATAAAATACATTCTAAAATTATCTAGACATTTGAAATTTCACAAAATCACTAAAGGAAGAAATCTCAATTTATTCACCCGAAAGGATTACACAAGGAAGCTACGGTCTCGTCACATAGCCCCTTATAACACCGGCATAAGACCTAAGTGTAAGGTGTGCTATGGTGAGAGAATCTGAGGGAGGATCGGATAACATTGCCCTAGTAGTAATCTCTACTAACTTGAACTTCTCCCGTAGGCGTTTCCGTTCAAGATTGACACGCTGGAGTTCGTCTTGGGCTTGGTCCAAAGCGAAGCCCACAGATGCTACCTCCTTCCCAAGCTCTGATAAGTGGGCTTCATAAGGGTTGAGTCTACTGGATGAAGCCATCGACTCCTCTTTCTGCATTAACCATTAACATCTTATTAAATCAATAAGAGTATGTTAATATACTACTCAAAAAGATTGGGTCGTTACATTCTTCCCCCTTTAAGAAATTTCGTCCCCGAAATTTATACTTGAGGCCTAGTCGAAAAGGTGAGGGTACTTTTGCTTCATTGTTTCCTCTGGCTCCCAAGTCGCCTCTTCATATTTATGATTCCTCCACAACACTTTCACAAGGTGGGTAGTCTTGTTTTGTAGGACCTTGTCTCTACGGTCCAAGATCTCCACTGGCTGCTCCTCGTAAGAGAGGTCATGTTCCAGTTGTACCACCTCTGGGTTCAGTACATGCGAAGGGTCGGGTATGTACTTCCTCAAGAGAGATACATGGAAGACATCATGAACTTGAGCTAGGTTCGGTGGAAGTGCTAGACGATAGGCCACTACTCCTATGCGATCAAGGATTTCATAGGGGCCAATGTACCTAGGGCTGAGCTTCCCTTTCTTCCCAAACCGCATGACTCTCTTCCATGGAGAAATTCGAAGGAAGACTTTGTCACCAACACCAAACTCCAAGTCCCTTCGACGATTGTCAGCATAGCTCTTCTGCCGACTCTGAGCAGCCTTTATGTGTTGTTGGATGGCATGAACCTGTTCCGTCATCTCTTGCACGAGATCAGGCCCAAGAAGCTTCCTCTCACCAGTTTCATCCCAACAAGTAGGAGTTCTACACCGCTTTCCATATAGAGCTTCATAGGGTGCCATCTGAATACTCGAATGGAAGCTGTTGTTATAGGAGAACTCAACTAATGGGAGGTGTTGATCCCATCCACCTTTAAATTCCATTGAGCATAATCTCAACATGTCTTCGAGTGTCTGAATATTCCTTTCAGATTGGCCATCAGTTTGAGGATGATAAGCCATACTAAAATTCAATTCAGTATTCAGAGAATGTTGAAGACTTCTCCAGAATTTTGATGTGAATCTTGGGTCATGATCAGATACGATGGATAGTGGTACCCCATTCAGCCTTACCACTTCCTTCACGTATATCTTGGAAAGCTGATCCAGAGAGAAATCTTCCCGAATAGAGATAAAATGGGCTGTCTTGGTGAGACGGTCCACAATAACCCATATCGCATTGTTTCCTTTGGATGTTTTCGGGAGACCAGTTACAAAGTCCATAGTGATATTATCCCACTTCCATACTGGTATGGGTAGCGGTTGTAATACCCCCTTAGGAAGTTTTCGTTCTTCCTTTACTTGCTGACACACCAGGCACCTTGTAGTGTAATCAGCAATCTCCCTCTTCATGTTATCCCACCAATAATGATCACGAAGGTCTCTATACATCTTAGTGCTTCCTGGATGTATAGAGAATGTAGAGATATGAGCTTCATCCATCAGTTCGTTCTTTATCTCCGGAATAGATGGGACACATAGTCTTGTACGAAATTTCAATACACCTTCTTGATCAATATTGAAATCAGGGAACTTCCCATCTTTTAAAGCCTCCAACTTCTCCTGTAGCAAAGGATCTTCTTTTTGAGCCTTCTTGATCTTCTCTAGTAATGAAGGTTGAGAAATCATTTGGAATAGGGTTGATGATGTCCCTTTCCTTATAATTCCCATGTCCAGTTTTACTAGATCTTTAATCAAGGGATCTCCTACGATCCTCATTGTTGCCAGAACAACAGGATCTTTCCTGCTTAACGCATCCGCGACTTTGTTTGCTCTTCCAGGGTGATAATGAATTGAACAATCATAGTCTTTAATAAGCTCCAACCATCTCCTTTGTCTCATGTTCAATTCTTTCTGTGTGAAAATATACTTTAGACTTTGGTGGTCAGTGTATATATCACATTTCTCCCCATAAAAATAGTGCCTCCATATCTTTAGAGCAAAAACAACTGCCGCCAGCTCTAGATCATGCGTAGGATAATTCTGCTCATGAATCTTCAACTGTCGAGATGCATAAGCAATTACCTTGTCATTTTTCATGAGGACGCACCCAAGCCCTTTCAGAGATGCATCGCTAAAAATAACGAATCCTTCTCTGATAGAGGGTAGTGTTAACACCGGTGCAGTAACCAATCTCTTCTTCAGCTCTTGGAAACTTTCCTCACATTCCTTTGTCCAGATGAACTTAACCCTTTTTCGAGTCAACTTGGTTAGTGGATTAGAAAGCCGTGGAAAGTTTTTCACAAACCTCCTATAATATCCTGCTAAACCAAGGAAACTACGAATCTCAGTTACTGTTGTGGGTTGAGGCCACTCCTCCACAACCATTGTCTTTGCAGGGTCAACCGAGATTCCTTCATTGGTTACGATGTGCCCCACGAAAGCCACCTGTTGTAACCAAAACTCACACTTGCTGAACTTCCCAAAGAGCCTCTCCTTCCGAAGAGTTTTCAATATAACCCTTAGATGATCTTCATGCTCCTCACGACTTTTTGAATATATCAAAATATAATCAATAAAAACTACCACAAAGTTATCAAGGTAGTCCTTAAAGACTCTATTCATCAAATCCATGAAAATAGCAGGAGCATTAGTCAAGCCGAAGGGCATAACAGTAAACTCATAATGCCCATATCTTGATCGGAAGGCAGTCTTTGGAATATCTTCCTTCTTCACCCTCAGTTGATGATAACCAGATCGAAGGTCAATCTTAGAGAATAATTGAGCCCCATGAAGTTGGTCAAATAAATCATCAATTCTTGGAAGAGGATATCTGTTCTTCATTGTGATCCCGTTCAGTTCTCTATAATCGATGCATAGCCACATTGATCCATCCTTCTTCTTCACAAAGAGAACTGGTGCTCCCCAAGGAGACACACTCGGTCGGATAAACCCCTTCTCCAACAAGTCTTGGAGTTGTTTCTTTAACTCCTCTAGCTCCACATTTTCCATTCTATACGGAGTCTTTGATATCGGATGAGACCCAGGTATGAGTTCAATGGAGAACTCTACCTCTCTTTCCGGGGGAGGTCCAGGTAACTCCTAAGGAAATACATCCATGTATTCCTGAACAATCGGAACATCTTATATTTGTATGCTCCCTTTTCCTTCTTCATCAACACCGATTAAATCCATAAAGAAAGCTATAGGAGGTGCTTCTAGATAGGGGTCAGTTCGGGATATCTCTCCTTGGAAGATAATTGTAGGTCGTTCATTCAAGATTACTGAGATTTCCTTACTTCTTCATTTGATCTTAGCATTATACTTTGAGAGCCAGTCCATCCCTAGTATAATGTCAAATTCCATCATGGGAATGACTACTAGATTTGCGATAAGATTGTGCTCACCAAAGCAAACACTAGAGTCTCTAAATACTGTTGATGCAAGGATAATCCCACCTGGAGTCTTGACAAACAACTCTACCTCTAGCAGTTCGGGGATTGATTCTATATTCCTTGCAAACTTGGAGGAAATAAAGGAATGCGTAGAACTAGAATCAAATAAAGTACTTGCTAGTTTTGAGAGGACAACAAGAGTACCTGCTACCACATCGTTTGGGACTTCAACTTCAGCTGTTGTGATAGCGAAAGCACGACCTTGCTCTCTTGGCCTCTGCTGAGGTTGGTGGTGATTCCCCTCCACCGCCCTCGGATTTGTACATTAGTTAGCAAAGTGCCCAAGCTGTCCACACTTGAAGCATGTGACTTCGGGTAGGGCCAGAACCATATTTCCTCTGTCATTAGTGTTGGGAAGCTGAGGCTTCACCTCACTATGACAATTCCGAGCAATATGGCCTCCTCTTCCACACTTGTAGCACTTACCACTTCCGTTCAAGCAGTTCCCCAGATGATTCTTCCCACATTTATTGCATGTGTTAAGTTGCATTTTCTTTCCACCTCTTCCCTGATCAAAAGACTTCCCTAAACTGGGCTCCAACGATCTCTTCTTCTCATTTGGTTTATGAGACCACTGTGTCTCACCAAACTCCAGCTCGACTTTCATAGCACTACGAACTATTTCTTCATAGCTATCGTAGTCCCTGTTGGCTAGATTCTTCCGTAGATGAGGTCGTAGTCCACCAAAGAATCTATCAACCTTCCAATTAGGGTCCATGACAAAGCTTGAGGTATAACGGGAAAGCCTTGTGAAGTTCATCTCGTAGCTTCCGACAGATTTGTTCTCCTTCTGCTTCAGCTCGAGAAACTCTTTCTCCATTATCGTTCTCATGGAACGAGGGAAATACTTGTTAAGGAAAATTGCCCGAAATTCTTCCCACTCCATAGCTTCTATCTCTCCTCGTGGCTTCGTGTTTTTGATCAGTGACCACCACTGATCAGCTTCTCCCTCTAGGCGGTAAACAGCAAGGATGACTTTTTCTTGTTCCAAAAAATGAAGTACAGAAAAGATCTTTTCAATGGATCTTATCAATTGTTCCGCAACTAATGGGTCAGTAGATCCACTAAATTTTGGCGGTCGTTGATGCATGAAGGACTCAACAGAGTGTTGTTCCCTTCGTGGTGAGGTCGGCCTCTCAGCTTGATTCAAGTTATTACTCATAACTTGAGTCAGTTGGTTCATCATTCTCATGAATGTTTCCATTCCGGCTTCCATCGGAGGGCCGTCAGCACATGGTGCATTGCGGTCACCATCGGCACAGTTCCTCCTATTGCCCGCCATCTTCTAAAAGAATAAAACCTTAGTAAAAAACTTATTTCATTTATGAATCTTTTAACTAAGACTTCATGCTTAGACAATTACACTTTTCTATAATTCCTTCATAATGATTCATAAAAAGCTTGTGATTAACCAAACATATCCCCCGGGAGTGTCGTAACCAAGAGTGCAGCAAGGCCCGTTATCGTGCACCAGTTCTCATTCGAGTCTAGCTCAAAGCGGTGTTTTCGGGTTTTACCCCTATGTACATCTGTGCCAGAGCCGCCTCTACCTTCTCGTATCCAGACAGGGATGTATTTGTTTGATAAACCACTTACTCAATACTTACCAAAATACCAGGAAGTTTTCCTATATTTAAACTTTTTTATAGGGTTCTTCCTAAAGTTTTTATATCATAATTTCCACAAATAAATAAACCATCCTTTGATACCAACTATAGAATCCCGTCTTTTTATAACATAAACTTTCATTACATTACACAAAACTGAGGATCGTTAAGGTTTAGTGTCTTGGAAACAAGGATCATAAAACATAAAAAAAAACATAAAACATTCTTCTTAAACACTTGAAAGGCTTCTCCTTTAGTTCATCCTATGTTCATTATTCATCTCATAACCTAGGGACATACATCAAAAGAAAGGGTGAGCAGAAGGCCCAGTAAGGGAAACAAGAGAAACATTTTACAAGTGAACTTGAGATACTTCAATAAGGACATGAAAAGAACATTAAGGCATGAGAAACAAATCATGAGATACATCATAATAAAAATAACATTTTTCATAACTTGAAGATGTGGTTACAAAATTTAATATTGACAATCGTTTCATTTCACCAAGGTCCATCCCCAAGGTGTCGTTAAAAATTACCAAGGTTATTCACCAAGGCGTCGTTAAAATGGTCATCTCTAGAGATTAAGTCTTTACCCAATGCATTGGAGCGCTATCAGAGTGCACCCTTAAATTTGCCTTTATTATCATGTCAGCCACATATATCATCATCAAACATTTCATAAATAACCCATATAGCATAAAATAAATGGGTTTCATTTCATAATCATAACGTTTTAAAAACTGCTTTAAAGACGTGATCTTTACATTACTTTAAACCCACGGAAAGGGAAAGCGAGTATCATGTATGTAAATCCCAGAATTTAAAATAGAATATTTTCATATATATGTGAATACCCCTGTAGAAATAGGATCTTTGAGTATACACTTTATAACATAAAATAATTTTGAGAAAAGAGAGGCATTTTGAGACGAAAATTCTGCAGCATAACGGCTATGTTACGAGGTTTTAGAAAACTTTGAAAAGAGAGGGAACATGGGTCGAAAAATCATAATTGACCCATAAAACAGTAGAGGGACAGAATAAGAAGGATATATGGACATGGTGATGCAATTTTAAGGACATACCATTTGAAATGAAAAACATGGAAGGAAGACAAAAATTTGATTTCTCTTATGACAATTCGACAGCCTAACGGCGTCACTTAAGCTTCAACAAAAATGAATTGAACAAATCAAATAGGGTCTCTCATCATATGATAATAAGAGATCAGTATGATAGATATAGAGATCATACCCCAGAATAATAAAAAGGAACTTGAAAGATTTGACATGAAAATCGAACTTGAAAAATGAGAAGGGTGAAAGAATCACTTAAACATTCGGCAGCCTAACAGCGTCACTTAAACTTTCATAAAACGAAATGATGAGAGTAAGAGGGGATCTCTCATCATATAAACATGAAAGGGCAGTAAGAGGAATATAAAAGAACATCCTCTCACATAAAAACATGGAGCATAAAAGGAATGACATAAAAGAGGTTACATGAAAAGAAAGAGAGGGGTCGGATCCCTTACCTTAAAACGTGACTCTTGAAACTCAAAGGATTGGACCTTGAGGGCTTGGGGGCACCTTGGGAGGACTCCTTGGAAGGTAAGAAGACCAGAACTTCGTTGGGGGAGTGTTGGGAGTGAAAACTAAAGGAGGAAAGGGTGGGTATTTATAGGGAAAGTGAGGGGACAAAGCATTAATGGCCAAGGGACACCTCACATGTGCTTTTCTCAAACCCATGTGCTCTCCCTTGGCATTTATCATGGAGTTAGACCACATGGGGCCCCCAAAACAATAATTCATCACCCTTGGCCTGCCAAACCTCAAAAGATCTCATGACATCATCATGACACCGCTATGATGTCATTAAACATACCGAAACCCTAAAATTGTATTTTTACTATTCACTGAATATTTGACTTTCTCAGAAAAATCCCAAAATTTCACATTAACCAAATATCTATTCTATGATTTCAAAAATGAACTCCATTTTATAAAAATAATTTTCTAAATATTTTTAATTATATTTTTAAATAAATACACTATTCACTGAAAATTCATTTTTTTCAGAAGAATCCCCAAAAATTACCATAACATAATATCGATGCTCTGAGTTCAAAAATAAATTCATTTTTATAAAAAAAAATTCTAATTATTTTTAATTAAATTTTTAATTAAAAACACTATTCATCTGAAAAAACTAATACTTGAATAATAATTTATGAAACCGTTATTTAACCATTTTATTGAATCACATTACTTAATCAAGGTGCCTAGATTATTTTAAAACTTTCTTTAAGTGAGATTACTAATCCATTTGGTCACATTACTAATCCTAAGCGTAAAATCACTATTCATAATTTACAATTCATCAAAAATTAAGTTGATCTTATTAGACTCCAAATTCCTTACTGAACACTTTTGTAGAAGACCATTTTTTTGAAAATCATTACACATCATTAGTTATTTAGGGTTTAAATAAATATTTTAAAATATCCCTTTTTCAAAATTCATCAATAAAATACATTCTAAAATTATCTAGACATTTGAAATTTCACAACATCACTAAAGGAAGAAATCTCAATTTATTCACCTGAAAGGATTACACAAGGAAGCTAGGGTCTCGTCACATAGCCCCTTATAACACCGGCATAAGACCTAAGTGTAAGGTGTGCTATGGTGAGAGAATCTGAGGGAGGCTCAGATAACATTGCCCTAGTAGTAATCTCTACTAACTTGAACTTCTCCCGTAGGCGTTTCCGTTCAAGCTTGACACGCTGGAGTTCGGCTTGGGCTTGGTCCAAAGCGAAGCCCACAGATGCTACCTTCTTCCCAAGCTCTGATAAGTGGGCTTCATAAGGGTTGAGTCTACTTGATGAAGCCATCGACTCCTCTTTCTGAATTAACCATTAACATCTTATTAAATCAATAAGAGTAAGTTAATATACTACTCAAAAAGATTGGGTCGTTACAGGATCTATCATCAAAACCCCATTCAAGAACTCCAACACTAGGATCAAACCATTCAAAACTTTTGTATAAATAAGGGAATGATAGGCACCAGTATCAAATACGGCACTAGATAATGAATAATCAGTAAGAATAGTACATTTCACTATCAATGGTCGAACCTCATTATCCATAAGGATAGGTTTAATTGCATGAAACTGTCTGAACCCTCTTCCCTATTATGACACATGAGTCCTCTATGTTGCACCACTCTTCTGATATGTGCGCTCATTCATAGAAGAACCTAATCCACTACCTCTACCTCCATGGCGAGTAGAGTTATTACTTCCAAACTGATATAGTGTAGAAGATACCCATACCGCACCCTAGTTCGATCAAGCTCGTCCATCACTACCTATCTATCATGGATTCCTAAAAAACCTCTATAGATACCCCATCTTTTTGCGGCCTTGTTATTTTACTGATGGTTAGGGGAACTATCTTCAGAAGTATCCCAACCTAACACCCTAGTGAAATATCACTTGATTATGATCTTGATCAACTAATCCCTCTGTCTAGGTACTCCACTTCCCACTACCCTGGCTATAATTGTCATTGTGATTCTTCTTTCTCTTTGAAGTACGGTGTCTTAATCACCTAAAAATAACCACCCATACTGAACTTGAAGACTCCCTCACATTCCCCATAGCTATGAGGTCCTAATCCACTACCTCAGTAAACTTCTTTAACCAAAATAGGTTAAATTGGGACATAATATCACATTTAAGCTCATACAGAAAATTCCTCACCATAACTATCTCATCCCATGACAACATTGGAGAAAATCACTTTAAATATATACAGAGTCTAGAATAGTCCATCACAGAAATTCTCTACTGAGTCAATTGCATGAACTCAACTGCTCTCTCCTACCTCAGTGTCTCTGGATAGAAGTGCTCCAAAAAATTATCCAAGAAGTCATTCCATAACACACCATCAATCTGTTCAGTTTGAATCTGAATGTACCACCAATGCTTCGCTGAACCTCATAACATATAATAAGCCATTTTGACCCTCCTATCAACAGGAGTCTCTAAATGGTCAAGTATAGTCTCAATGAACTCAATCCAGAACTCATCACCCTTAGTTACACCCCCTCCAGTAAAATTAAAAGGTTTCTACAAATGGAAATCTGGTGTGAGGTTAGACATACTCCTCACAACCCTCCCATCATATCTTTCAATAAAATACATTAGGTGAGTGAATTTCTCTTGGAAATGCTCTCTTGCTTCTTCACCCCGTGCTATCGATGCCCTAGGTTCCACAACTGGTTAATCATCCCTAACCATATCCTCCTATCTTCATATCAACAAGCATCATCATGGAGGAATATCTCTATAATTTCAAACACACATATCAGGACACATAACACCAATTTATCAAGTTTACATAAAAGTAAAACAAAACAAGTCACAACAAATCTTTTTCCTCAAACCCCATAAACCCTCAGGTTCCCATAAATAGTAGTACCTCAATACCAACATTAGCCCATGCTGAAGCCCAAACTATCCCGGATTAATATCATATCTCAGAATTCTATTAGTACCATTCTTCATCTCAATAAACACATGAATTCAATTGTTACCATTAATTTTCTCAATTAACACATGAATTCCACTATTACTATTCATTATCCTATAACACATATGAATGACCATGTTTCCACTCATTATCACAATTAACACATGAATTCCACTATTACCATTCATTGTTCTATAACACATATGAATGTCCAGGTTACCATTCATTGTCCCAATTCACATTTTAATGTCTATGTTACCATTCTTTATCAAAATTCACATATATCAGAATGCATTAATTATTTCAAAAAATTAATTAATCAAATTCCAAAATTTCATATTCAGATCATCCCATTAATTAATTCAACAATTAATTAATCTCTTCATTCTCATTACTATTTTAACAATTAGTTCACCATGTCAGTCCCCTTAATTAATTCCTCAATTAATTAAGTAAATAAATTCCATTAATTAATTCCCTTATTAATTAATCAATATTCACAAACTCAATAGTCCCTAATGAATTAAATAATTAATTATTCATTTAAATTTTCCATTATCCCATAATTAAATAAATAAATAATTGTTCAATTCATAATTCAATATTTCAAAAATTAACGTGAAAATTAATTATACCCAAATAAAAATATCAATATCTTCTAATTAATTCAATATTTAATTATCCAAATTCTATAATCTAAATATCTCATAATTAAATCAATAATTAAATATCTCAAATCAAAAATATCAATATCACATAATTAATCAATATTTAATTTTCTAAATAAAAATTATCAATATCAAATAATTAATTCAACAATTAATTATCCAAATCGACAATCTCAATATCCTATAACAAATTAAACAGTTAATTATCCAAATTAAACAATCCCAATGTCCCCAATTTCACATTTTCCCTAATCAACAAATTCACCAAATTAATTAATTCAATCAATAACTCGATTGCTAAACATATAACAGAAATAATAAAATTATATACAAATAATTGAAATCAAGACATTTGGATTTGAATTATAGACTACCTACTAAAATTCATTGAATAATGATTTCCCAAAGGCTAACCCCAATTTGCAGTGAATCAATAAATAACACAATGATGAACATAGTACTGATACAAAACCTTAATCCAAGATTAAATGAAACAAGATATCTTAAATCTAGATCTAGATCCCATAAGACTATATCTATATTCAAAAAACCTTGATCTAGATCTAAAAAAATAGAGAATAACAACCCACCAAAATAATGGGAGGAGAATAGTAAATGAATCAGGAAGAGACTGCAGACCCAAGGATGTGTCAATCCTCTAACATGGCTTCGAATGGCCAAGAACGAAGGTCAACGGGACTTAGAATCCCTTTTGGAGGCTTTAGAATTGAGAGAAAAGGATTATGGGTTGATCTAGGGTGTTCAGGGGTATTAAATTAGGGTTCTCGGTTTTTTTAATAAAATTTTAGGAATTAAAATCTCATTTAAACTATTCATGACATAAAGTGAAAATTTTCTCCAAACAGTGCACCATAACCATGCGCCACTTCTAGGGGGTGCATGGTTTCTCCAAAGAAGGTGCATACTTTGTCAAACCATGAATCAACCATGAAAAACCCCTTTGTTTAGGGTTTCACAGTTTGTTGGGCAAGGAGCATGGTTATGGAAAATTGTGTGCCCACCCTGAACTGCACTCTTTCTTCTATTTTTATCATATTTTCACCCAAAAACACCCAAGGTAAAACCGAAATGAAAAGTACCCAACACAATGAAAAATAGTACCAGTAAAAGAGCCCAGTTCATATCTAGAAATGAATGGGGTTTTACATTCGGTATTATTATTTATTCCCTTTTATGATTTACCATGGCATCACTTTTCATTATGATTCCCCTTGGTTTCATATATTTATGTTGAGTGTTTGATTAGATCATAAAATTAAAAAAAATTAACAAATGATCACATAATATAGCCCAAATATTAATTAAAAACGCAAGAAATTGAGGTAATTTTTGTGAATTTTTTAACTTCATTACTTTATTAGAAATTAGATTAAATATTGATTTTTAGTGGATTATTCATTTTTCCAAAAAACCATATATTAATTTTTGGATATTGGAATATTTATTCATTAAAGGCTATCAATTTTATTTACATATATTTTTTATCAATTTTGAATCCACTTGGAAAAATCCATTCATTAATTTTTTAAATATATCTATTTTATTCAATTTTGAATTTAATTTGTAAATTAAATTCATAAATTGGTCGAATAAGGTTTTTTCATTACTTTATTAATTTTGAATTAATGTAAATCCAAGAATTATATATATTTTTAAAAATATTGATTTCTTTGTTAATTTTGAATTTATGTTTTTTAATTAATTTATAAATGTATTTAATTTTGAATTTTAAGGGTTTTATTCATTATTTGAAATCCATACTCAAGGTAAACTAAAATTATGACAAATTTCATTTTAAATTGAATATTGTGAAATCATTATTACATCGTGTTTTGATTTTTAAGGATATAAAATTGAATCATTGTGAATTTGAAAACCAGGAATTTTGATATTTTTATTAATTTTTGACTTAAATAAAATCAATCATTAATAGAAAAACAAAATTTATTGTGTTGCGGCTAATCTTGATATTATTTTTATTTTTTCCATCAATTATTGAAATTAATTTTAAAAATGCATGAACTAATTTTTTTGTGATTTGTATAATGGAGTAAAAAATGTGGAAAAGATCTGAAGTGACTACACAAATCCCACATTTGACCATGTCAGTTCACTAGAAAATTGGTAAAGTCCCTAATCTATTGTATGTTGATAACCTCAAGTGATCATGAGTGGAGATTAGAAAAGGTAGTTTTGAAGCTTCCACACTTTTATTTTTTCTTCAACTTATTGGAAACAAGCTACCTTGAAGTGACACTTGAGATATCATGGTAAGAAATATACCAAAGGAATGAAGTGGACAAGATTATGGGTCAATTGACCATGAGAGGAAATATTTATCTGATAGTGAAATATGAAAAGTTATCAATCAACTATGACCAATCATTTCAATCGACTACATGAATGAAATCATTCAATTGAGCATCCCAATTGAATTAAAGAAAAAATTTCAAGAATCAATAAAAATTACTCTTAATCAAATGCACTCACAAGGGATCAAACATGAGAATCCCAACACAATCGATCAACCACACATTTTATGAATAAAAATTCAACCACATTTGAAGAACAGATATGACCAAGATCCAAGTGGTGAAGATGAAGTGTAGAAGCCATTCAATTATGAGCCCTAAACTAAAATGAGGATGACAATAAAATAAAATAAACCTCGTCATTCCACAATCAAAAGCACAATCTAGGTTTAATGTCATATCTATTCCTATGCTCTGTTGATTCTTGGATTGATGCAAAGCTTCTTTGAAGTCTCTTTATGATTGAAAATCTGTTGGTCTGTGGCTAATGTTTAAGGGAATATAAACCCACCAAAGCCTGATGATGATGATTCCATATTAGATAAAGGATTGAATGTATGATATTTAAGAAAAACGGGCCTTTTGGGTCACCAAATCAGAGGGGATCAAATGAATAAACTGATGATGAACAAGATGGAACCAATTGTGACTGATGATTAAAGATAAAGCAAGTGCATGATAAAGTTCGTTTTGCAGTGAAGTTGATACTAGATCATCCAATATTGATAGAAGATGTTTTTTTAAAGATTTATTCTAAATCTGGTGTGAAGCTCAAAGTATTGTGATTAATGGGAAATTTTTCAATGTGAGGTGGGATGATATTTAAGATAGTGAGGCCTCGATCAGCCCAAATTCATCAACTATGATGATCGATATCACTACGTGAAAAGTGTTCAATGGTTTTATTTAATGAAATTACAACCTCAAAATAGGATTTTGTACTCAAATAAAGTGAATAGTTGGTTAAAGAAAAATTAGTATACCACTGACCAAATTTATGAGTTGATAAAATTAGTTGATGAATGACTGATGGCACCTGATCTTTCCACATTTGAGCCTATTGATGAGGATTCATCAGAAACTGATGATAAATTATAATGTACTAAATTCAAGTCCTATTGGATCCCTTAAGTGTCTACAGAAATAAAAATAAACCAAAGACAAATGAATAAATGATATTAGATGAAGGTGTTCATGTCTTTTTATAGTTTTATGAATGTGTAGAAAGACTGATTAGAGCTTTATCATACTACAATCAATGAATCAATTAAATTCAAATAAATCCACTAACATTAATCAGACCAACTGAGATCTATTAAAGAGAAATGTTACTGGTTGAATATAATCAATTTTCTATTAGTATTTCTAGTTTTCATGTGTGATTGAATATGGGAGTGACCTTTCCCAATCCCAACTCAATGATAGCGAGTTTAATAAATCTCAAACACTAGTTGTTCGAGGTATTTCCCTAATGAATATCAAAATGGATAAATTGAGGTGCACCAAGACAAAATCACTTCTACAGATGAAGTTTCAAACCAACTACCATTAATATCACCTCTAGTCAATACCAACTACTAAAAATCCTCTCAAATATTTCACTAAATCCTAACAGAAATGGATTTATGAAATTCTATGATGATTGACCTAATTTGGAATCCTAACAACAATTGATCCAAGACTATCCAGAACCACTGCTATTATTTTTTTTGGAAAAATGTCAATGACTTATAGGTATAAATTTGATAGAATATACCCATATTTTTTAAAATAGATTCAATCCCATCATGTACATCATATACTTCCTCCAAACAAATGTGATAACCACTGAAGATATGGAATAACAAATATTTTTTCATTGATCCTTCATGAAGGAGTATGGTTCTCGATCATGGGAGAATGATTTAATATAAAAGATTCAATTATGGTAATTCAGATAAGTATCAACCATCAAATTTTGAATGCGGAGACAATATGAATAGAATGAATTTATCTTAAAATTGAAATTAAGGAACATTTCCCAAGTCATGTAACACCCCAAGCTTCCACGGTACGTTTCCCTTCGAATAATGCGATAGCGTGTGTTGTACGCAACCTCGAGTTCTAACACACACCACAACTAATTAAACTAGCCGTTGTGAATACTAATACCTACTTTTTGAAATTATATATATTTTATATTTGAAAATGTACTTCATTTTTGGATTAGGAATATCAAAATTAGCCTAGGGTGAAATTTTGGTACATTTCGGATAACTTTCATATTTTGATGAATAGTGAAAATTACTAAATTTTAATTAAAAACAACTTTTTTAATCAAAATAATTAATAGTGATAAATTGTGAATTTGAGTGGTTTTAAAGTATATTTAGAATATATTTTTACCATTTAATATAATGTTGGTCATTGGACATAATTTTACAATTAAACCGAACATAAACAAGTGTCAATCTTTTGATAGTTATTACCTCTTAAAAACACGCTTTTTGTTTTGACAGCGGGAATTAATTTTAAATTAATTTCTGCCACTTCTGTGTTTTGAATTTAGGAAAATGGATTCCATATTTGGAATCAGTATGTTCAAATTGTGTAAATAGGTAACTTTTATTTTTAGACATTTTGAATAGTTACTGTGGTAAATATTTTATTTACCAAGGTTAAAGGGTAAATCCGGTAAATAAGGGTTAAAATATAATATTATAATAATACAAAATTACCCTAAAACGTGTCCTAACCTTATTGGTGGACACATACCCGACCATGGGCATCCTTGGGTCAATTTGGGGACCCCTTGGAGCCACTTGTATGTGGTAGGGACACATTATATTAATAAAGTTAAAATAAAAATAAAAATGGCATAAGCTTACATCTTTTAGAAGAAAAATTTTTACATAGGGTTATACATGTTGTATTTTCGATTATAAATATTCATTAGAAAGCTAAAAAGATTTCCTACATGATGATATTTTATTTATAATTTTTAGACATCAAATAAGTTAAATTATTAATGACACAATAATGATGCAATGTTTACCTCATTAATAAATCATTGAAATAAATAATATTATAATGATTAAACTATTATCTAAAACCTGTCCAATTCTTATTGGTTGATGTTATTTAGAATATTAGTCATCTTATCTTCGACCTCAATGATTTTTGGACCATTATAAACCGAATATAATTATATTATAAAGTAATACTTTCACTCTTTCCTAAAGAGCCCCTCCTCTCCCTTATAAAAGGAGACCACTTCTACTCATTCCTCACACCTCTCAAGCCACTTGGCTCGTCCAAACTCTGCACAACTAAGCTCCCTACATCCCTCTCCTCCTCCTTGAAGCTTTCCCTTAGGCAGAAATCATTTCAAGAAGTCCTTTGGTTCCAACCAAAGTGAGTTACCTAAATTAAAGGTAACGATTTCTCTTAAATTATTTTCCTTTATTTTGCTTCTCCAACCCCCAAACTCTTTTTATTTCCTTTCTTTTGTAACAACACCAGTATCCTCAATATACTAGGATGTTTTTATAAGAAGGATTCAAACTACACATACACACAACTCCATCTAATGGATGATGAACATAATGTTTATGTGGATGGCAAACTAACGCCTCACGAAACGATGATTGTTCAAATACATCTTACCGCCTCTCATGGTGGCCATTATGATGGCACTGTAATTAAATATGATATTAATGATATATATTTTATATATAAGCTTCTGTAATTCCATTTTATTTCATACCATTATTCGTTTCATGTTGTATATACATACGACAATTTCATTTGAGGAAGTGCGGACTACCGCCCCCTTAAAATGATATGACTCGTTCATACCACACATGGAACGTATAAAGGATGGTGTTAATGAACATAAGTAACATATATAAAATATTATATTATACTGGAATAGTAATATACCTATGTATCATTTGGATTCAATTCTTTTAAAATAAAAATTAAATGGAAGTAGCGTTCGTGCGTACGTACGGACTACCGTCTCCACGAACGCGGTGAGATCCATCCTCCATCGTATCCATTCAAGTCTTATTCTAATTTTAGGGTTAAAAATAATGTTAATATCATTTTTATTATGAATAAGATTTAATCTATCCATTACAAACATGTCTTACGTAACCAAACATTTAAGAAGAACGAATCGATTATCACCTGAAACGACGATAATACTAAGATATTATTAATAAAGCAATGTTAAAAGATCATATATGATATCATATTAATGTATATGATTCTTGTATAATTTAATAACAATTATTTCACCATTATACAGGAGGTTAACCGACCCCAACAAAGGAAAAGTACAAGGTAAGGGTTTATTTCACAATCTCTTCATTATCCTAGGTTGTTTATACGTAATAATCTACTGGGATATCTTTATCATCCACATCCATGTTTCTTAAAAATGTATTTCAAAACATTTTTACTATTTACAAAAATATGGGTTAAAGTCATTTATACCCTTGTTTGACTTTTTATAAGAGGTTTATAAAGGAATCTTTCCGTCGTTTTCAAAACAAGGTCCTTTTTAACCTTTTCGACAGAATTGAGGTAAGAATGTTTTTTTTAACTTATACGGTGGGTGCGGTTATTTTACGCCATTATAAAATCTTCAAAGATTTCCTTACAAGCTTATAAGAATATTTTCAAAGAAAATGTTTTATTTTATATGGATCTTAAATGATTTCAAAATAAAAGGAGATATTTCTTTAAAAAGAATTTTGATTTCATCTATGTCAACATCCTTTGACGAATTTTAAGATTATTTGAAGTTGATTTATTATGATACAAAACTTCTATATTGTATTGAAGGTTTTGTGATATGTTTGACTATGGATGTGCTATTTTTATACCATTCATAGTTTATGGTGAAATTATTGACATTTCGTATGCTAGTTTTAATACGAATGTTTATGTTATGTTTAAACCTTTTCATATGGGAATGCATTGGACTTAATAAGTGACGGGTGGAGCCCGCTATAGCTCCTCGCTGCATCGGTAGGTCTCATGAGACAAACTAGTGTCTTGGCACAAGGCCTTGACAAAATCTTATTTGTAGTATTGGCACGAGGCCTTGACTATGTGGTTTTGATAGTCTGGCATTATGCATTCCAACATTATGAAAGTGGTTATTGATATTGCATGTGATTATTCGATTAGTAGAATATCCATGTGAATAAGTAAATGGCATTATTTCATTTTACTTTTGCCATACTATGTTGAAGTTAAATTTTAAAAGGCTTTTGTTTTAGTAATTCATTTCCTTAAATGTTTATGATTATTTTGAATGTTCCGCTATATTGTTATCCTTACTGGGCATTTGAGCTCACCCCTTTTCTATGTTTTATTTTTCCCAGGTAGTGAAGAAGTAAATTATTAATGACTTGCAGGGATATTATGAGGGGTTAATAGTGTGGATATGAAGACTTTGTTGTTGTAGTAGTTTTTCACTTTGAAATGTAATGTAAAACTTTATGATTATATCTAGTGTTTCCAAGGCTACTAAACCAATCGGTCTTTCGGGATTTGATCTTTCTTGTGATCATGCCAATGTTATGTAATAATGCACCGACTCTAGGTAGCTGGGGTCGGGGCATTACAGTTGGTATCATAGGAAGTTTAGTACAAACCTTGGAAGCTAGATTTAGATAAACTCTGATTAGAGCACGTAGACCTAAGATGAACTTTGAGGATTAGTATAGAAGAACTTCCTAGAATTTTGGTATTGTAGAGATTTTGTGAGTTTTCCAAGCAATACATCCCTGTCTAGATACGAGCAGGTAGAGGCGGCTCTGGCACAGATGTACCTAGGGGTAAAACCCGAAAACACCGCTTTGAGCTAGACTCGAACGGGAACTGGTGCACGACAACGGGCCTTGCTGCACTCTTGGTTACGACACTCCCGGGGGATATTCTTAGGATAACTCTCGTTTTCTTTACAAATAATTTTGAAGGGATTATGAGTATATACTTCCTCAAAGAAAACATTCTTATGATTATGGATTATATCCATAAATAGTTCAATTTATGTTAAGTGTTTTATAAGTATGGGATTATGTATTTTGATTCATAAACTGATCTAGTTTATGCCATTGTTTAGAAATGGCGCCTAGTGGAAGAAATGGAAACCGTATCAATGCACGTACTCCATGTAGGGATTGCCCTCCTGCTCAAGATAATTATAGTGGGGTTGGTGATACAACTGGTGTCGATCAGCTAATCACCATACTGGGACAACTTACTCAGGTTATGAATAATAACCTTACCCGTATGGAGCACCCTGATCCGCAGTGTGGAGGATCAATGTTAGATCGATTCATGAGGCAACAACCACCAACGTTAAATGGGAATACAAATCCCTTAGTAGCTGAGCAATGGATATTTTCCCTAGAGAAAATATTTCAGGATTTGGGGAGCAGTGAAAGGGAAAACGTTATCATGGTAGTTTACCGCCTCACTGGAGATGCTGATCAATGGTGGTCATTAATTAAAAACATGAAGGAAGATGATGAAGTATCAAATATGGAATGGAGGGAGTTCAAAGATCTGTTTTTAGAAAAATACTTTCCTCGTGACCATCGAGCAGATATGGAAAGGCAATTTCTGAGTCTGAGACAAAAGGAGGATGAGAATGTCACAAAGCATGAGGCTAACTTTACAAGGTTAGCGAGGTATGCTGGTGATTATATTCGCAACCCAAGAAGTAAGATTGATCATTTCTTTGATGGGTTAAAACCATTTCTTCGTCGAGCATTAGTCTCATAATCCTTTTCATCATACGAAGACATTGTCTCATGTGCTATCAAGACCGAAAAGGAATTCTCTAAGTCTTATGATTATAAAGAAAAGCAAGAGAAGAAGAGACCTGCTGATCAATCTGGGAATGGAAATAAGGGGAAGAAGGGAAAGGTTGAATATCCATCTTGTGGTAAGTGCGGGAAGAAACACCCCGGTGCTTGCCTGAAGGGAATGGGAGTCTGTTACAAGTGTGGTGAAAAAGGCCACAAAGCTCATGATTGCAAGGGGAAGAAGGAAGCTACCAACGTTCAGTGCTACAATTGCAGGGAGATGGGGAATTATGCAAATGCATGTCCTAAGCGTCAGGAGAACTTACCTCAGAAAAGGCCAAGGGATCAAGGCCAGGCTTATGCTATCACTACTGCTGAGGTAGAAGCTCCGAAAGACGTGGTGGCAGGTAATTTAATGGTTTCCTCAAGTTTAGCAAATGCATTATTTGATTCTGGATCATCGCATTGTTTCATATCTTCCCAGTTTGCTAAGAAAATTAGATATTTCCAATTTGATTTAATAAGGGAGTTTTCAGTTAAAACTCCTAAGGGAAGTATCATTGCAACAAAGTTTTGTGAATCAGTCCCCATTAGAGCACATAAATTTTCTTTATCTGCTGATCTCATCGTCATACCTATGATTGAGTTTGATATAATCCTTGGTATGGACTAGCTTTCGGACTATGATGCGAAGATTTATTGTAAGAAGAAAGAGGTTACGATTCTTGATGATAATGATAAGGAGCACCTTATTTTTAGAGCAGAATCGTCACCACCTAATTCTTATTTAGATCCACCCCCAGTAGCTCAACTAAATTCAATTATTGGGGAGGAAGAGAATGAAGTAACTATCGGTGAGGAAAGGAATGTTCAAATAGAGGATGTATCTGTTGTGAAAGAATTTGTAGATGTATTTCCGGAAGATTTACCTGGACATCCTCCAGAACGAGAAGTTGAGTTTTCCATTGATTTGATTCCTGGATCAAGGCCTATATCGAAGACCCCTTATAGAATGGCCACTGTAGAGTTAGTCGAACTAAAGAAACAACTAGAGGAATTGAGTAATAAGGGATTTATTCCCCCTAGTGTTTCTCCATGGGGAGCCCCTATTCTTTTTGTTAAAAAGAAAGATGGATCTATGAGGTTATGTATCGACTACAGGGAGATCAATGCTATAACGATAAAGAACAAGTATCCCCTACCTCGTATTGATGATTTATTTGACCAACTGCATGGAGCTCAATACTTTTCAAAGATTGACCTTCGATCTGGATACCATCAGTTGTGTGTAAAGAAGGAAGACATTCCGAAAACAGCATTTCGAACCAGGTACGGGCATTACGAGTTTACTGTAATGCCGTTTGGATTGACTAATGCACCCTCTGTATTCATGGATCTAATGAATAGAGTTTTCAAGGATTATCTCGATGAATTTGTGGTGGTATTTATTGATGATATATTGGTATACTCCAAAACCTACGAAGATCATGAAAATCACTTGCGCATTATCTTGAAGACTCTGAGGAGGCATGAATTATATGGGAAGTTTAGCAAGTGTGAATTCTGGCTTCAGGAGATTTCTTTTCTTGGCCATATTGTCTCAAAAGATGGAATCTCTGTTGATCCTTCTAAGACCAAGGCAATCCAAGAATGGCCAGCACCTACGAGTATAACTGAGGTACGCAGTTTTATTGGTCTGGCAGGTTATTATCGACGTTTCGTCCAGAATTTTGCCCGATTGGCTAACCCATTAACGAAGCTCACACGTAAAGGGGTTAAATTTGTTTGGACAAAAGAGTGTGAAGAATGTTTTGAATAACTGAAGAGAAGATTAGTCAATGCTCCTATATTGACTCTACCATCGGGGAATGATGGGTTCGTTATTTATAGTGATGCATCGAAGAAAGGACTTGGTTGTGTCCTTATGCAGAATGATAGAGTTATTGCCTATGCATCACGATAGTTGGAAATTCATGAACAAAACTATCCTACTCATGATCTTGAGTTAGCAGCTGTGATCTTTGCTTTGAAGATATGGAGGCACTACCTCTATGGTGAAAAATGTGAGATTTATGCTGATCACAAGAGTTTGAAGTATATTTTCTCACAAAAAGAACTCAACATGAGGCAAAGGAGATGGCTTGAATTACTCAAGGATTATGATTGTACGATACACTACCACCCGGGGAAGGCAAACAAGGTGGCAGATGCTTTGAGTAGAAAAGACCATGGAGTTTTGAACAATATGAGAATTTAAAGGGATCCAATTTTCATGGATCTAGTGAAGATGGACATGGGAATAACCAGGGAAGGTGAAACATTAATGCTTTTTCAAATGGTTTCCAAACCATCTTTACTAGAAAGGATTAAGAGTTCTCAGACCGATGATGAAGAATTCCAAAAGAAGATTAAAGCTGTGAATGATGGGAGATTGAGAGACTTTGTGTATGAAGATGGAATTTTGAAATTCGGGAAGAGACTTTGTGTTCCCAATATACCTGATCTAAAAAGGGAATTGCTGGATGATGCTCATAGTTCCAATTTCTCTATACACCCTGGGAGCACCAAAATGTATAGAGATTTGAAGGAACATTTTTGGTGGGACAACATGAAGAGGGAGATTGCTGATTTTGTGTCAAGATGTATGGTTTGTCAACAAGTGAAAGCTGGAAGGCAACAGCCTGGAGGAGTCATGCAACCTATTCCCATACCGGAGTGGAAATGGGACAATGTTACGATGGACTTTGTCATGGGGCTACCGAAGACTCCTAGAAGGAACGATTCAATATGGGTTATTGTTGATCGTCTTACCAAGTCAGCACATTTTCTTGCTATAAGAGAAGATCTACCCCTGGAACGTCTAGCAAGACTATACATTAATGAAGTTGTGAGACTTCATGGAGTACCCCTATCAATTGTTTCTGATCGTGATCCCCGTTTTACTTCAAGATTTTGGAAAAGTCTTCAGAAATCCCTGGATACTGAACTTCATTTGAGCACTGCATACCACCCTCAGACAGATGGACAATCAGAACGGACTATTCAGACCTTAGAAGACATGTTGAGATCTTGCTCACTTGATTTTCAGGGTATGTGGGATCAATATTTACCTCTGGTAGAATTTTCCTATAACAATAGCTTCCATTCAAGTATTCAGATGGCACCATATGAAGCGTTATACGGAAAGAGATGTCGTACACCAACCTGTTGGGATGACGTTGGTGAAAGAAAACTTGTAGGCCCAGAACTGGTGGAGGAAACGGTGGAAAAGGTGAAGGTAATCCAAAATCACATCAAAGCAGCTCAAAGTAGGCAGAAGAGCTATGCCGATAATCGAAGGAAGGATTTGGAATTTCAGGTCGGTGATCATGTTTTCCTAAAGGTATCTCCATGGAAGGGAGTCATACGTTTTGGTAAGAAAGGTAAATTGAGTCCTAGGTACATCGGACCTTTCGAAATTCTAGAACGAATTGGGGTTGTAGCTTACCGATTGGCAATGCCGCCAAGTCTCTCCAAAGTTCACGATGTGTTCCACGTATCTCTATTGAGAAAATACATGCCTGACCCAACGCATGTACTCACCTATGAGGAATTAGAACTGGAACCCGATCTGTCTTATTTTGAAGAGCCCGTCAAGATTCTTGATACAAGAGAACAAGTACTGAGAAACCGGACGACACGTCTGGTAAAAGTTTTGTGGAGAAACCATAAGATGGAAGCGGCAACGTGGGAACCCGAGGAACTTATGATGAAGAACCACCCGAGTCTTTTCATGTAATAAGTATTCTAGAAATTACGAGGACGCAATTATTTGAAGGAGGGTAGAATGTAACACCCCAAGCTTCCACGGTACGTTTCCCTTCGAATAATGCGATAGCGTGTGTTGTACGCAACCTCGAGTTCTAACACACACCACAACTAATTAAACTAGCCGTTGTGAATACTAATACCTACTTTTTGAAATTATATATATTTTATATTTGAAAATGGACTTCATTTTTGGATTCGGAATATCAAAATTATCCTAGGGTGAAATTTTGGTACATTTCAGATAACTTTCATATTTTGATGAATAGTGAAAATTACTAAATTTTAATTAAAAACAACTTTTTTAATCAAAATAATTAATAGTGATAAATTGTGAATTTGAGTGGTTTTAAAGTATATTTAGAATATATTTTTACCATTTAATATAATGTTGGTCATTGGACATAATTTTACAATTAAACCGAACATAAACAAGTGTCAATCTTTTGATAGTTATTACCTCTTAAAAACACGCTTTTTGTTTTGACAGCGGGAATTAATTTTAAATTAATTTATGCCACTTCTGTGTTTTGAATTTAGGAAAATGGATTCCATATTTGGAATCAGGATGTTCAAATTGTGTAAATAGGTAACTTTTATTTTTAGACATTTTGAATAGTTACTGTGGTAAATATTTTATTTACCATGGTTAAAGGGTAAATCCGGTAAATAAGGGTTAAAAAATAATATTATAATCATACAAAATTACCCTAAAACGTGTCCTAACCTTATTGGTGGACACATACCCGACCATGGGCATCCTTGGGTCAATTTTTGGACCCCTTGGAGCCACTTGTATGTGGTAGGGACACATTATATTAATAAAGTTAAAATAAAAATAAAAATGGCATAAGCTTACATCTTTTAGAAGAACAATTTTTACATAGGGTTATACATGTTGGATTTTCGATTATAAATATTAATTAGAAAGCTAAAACGATGTACTACATGATGATATTTTATTTATAATTTTTAGACATCAAATAAGTTAAATTATTAATGACACAATAATGATGCAATGTTTACCTCATTAATAAATCATTGAAATAAATAATATTATAATGATTAAAATATTATCTAAAACCTGTCCAATTCTTATTGGTTGATGTTATTTAGAATATTAGTCATCTTAGCTTCGACCTCAATGATTTTTGGACCATTATAAACCGAATATAATTATATTATAAAGTAATACTTTCACTCTTTCCTAAAGAGCCCCTCCTCTCCCTTATAAAAGGAGACCACTTCTACTCATTCCTCACACCTCTCAAGCCACTTGGCTCGTCCAAACTCTGCCCAACTAAGCTCCCTACATCCCTCTCCTCCTCCTTGAAGCTTTACCTTAGGCAGAAATCATTTCAATAAGTCCTTTGGTTCCAACCAAAGTGAGTTACCTAAATTAAAGGTAACGATTTCTCTTAAATTATTTTCCTTTATTTTGCTTCTCCAACCCCCAAACTCTTTTTATTTCCTTTCTTTTGTAACAACACCAGTATCCTCAATATACTAGGATTTTTTTATAATAAGGATTCAAACTACACATACACACAACTCCATCTAATGGATGATGAACATAATGTTTCTGTGGATGGCAAACTAACGCCTCACGAAACGATGATTGTTCAAATACATCTTACCGCCTCTCATGGTGGCCATTATGATGGAACTGTAATTAAATATGATATTAATGATATATATTTTATATATAAGCTTCTGTAATTCCATTTTATTTCATACCATTATTCGTTTCATGTTGTATATACATACGATAATTTCATTTGAGGAAGTGCGGACTACCGCCCCCTTAAAATGATATGACTCGTTCATACCACACATGGAACGTATAAAGGATGGTGTTAATGAACATAAGTAACATATATATAATATTATATTATACTGGAATATTAATATACCTATGTATCATTTGGATTCAATTCTTTTAAAATAAAAATTAAATGGAAGTAGCGTTCGTGCGTACGTACGGACTACCGTCTCCACGAACGCGGTGAGATCCATCCTCCATCGTATCCATTCAAGTCTTATTCTCATTTTAGGGTTAAAAATAATGTTAATATCATTTTTATTATGAATAAGATTTAATCTATCCATTACAAACATGTCTTACGTAACCAAACATTTAAGAAGAACGAATCGATTATCACCTGAAACGACGATAATACTAAGATATTATTAATAAAGAAATGTTAAAAGATCATATATGATATCATATTAATGTATATGATTCTTGTATAATTTAATAACAATTATTTCACCATTATACAGGAGGTTAACCGACCCCAACAAAGGAAAAGTACAAGGTAAGGGTTTATTTCACAATCTCTTCATTATCCGAGGTTGTTTATACGTAATAATCTACTGGGATATCTTTATCATCCACATCCATGTTTCTTAAAAATGTATTTCAAAACATTTTTACTATTTACAAGAATATGGGTTAAAGTCATTTATACCCTTGTTTGACTTTTTATAAGAGGTTTATAAAGGAATCTTTCCGTCGTTTTCAAAACAAGGTCCTTTTTAACCTTTTCGACAGAATTGAGGTAAGAATGTTTTTTTTAACTTATACGGCGGGTGCGGTTATTTTACGCCATTATAAAATCTTCAAAGCTTTCCTTACAAGCTTATAAGAATATTTTCAAAGAAAATGTTTTATTTTATATGGATCTTAAATGATTTCAAAATAAAAGGAGATATTTCTTTAAAAAGAATTTTGATTTCATCTATGTCAACATCCTTTGACGAATTTTAAGATTATTTGAAGTTGATTTATTATGATACAAAACTTCTATATTGTATTGAAGGTTTTGTGATATGTTTGACTATGGATGTGCTATTTGTATACCATTCATAGTTTATGGTGAAATTATTGACATTTCGTATGCTAGTTTTAATACGAATGTTTATGTTATGTTTAAACCTTTTCATATGGGAATGCATTGGACTTAATAAGTGACGGGTGGAGCCCGCTATAGCTCCTCGATGCATCGGTAGGTCTCATGAGACAAACTAGTGTCTTGGCACAAGGCCTTGACAAAATCTTATTTGTAGTCTTGGCACGAGGCCTTGACTATGTGGTTATGATAGTCTGGCATTATGCATTCCAACATTATGAAAGTGGTTATTGATATTGCATGTGATTATTCGATTAGTAGAATATCCATGTGAATAAGTAAATGGCATTATTTCATTTTACTTTTTCCATACTATGTTGAAGTTCAATTTTAAAAGGCTTTTGTTTTAGTAATTCATTGCCTTAAATGTTTATGATTATTTTGAATGTTCCGCTATATTGTTATCCTTACTGGGCATTTGAGCTCACCCCTTTTCTATGTTTTATTTTTCCCAGGTAGTGAAGAAGTAAATTATGAATGACTTGCAGGGATATTATGAGGGGTTAATAGTGTGGATATGAAGACTTTGTTGTTGTAGTAGTTTTTCACTTTGAAATGTAATGTAAAACTTTATGATTATATCTAGTGTTTCCAAGGCTACTAAACCAATCGGTCTTTCGGGATTTGATATTTCTTGTGATCATGCCAATGTTATGTAATAATGCACCGACTCTAGGTAGCTGGGGTCGGGGCGTTACAAGTCACCTAAAGGGGTTGAAGAAACCCATACTGCTCACATGGTAAATTTCAAATCACACCAAATAATTCTAAGAATAATTCTATAAATTATAAACTATTCACCAGAAAGGGGTGGCTTTCATGATAAACACTCCAGATCTACTTCTTCATCATCTTATTTTACTTTTTCCTTTTCGTTTTTTATTATTTCCTATAATTATCATATGATGGTTCACTAATCCATTAGTGGTTGAGGTAATGAGATTATCTTTACATAATTTATAATAAATTAAATGTTTTAATATATTATCTATTTTATTAATATTTTTATTTATTCTAATTTATTATTCAACAATATAATTTTTTAATTATGTTCATTTTGAATTCATTTTACCACTTCATCTAGTTTTCACACACAGGCCACCTAGAAATTATTCACTATTCTGATAGAGAGCAGTGTGATAACCAAGAGCAATCGAATATTTCTTATGACTATCATAGCTAAGATAAATATATATATTACTTACTATAGTTCCATGTACACACTGAAATTTCTAGTGGAAGGTGATTAAGATATTTTTGAATTGATTAGGGAGAAAACATGAGAAGGAAAAACAAGAAATAATTATTTAGCATGAAAATTAGGGGGATACCTGAGGTTAGGTTACTTTATTCTAATATAAATTTAAACCTAATTAATGAAAAAAATTATCACAAAATATAACCCATTAATGAAAATAAAAAATACCCCTATAACATTGTGATCTCTGAGAGACAAACTAATTCCATTATTACAACATTAATTTGTGATCAAAAAATGTTTTTTTGTGGGTCCCATGATGATTTCTAATCAAACCAAGAATCATTTCTAGGGAGGCCTGTATTTTTGTTTTAAAATTATTTCAATAAATAACCAGATCCAATTCATATTACCATTTTTTATCAAGAGGATAAACTAAATATTCTACAAAGACTAATCACATTAAAAATCAACGAATAAGTGGAGAGGGAATGTATCAATATTCCATTAACAAGTTCCCCGTATTCAAAATCTTCTTCCACTAGATTGACTTTATTTAGTGAAAAAAATGGAAAAATAATTACAAAATTGAATTGGACTTTGAGAGAACATTATACACCCAGATTAAATAAGGAAAACAGGCTTGAATCACCTAAAAATAAATAATAATTTGAACTAATAACTATTATGATCTAACTCCTACCAAAGTTTCATGGCCTGGAAAGAGAGGACCCTAACCAAAATCTAAGGAAAGTTTCTTATGTTTTCACCAATTTCAAGCCTATAAGAGTCTCATATGATCACATTATCTATAATTACATCCCGTTCTACCTTGAAGGGTCCTCCAAAGAATGGATACACAATATAAATCATAGGTAATGCACTATGTGGTATTGGTTGTAGGTGGTGTTACTCTAAAGTAATTATTTTCATCATGGAGAACACACATAAGGGAGGGGTTATATTGGAATAATAATGGAAGTGGATAAACTATATATGTGTTTTGGGAAGGATGAAAGTAGCTAAAAACCTCCTACACACATCCTCCTTTCAAATATCTCCATTTATTGGAATTATTTAACCAATGGTTCAAGGAAAATGTATAAAATATACAAGATTCATCCTTTGTAGTAGCATTAAAAGATATCCCCCCACTAAAGATAGAGTTTTGATTGAGATTATCTCACAAAATTCACATTAATTAAATAAAAGAATCACAATAAGGGGAGTACATAGGGTAAAAAGTATTAACACTCATTTACATAAAAATAGAATTTATGTTTTAGCCTCTCTTGTGAGAAATTTATCTTCGAGCATGGTATAAGATACATCACCTCGCACACCTCTAAGAGTTTCCAATTATGTTACTCTCAAGACCACTGCATCAATGGAATCCCTAAAGTCTACGTAATTGAAAAATATAATTCCATGTATGATAGGTATTTCCAATAGAAACCAACAAACAATCAAGGTTATATGGATTATATCAATACTAATTTTGTATTTGGGAACCAACACTGACAAAGAGAACCTTTCCAACATGTTTTTAACAAACCTTCCTACCTCCACCTATCCAAAGTGGAAACTCTCGGCCCTCTAAAAGATACTAATGGTATATAATTCAATAACCCACCATGAATGAATTACAGAAATAACTTTCAAAATATCACACCAATTATAAAACCACCCTAAAAAATAGTCAATCATCACTTAATGAGTTACAAGAACAGTACAACTAGATTATTACTAACATTAATGAATTAATGAATAAAGGCTCTGATAAGATTCTTAATCAATAATTTCCTAACCCCAAAATAAATGTCAATTATATTTCATTAATTAGGGGAATTGATCTAGGAAGTAGAAGATAATACCTATCTAAAAAGGGATTTGGAAGTGGACAAAACCATAGTACCTAATGAATATTTCAAGAAAAAGGAAGGTTAAAAACCTATGGAAACACCACATTTGAATAAATATAAGGGTAAATACAAGACGGAAGACTGAATTCATCCCTAACTACCCTTCCATTTAAGGACTTGAGCACAAAAGAGACCCAATTAAAACACAATATAATAGGAGATTTGGAAATATTCAAGAAGCTAGAGAATAACATCCCTTTTCCAAAAGCCAACCGCTAAATTTTAAGGAATGATAATTTTATCTAAGGCATTGAACCTAGAGGATAATATTACAAGATAATGAAAAGGTATGTTTAGGAAAAAAATCACACTAGTAACCCAAAAAATCTCCAATAAATTTCAAGATCCAGGTATATCCTATATTCCCTGCACTATTGGTGAGCTTACGTTTTCCATTACATTATGTGATTTAGGATCATCAATTGATATAATGATTTTTTCCATTTATTTTTCTATGTATATTAGAGAACTCAAAGCCATGTGAGTAGTTTTGAATCTTTCTAACCAAACCATTACCTACCCAGTAGGTGTTCTAGAAGAATTTTTGGTAAGTGTACAAGGTTTTTTGTTATCTAATGACTTCTACATTCTAGATAGGATGAAAAATGTGTAAAAATCACTCGACCATCATATTTGTTATGAAATTTCCCAAGAATATTAAAAGGATATTAATCATAATTATGGGACACTTTCAATGTCTTTTGATGAAAAGAAATATGTATTTTAACATTTTGGATTCATTAAAATACCCACATGATGTGAAATATATATTTATATTAAAACATTTTGAATTACCTTACTCTCATAAGGACGAATTTGAAATGTTCAATGAAATAATAATATTAGGATAAGTTTAACAGACCCCAACTACATTGATGAACCTATTTTTCAATATATTGTTAATCTAGAAAGATTTTTTTGTGTTGAAAATTTTGAAGAAATTGATGAACGTTATTTTTAGGAGTTACTCAAGTCTTCTACTAATGCATTTACCTTTAATGTGATAGTTTCCAATATGGAGAACACTGAATTAAAATCATCACTAGAAAACCATCTTGAGTTGTAATTAAAATTGATACCATCAAATTTGATATATTCTTATTTAATAGTAAATTGAAAAATTTCCATAATTATTTCATAAAATTTAAATCCAAAAAAAATATAATCAAATTATGGATTTTTTTCTAAAAAAAACTGGGAAATAGGCAGAAAACTATGATATATTCTAAGGATTATCCCTTTAACTTTCTTGTATAGTATTTTTCTTGAATGTTAGTCTAAACCAGTGAGGAAACCCCGAAGAAGTCTCAACTCGACCCTTCCATAAGTAGTAAAAATGTTGAAATAATGTTTCAAATTGGAATAATTTACCCAATGTTGATCTCCCATTGAGTGAGTCTCCGTAAAATTATCTCAAAGAAAACAAGATACAAAGTTGAACAAAATGAAAAAAAAAGATTTAGTACCCAAAAGAATTCAAATTAACTGAATAGTCTATATAGATTATAGGATATTGAACCATGTGACTTTTAAATACTATTATCTTATTCCCATTGTGGTCCAAATGTTTTATAGAGTGACTATTAAGGGTCATTATTTCTTCATTTATGGATTTCATATGTTTTTAGGTTCCAATAGCTCCAAAATACCAATATAAGTCTAACTTTAAATGTCCCTTTATAATGTTTGGATATTGAAGGATCTATTTTAGTATTTCCAATTACCCTTGTACATTTCAATACTATATGGTAATAATTTATTAATAATTGATAGAAAAAATCTTGTAGGAATTTTTTTATGAACTTACAATAAATGGAACTTGTTTTCAGAATTGTACAGAAGTCTTGGAACTTGTTTTAAGATGATCAATTGAGAAAATATTGGTTTTTATTTTTTAAAATCTTCAAATAATGGTAGAAAAAAGAAATATTCTCGGCCAGATATTTAATAAATATGGGATTCAATTAGATAAGGTAAAAATTGATGTTTTCTCTACATTGTTGTAACCATCTATTATGAGACACATTAAATCATGTTTAGGACATGTTGGATTTTACAAAAGGTTGGTTATGGAATTTGGAAATTTTGATTTACCATTAACTAACCTACTCAAGATAGAAATGGGTTTTATTTTTTATCATTCATTCATGATATATTTTGATAATAAAAAATAAATATTAACCCCCACCCCCATAATCTTACAAAACATTGGGAATACCCCTTTGAGATTTTGTGTGATTCTAATAACATATATTTACGGTTTGTGATTTTCTATAATAGTGATGGAAACTCAAAAGTGATAACCTGACTTCATATACTCCAGTAAAAAATAAAACCAATTATTGAACAACTAATAAGGATTTTCATTCCATTATTTTTTCTTAATAATTTTTTTGATCTCAATTGTTAAAATGTAAAGTAATTATCTAATCTGATCATGAAACATTTGAGTATTTTATGAAAAAAGATGATAAAATGTCATGGATAGTGATATAGATATTTATACTACAAGAATTAAACTTATAGATATAGTAAAAAAAGGTTGTGAGAATCTGGTTGCAGAGAAAATGAGTAGACCACTCCATACTATTGAGGTATGACCACATCTAAATAACCATGGATGACTATTTTTCTTGTTAGCATCTGTATAAATCCACTCAAGTACCCAAATATTATTATTTATTGAATTTATTAGTCACATCAAAGTTACTTCCATTATCATCCAAACATCATGCACTTAAATTAAAATCTAAAAAGAAATTTTATATTTAGTAATATCCATATTAATGGAAAATATTCAGTATCCATGTTATTAAAAGGTGTATCCCTAAAGAGGAAATAAAATATATGAATTATTTTTTCTAAAAACATACTTGTGGATTTCATTTGGGACCTTAAATAAAATCTATAAATTTTTTGGAAATTGGATTATGTCAAACCTCAATTTTCAATGATTTAAATGAATTTTGAAATAAAATATCCAAACTTCCAGTTTACTAATGGGATTTCAAAAAGTCCTGGAATGACCCAAATAAATTTCGTTTTCAATGAGATAATCAATGTATAGAGATTTTATTTCTTGGGATCATTTACTATTTCATTTATTTTTTCCTATATCCTATTATTATGGGATTATGTTTCTAAGAAAAAGACACACAATCTGTTGATTCCAAAACTATGATCGAATTTATAAAATCAAAAAAAAATTATAGGTTTGGAGTTATTTAGCATTAATAAGTGAAAAAGAAACACATTTCCACAAATTGTACATAGAATTTATAATGACAAAATATAGACAACATGAGAAAACCTATACTGCCTACCACCGACAAACCAATGGGATTACTAAGGTTTACAATAGAGAGACAAAAATTATTCAAGAGAAGATAATACAACCCAACCATATGGATTGAAGTAAAAATATGGATTATGCACTGTGGGAATACATTACCGCATATAAAACCCCATTGGGTATGTATCCTTATATAATTTTTTATGGAAAATACTATCACCTACATGTTGAGTTATATCTCCAATCTTACTAGTCTATTAAGGGGTAAACACGGAGTTTAAAGAAACTGGAGAGTAGAAGAAGCTATATATAGTGGAGCTTGAGGAGATAAGTAGATAAGATTATAATAATTCCCTATTATAAAAGGATATATCCAAATCTATCTTAAGATAGACTCATCTATAAAATAGATTTTAAAATTAAAGATAATGTTTCATTATTCTCCTCAAGGATGAAACTTGTGCTTGGTAAACATAGTTCCCAATGAACTAGACTATACATAATGACTAAAATTTTTCCATTTTTTGAAGTTGATATCATTGGATCTAAGAAAAATATCTCCTTCAATGTAAATCTCCATCTTGTGAATCATTAACATAAATATTTTTGGAAAGATCCAATAGAGGGTTACAAAAACCTCCTTGCCGATTTTTTATAAGCAACCCTAGGTTGACACTTTCATTTACCCTAGTTTAGATGATTTTATTTCAAATAGATACCCCTTGATAAATGCATTTTGTAATTGAATAGAATTGTGTTTGAACTACTTTTGGGGGAGAAAAGAAAATGTTGTTTATGACCCGAATACAAATTTTTTTATTTCCATTCAGCCTCTTTCCAAATATATATATATATATATATATATATATATATATATATATATATATATATATATATATATAACATAATAAAATTCACTGTTTATAAATACTTTACATAATTTTTTTTTGTTGTTTTAATTTTTAAACATTTATTGATCAAATTATTTTCTTTCGGAATTTGAATAACAAGTTATGGTGGAAAACATTTAATGGTACTAAAATTGTAAGAGTTAAATGAATGCAGAGTGCATTTTTTCATCACCTTTATTTATAATTTGGTATAATAAATAAGAAAGGAAGATCGAGTGAAAATATTTTAAGGAATCATAATTAAAAAATGAGGTCATGAATTTTGAACTTAATCCAGGGTAACTTGTCCATTATGAAAAATAACACCTTACGGATCTAACTCAAAATAAATTGATATAATATATGTGAAACAAGTGTAAAAAGGGAAATTGGGAACCCGTAGTGAATCTCTAAGACATTAGGAAGTGGGTTTGTGAGTAAGCCATTTGTACATATCCAATAAGTGCCTTTGAATAGTTCATTGTACATATATGGCTAGGAAAAAATCAAAAAAAATCAACCAAGTGAATAATAGTCAAAAATGAATTCATTCATGTGATGGGATATTGAACCCAGATGAATAAAGGGGTAATTGACTTATAAAAAATCATTTGAGTTATATAAATGATGAAAAAATAGAACTTTGGTTTACAAAACATAGGATCAAGGGATAAATGGTATTTCCTCTTGTTAAAAGTTTGATTCCACTTAAATCTAATTTATTACACTCTTGGACTTGACACTCTCACATAAATTGAAGTTAGATAGTGAATTGAAAACATATAAGAGGAGTGATAATTCAAATAATGGAAAACCTTTTCATTTATTCTTGTATGGGTTTTATATTTAGATATAATCAGAATAATAATTTTATAAATAAATTGAATTTAATTTATTACTCGAGAGTTCAATAGTTCTAGTGTGGGGGAGTGATGAGAGGATAAAATTTCAAAAAAAATATGTTTTTCACTAAATTTAATGCCCAATATTAATTCAAAACTTAGAAAATTGATACGATTTTGTGAAATTTTGAGATTCTAGAAATCATTAAAAATTGACTTAAATTCTGGTTTTTAGTGGGTTATTCAATTTCAATTTTTATGAAAATACATACATTAATTTATGGATAATTAAAATTTCATTTTTAAAATGTTTAAATATAGTTTTTACCAATTTTGAATCAACTTTTTAAAATGTATTCGTTGATTCTTGTAATATTGTTATTTTGTTCAATTTTTAATTTAATTTGGAAATTAAATTATAAAATTGCTCAAATCTATATTTTCCATTACTTTGTTAATTTTGTATTAATGGTAAGTTATAAATTTATTTGTTTTGAAATTTGGGATGTGAGTTTTAATTTTGAGTTCCAAAACTATAATTTAATTATAAATTGATTTAATTTTCAATTTTAATGGTTTTATTCATTATTTTAAATTCAAAATGGAATTAAAATCCAATTATGATGGATTTAATTTGAAATTTAATATTGTGAAATCTAGTTACTCTATGTTTTGAATTTGGATTAGTGAAGATTGAATTAGTTGTGAATAGGAAAATTGTATAATTTTATCATTATTAATTTTTGGATTAAATAAAATAAATATTAATTTAAATTTTTTAATTAATAATGGATATAATACTTTTGATATTATTTAAAAATTTTCATTAATTATTGAAATTAATTAGAAAAATTTATACACTAAAAAAATTGTTTTGTGATTTTAAATGTGGAGTCAAAAATGGGGAAAAGGCATGATGTAACCACACAATATCCTCAAGTGATCAGGCCAATTCAATAGAAAATTAGGAAAGTACCCACGATACAGTATGTTTAGAACCTCTAGTGACCATGATTGGAGATATAGAAAGGTTATTTTGAAGCTTCAAAACTTGAATTCTACACCTTCTTCTTGAAGGAATTTGACAAGCTACCCTGAAGAGAAACTTGAGATACTATGGGTAATGAAGCAACTGTGATGATGGTTCAATTGACATGAGAGGAAATATATAGTGAAATATGAAAATTAATAACTCAATAATAGTTTATAATTTTTATTTAGCCCGTATAATGGAAATCATTCAACCATGTACCACAATCAACCACAAGAAGAATTTTTAAGAGACCATAAAAAACAGTCAATCAATAGAAGTCATAGGAGATTAAATGTGATTATCCCAACACCCTTAATCAACCATTAATTTGTAGAAAAATTCCTCGAGCCTAGGTGAAGAACCGATGAGACCAATATCAGACTGGTGAGGCTGAAGTGCTGAAACCGAACCAACATCGAGCCCCACACTTGAATGATTTTTCAATGAAAATGAAATCCAAACTCATCATCCCTCAATCAAAAACATATTCTTGAGTCAATATCATTATAATACATAGGCTCTATTGATGCTTGGATTGATAAGAAGAATATTTGAAGATTCTAGATGCTTTAAAGACGATGGATCTATAGCTGATTATCAAAGGAAAACAAATCCAAAAAATCATTAAGATTATGAAGAATATTAATATTAAGGGAAGAATATAATAGATTGAAGAAAACTAAGCTCAACGGAACATAAAATCAGAGTGGATTGGATGAATCAACCAAAGGTGAATAAAAGGAAACCAATTGTAACTGAGGATCAAAGGAAAATAATGTTGAAGATGAATACAATGATGCGGTGAAGTTTATTCCATAACATATATGACCAGTTTAAGAGGCTTGTTTAAGAAGATATTCTGAAACAGCTATAAAGATTACATATTTTTGATTATTGGTATATCTTTTACAATGTTTGTAGATGATAGTGAAGATGATAATGCCATGATCGACCCCAATTCATTGTTTGTGATGATGGAGAACACTGCATGAAAATTGTTTTATGGTTTGATTCAATGAAGTTCCAACATAAAACAATGATTTTATTTGAATAAAAACTAATTAAAAGTATGTTAAAGTAAATTTAGTGTTCCCAAAACTGAAAGACCAAGTTGATAAATTCTTTTAAGAAAAACTGAAAGGCACTCGAGGTTGGCGTATTTAAACCTGTCGATCAAGATTCATTTGAAACTAATGATAAATTATGATCAACTGAATATGATTTCAAGTTAGTACATTATGTGGAACTAGAAAAATAAAAAAACCATATCTAATTAAATACTTGAGCTCAGTTGAAGGTGATATGGTCTTCTCAAAGGTTTATAAAGGTGAATAAACATCGATTGAATATTCACATACTTCAACCAATGAATCAACTAAATTAAAATAAATCCATTGCGTTGAATCCAACCCACTAATCTCGATGAATAAGAAACATTAACATCTGATTTTGAATAACTTACAATTAGTATTATCTATTTTCAAGTGTGTTTGAAGATGGAGGGGACCTCACATCATTCTAAGCTCACATGCCATATGGTTGAAGAATATTTAACACAATTTGTTCAAGTTATTGCCCGCAAAAAATAAAAAATAGATAATTTGAGATAAATTGACCCCGAATCACTCCAATATCTCAAGTCACAAACCATCTTCCATGGAAAATTTATCAACATGATCCCAACAACCAAAGATCATCTCCAGAATTTTCCCAATTCCCTCCAGACTCATACCCAAGAAATTTAGTGATGGTTGGACAAAATTGGAAGCCTGACATCGAGGGATCCAGGACTGACCTGACCCACTTCTTATATTTTGAGGCCCAACTTCATTGAAACTCAGGCCTAGATCTATTCAAACTAAAACTACTTTTTCTAAAAGATTCCAAACCAGCATGCACATCATCTCCTTTCCTCAAACAAAATGTTACATCAACTAAAGATATAAAACAAAAAATATTTTTTTTCTTTTCTCCTTCACAATGGATCATATAGCTTGATCATGGGAGGATAATTATTTAATAGAAAATATTTGAGTATGATTATTTGGATAAATATAGATCATCAAAAATTTCTCATGGGAACCATTTGAAGATAAGGAATTATTCTTGGCACTAAAATGGATGAACATTCCCATAGTCACCCAAAGGGGTAGAAGAAACTTATTCTTATCACATGGTTAATTTTGAAGTGTGTTAAAGAATTGTTAACATTATTTTATACATTAAAATTTCTTCACTGGAGAGGGGAATCCATCACAATCATCAAAATAAATTTTCTACTAAAGCTTCTTCTTTTCTTGTTTCCATTCATGTTTTTAAATTATTTTCTATAATTCTTTGGTGATGGTATACTAATCCATTAAAGGTATATCCCAGGAGATTATCCTTAATTAAAAATTAATAAATTCCATGTTTAAATTGATCACGTCCTATGCTAATTTTTAGATTTATTTAAAATTATATGTTGATAGAATATTTATTTAATTCTATAAATTATGAATTCATTCTACCTCTTCTTATGGCTTCTACATATTTTCCCTGAGGAACTTATTTACTATTATGAATTCAATAGTGTGATAACCAGAAGCGATCATAGATTTATGATCCTTATTCTAGGTAAGAAAAAGAGATATGGTGATTACTACAGCCTCTTACTCAAACTAAAATAACTATAGGAGTGTGACCAATATAGGTTTAAATTGATAAGATAGAAAAAATTAGAGTTAAAAAAACAAAAAAAAACTATTTAATAGGAAATTTAATGGGATATCTGAGGTTATGAAACTTCATTATAATATAAATATTAAAACAATAAATATCACACATTTTTTACAAATTCAAACTCTTTTAACAAAAGAAAAACAAACCCATAAATCTATCCTCTCTGAGAACCCACAACCTTTATTAATACATTTCTTCAGGTTAAAAATTATTTTGTTGATGACCCCACTATAGGTCATCACCAGGGGTTGTGTGCTTGTTTTAGTAGGATTTTCATGAAAAAGGTGCATGACTTGTTTCTAAATGATAAATTTTTGGAAAAATCATATTTAAAACTTATTTAAATCATAATAGTGTGTCAATTATTTAAAAACATGAAAAAAATATTTTCTTATATCTATTTTCAATCAATGATTTATATTTTATCTTATAAAAATGATTAAAATGTCTCTTTCTGGTATCATACTAGGCTTTGAATCACAACCTATATACTCATATCAGGGAGTGTTTAGTTTCCATGTATTTTGTAGGTGATCAAGTTTTTTTATTCTAATTTTAGTTGTATCCAATCTTTAATGGGAAGATGGTGGTTTTGTATCCATAGTGGTGACTCAAAGTCAAATTGAAGTAGTTGAGTGGTTCATGGAATCATTAGAAAGGAAGGGTTATGTTTTCTATCAAACCCTTCATCCTTCTTCTTTTTTAGTAGTATAATGTTATGGATTTTAAAAACATAAATTAAATATTTTGTTTTGTTTTTAAAATCTTTGTAGTATTAAGTTTTGATATATGTTAAAATTTTATATTTGGTTGGATTACACTTTCAAAATTATTGTACATTTTTCATTACTATCTAATGCATGAAGACTTCATGTCAAACTCCCATCTCGAACCTAGTTTTTGGATAATGGAATTTAGAGAGTGAAATCATTCCAAAAAAAACATGGATTAATACCCTCAACACTTGTCACTGGCCCACAGAAATAAGGATCATGATTTAGTCCTTATAGAGAGTTGGGTCACGTGATGTTTTAGGTTAACCAAAGTTTTCTTGTTGTAAAATTGAATCAAATCCATATTCTTATTTGGGGTTGATGGTGGGTATAATATATGTCCCTTAGATCTCTATAGGTAGGTATGATGGAGTTCCTAGATAGATCTTCCTTATATTATACCTATAGTTATCATGGGTGGTTAGGATAATTAGGGGTTTTATAATTAGTTATTCTTGAGTCATTCTACTATGATTTGCTGATACTCTTATATTTAGGGATATTTCGAGAGTTATTTTGGGAGATTCCAAGTTTCAAAGGGAAATTAGAGGAAGTCCAGGAGGAACCAAACTAAGGCACACAATCTATAAAACTATTCACAATCCATGTGAAGCCATTTTGGGTGAATTATAGTGACAATTTCATGGTTGGAGATGGTATGAAAAACCATGCGACCAAACCATGCATAGTGGTAAAATTTTAGTAATTTTATTGCTTTTAACCCTTTAGTATTTTAAAAATATATTATAATTGTTAATTAAGTGAACTTTTTTGGGTTTAAAATGTGGTTTATTTACGCTTGGAGGTAAATATTCATTAATTGGTGTTTGAAATTACATTAGAAACTATTTTTTAGTAATATATGATGGTTTTATTAAATTTTATACTTTGTGATATTTTAGAATATGACCCCTAGAAAGGAATCAATAATTCAAGGAGGGAATTCTTTATGTAGTTCTTCTAATGATGTTGGAGTGGTCTTATCACTCACTAATTATTCCAAGACACTTAATGGAGTGGTGGGGCCAAGTTTATCTCATCATTTGGACCATGCATGAGAGTTCATAAGTTAGTATCATCCATAATTAAATAATTACCAAATCCCTAAATAGTTGATAGAGTGGATGAGTAAAGTTGAAGAAATATTTGATTCCTTAAGGACTACTAAGGACTCTTGGGTAATGATCATTACATTTTTATTCGAGGGATTAGGTCTTGAATAGTGTAAAACTCTATTTATTACTCGGTTGATTGAAGGGATGTATTGGGATTATTTCAAGATCCTTTTCATCTAGTGGAATTACATTAAGAATGTGAATTTACTGAAATAATTGGATATTCAAATCATTTATAAAGGTGACCAATCAGTAGAATAGTATATTGAACATTTTTAAGTCTAGTTACCTTCTCCCATGAATGAGTTTCTAATGACTTAAAGAAGGATTATTTATTTGAAAAAGTACTTTATCTCGGTCTTAGTTAAGGGATGATCCTTGTTGGCCTTATTATATATGTGGATGTGGTGGATAAGGCCATCATTATTGAGGAAATTTTCATAGTGAAGCTTGCAGAGATCAGTACTTAAACCCTTTTGGTTATCTCTAAGAGTGTTTCATGTAGTGGAGATTGGATACTTGAATGGATGAATTAGGGTGGTAGTGATCATTCCAAAATACCACCTCAATGTATTTCCACTGACCCAAAAAAGGGAATTCATTAGTCTGTTTATAGTATAGAAAAGTGTGTCGCTCCGATAACACTTGTTCAGTGGATCTAAGGACCTTTCATCAGTGTGTCTACCTCATTCACCTTTAAAGGTTCTATAATTTCAATGCTTAGAAAAAAGAAAGTCTCAAACCTTGCCTCATCCTAGGTAGTGATCTGTGGAAATTTATCTTTTATTGAGTCGGAATTTTTTTATATGAATGGATTTTCCTCTATTGTGTTTTTTGGATCCTACCTTATATCTGATCTAGACATAATTTCTTTTATATATATTTTATTAAATATTTTTTATAAAAAATTATTACACATTTTGGGTGTTCTCGATGATTTTATTATGATTGAGGTGTATGTGGCCTGAGTGGTTGGGTTCCCCTATTTTTAATTCTTAATAGATTATTTAAAAATGGTGGGGAGACCCATAAAAAGTCTCCCTGTGAATCCATATTCGCATATATTATTTCTTCTGGGTTATTTTTGGGTTGGGTTGTGCCATTGACTTTCGATTCTTTTAACCTCATATGTTCCAATGGTATTGGTTCTATTTTTCCACTTGGTCTATCAATGGGTTAAGTAATTAATTAAAATACATAGTGTTTATGTTTTTAATCCTTAATTTAAATTAGGATATAGGAGTGTTCATCCCAATGACTCGTATCATATTAGTTTCATCTTGTTCTCACTGCTTTCATTTTAACTATATCATTTTCTCTCCTTTAGAGAGTAATATTTATTTTGATGTTTTTTAGTATATCATTGGTTAGGGGATTTAAAATCTAAATGAGAAAGTTATTTAGGGAATAATTTTTCCTTATTAATGTTTTAAGAATAAGTAGTGGTGTAGATAACTCAATTCTTATTAGGGGTGATCATATCTTGGAATTCCATGTTGTCTTAATTGGAGATGAATTTATAGGGGATGAAAGTGGCATGGTGCAGAAAATTTCAATACCCCAAAAGTCACTTATATGCATATATTTATTATGTAGTTACATTAATTCAGTTTTAATATGTTTTAGGGTGATGTTTTAAAAAAATTGATGTTTTTTTAGGTTGTACGGTTAGCCACAAAATTTGTTAAATTATGCGAGTAAATTGTGAAACCTCTATAGTTTTGTACAGTGGTGAATTGCATAGTTACCATACTATTTGGTAAACAATGTGTGTAAACACTACTAGAAAAAAAGGTATTTGCGACGGGTCATTTGCGACCGGATCCCGTCGCAAATGGCTTTTTGCGACAGAGCCCGTCGCAAATGGCCCGTTGCTGAAAATGGTGCCGCAACAACAATTATTTGCGACGGGCTCGTCGCTAAAGCCTTTTTTTGTGACGGGGATTCTCCCCATCACAAATAGTACTCCATATATTTGTAAAAAACTTTTCAAATAGTAATTGCGATGGGCCCCGTCGCAAATACCTGTTGCGACGGGCCCGTTGCAAATACCAGTTGTGACGTGCCCGCCGCAAATAGTTTTTGCGACGAGACCCGTTGCAAAAACTATTTAAAAAAAATAAAAAACTATTAATAAATTATTTTAATGCATATAATAATAATACTATTTTTGACGGGCATAGTATCTCGTCGCAAATACTATAAAAAAATAATAAAAATAAATTATTAATAAATGATTTTAATTAATATAATAATAATCCAATTATAATTCAAAAATAAAAAATAATAAATTATTAATAAATTATTTTAATTAATATAATAATATAATTATAATTCACAAATAAAAATAATAAATTATTAATAAATTATTTTAATTAATATAATAATAATAGAATTATAATTCAAAAATAAAAAATAATAGAATATTAATAAATGATTTAATTAATATAATAATATTAGAATTATAATTCATAAATAAAAAAAATATTAATAAGTTATTTTAATTAATATAAAAATAATAGAATTATTTTACATTCAAATATTAAAATAATTCAAGTATTACAAAAAAAATATAATTAAATTATAATATTATAAAATTTTAATATATATATAAAATTTAATATTATAAAATATAAATAATATTATTATTCATATTAATATTATTATTTCAAAATATAATATTATTAATATTATATAATGAGACAGAAACTACGAATAGAAAAAAAATCATATTTTGATTTCACAAATTTTATATCATAAAAAACAAACTCTAATCTGAAGTATGGGGAGGGGGGGAGGGGGGGATCTGTAGATGGTGGTGGAGGAAACTCCATCCCTAAAGCATGAGTGAGTCGGCGCATGTACTCCATCTGCTCCTGATGCTGCTGCTGCCACTGACTCGTCTGCTCCTCGTACAGCTGCTGCTGGCGTCGACGCTCCTCATCATGCTGTTGACGCATCTGCTCCTGCTCCTGTCAGAGACTCTCTGTCAGTACAGTCTGAGATCGCAACTGATCCTCATACTGTGTAGCAGAAGAAGATGCACAAGCTCCTCTCGAGCTGGACGCCGACATCGCAACACTGCCATAATAATCTCCGGGAGTCAGTCGAGAGCTAATACCAACTACCCGGCCCTTCTCGAAGGCATACTGGGTGGCCTGCATCCATGCCGCCTCATCAAACTGACGGCCAGGGGTCTGATCTGATGACTCGGCCTGACTCTCAGGCCGGGCCTGTGACGCTGCGGCCTCATATGACTCATGTAGTTGCAATTTAAAATTAAAATTGTGAATATATTATATGCAGTTAATTTTTAAACTTGAAAACAAATAATACTGACCACGATGTGATGCTGACGATCACCTCTGAGCTCCCCAGTAGCAGGATCACTATAAATCCTCCGATATACGTCGTACTCCGTAATATCGGGGTGCTCGACAGCCTATAAGAATAAAAAATAGACTGTTAATATTTATAGTTATTTAAAATATTTATAAATAATGTACGTACCAGATGCTGTCTATGAGTACTGAAAGAATGACTCCCAGCTCGATGAGTCACCTCCTGTCTCCCCCGATTCTGCCTCCCCACCGATGATCTCCTCTGAAAGGCACCACTCAACCAGTGCGCACATAATCCATCCCATACATGGGATGAAATGTACTCTGGTCGGTGTGCTCTACATGACTCGTCAAAATCTGACACTCCTGCTTTCTTCATGGCAGCTTTTCTTAAATTGTGCAAAAACTGACGAAGGCGATCATGCATGGACACCTCCCATGCCTCTTGGATGACGTCACGCATGGTATCCTCGATCGGATACCATAAACCCTACAAATAAATCAAAATATCAAGTTAGAAATGAAATAATTTTCAAAATAAAAATTATTTATTTACGTACGTACCAACCAATGGCCGAACATGGCCTGTTGCACATCAATGGGAATCTACTCCCATGTGGTCCACGGCTGAGAGAAATAGTTGCGCAAAATAGCACTGCCCTGCCCGACTGCTATATGTGGAAAACTGTAAAAATAATAAACATTTATTATGTGAATAGATTAATGAAATCTTAGTCAAATCCACAGGTTATCACACAGGTTATCACACCTCCGTGTGAGTGGATCAAACCCAAGACGTGGACATCGCTCGGGGACGGGGTCAGGAATCATCAATCGTGCAAGACCGCGCCCCCTCCGCGTACTCCCTGGAGCGCCTGCAGGATGAGGGTCATCTGCCAGCAACTCATCCGCATCGAAAGACAGGTCTGCATCCGCCAACTCACGAAATGTGGCGTCGTCCATCTGAAACAGAAAATTTTAATGTTGTTAGAAAATAATTGATAATTACTATTATATATACATATATACATATTATGATTGTATATAAATACCATGGAATTCTATCAGTGTTAATCTTCATCATCATCTTCATATATGTCAATGTCATCTTCATATTCCTCCTCAACATCATCGATATCCATTCGAGTTACAGTTGCTTCATCTCTTACCATTTCAAATTCATATGTGACATCATTAACATCATCGTCATCACCGACTCTTAAATGTGGGGTGTCGTCATCGATACTCATGTCTCTTTGTAAAAAAGATTGATTTTGAGTACTCTCTTGAAAAACTTCAATTCTTTGCACATCAGTGAAAGCACATTCACTTTGACTAAACTGATTGTCTCGAATTTTGATTTTTATTACACTCCACCAATCAGTAAAGTCTCTTTATGTAACACAGTACTTTGCGTAATAAACTTGATGTGCCTGTTGAGCCAATAAGAATGGTTCATTTACTGCGAGAACACTTTTACATTTAATATTGATGATTCCATGAGTTGGATGAACACGCACGCCTCTCTCTGTATCCAACCACCAACATTTGAACATGGTTATGTATTGTTGTCCAAGATAACAGAGTTCAATGATTTCATCAAGTATGCCATAAAAGTCAACTTCATTTTCTCGATGATGAGATCCTCTCAAACTAACTCCACTGTTCATTGTTTTTTTCGATTCCCCATATGCATGTGTGTGAAATCGAAATCCATTCACCACATATGCATTATAAGTTTTAACAAGTTTGGAAGGTGGGTTACTCAATACGCACAACCGTTTGTCAATTTTATAAGCATGTCGAGACACCTGAAAATTTGTGAAATAATTATCAATATAGTAAACTATACATTGAATGAGTTTCTAAAAGATAAAGAATTTATGTTACCAGTTTTTGAAACCACTGAGAGAAATTTTTCAGTCGACGTTCTTCGAGAGCAACTGCTGTAATTTGTGGAATTTGTTTCTCGATATGATTATCATACAACCTATAAAAACCAATGTTATTTACTATAACATAAATGATAGAATAAGTGATATAAAAACTTATAGTACAACTGATGTCATCTCTTCACAGTTGAGCAGAACATATGTATGAGCTCTATGATGTTCATCATCTGAAAGCCAGCGTTCACAAACTCAACCAAAACCAAGCTCTGGCTGGTTGAAAATAGATAATTGATTGTCGATTTCATCAATATTCCTCTCGTTCCATCCCATTCGGTTGTGTTTTGAAGGATACTCAGATTCAAAATAATGGGAGCAGAAAAAAGATATTTCCTCTTGCAAATAAGCTTCTGCAATAGATCCTTCAACAGATGCTTTGTTACGTACTTTTCTTTTAAATTTTTTCATGCATCTTTCAAATGGGTACATCTATCGAAACTGTACTGGACCTCCACATTTGGCTTCATATGGAAAATGTAACATCAAATGTTCCATTGAGTTGAAGAAAGATGGCGGAAATATTTTTTCCGGTTTACATATAATTACAACAACATCTTTTTCAAGTTTTCCTAGAGCATCATAATCTGCTGTAGCCGCACAAATTTCCTGAAAGAAATGAGACATGTCTGTTATGGAATCCCAAATCACAGAATTCAACAGACCTCTTAATCCAATGGGTAGAAGTCTTTCCATTATAACATGACAATCATGAATTTTTAATCCAGTAATATGACCATTATTTACACATCTACCCAAATTGGAAGCACAGCCATCTGGAAGTCTCAAATCTGCAATCCACTGACAAAATAATAAACGGTTTTCTTTAGACAGTGTATAAGCTGCTTTTGGTTTCAGTAACCTTTCTGTTCTGACATCCTCAAACAGTTCCAATTCTGAACGCCTGCAAATTTGGGCAAGATCTAAACGTGCATTTACATTGTCGTTTCTCTTTCCTGGCGTATCCAAAACTGTATGAAACAAATTATCAAAACAGTTATTCTCAATATGAATGACATCTAACATGTGTCGGACCAACAAATCAGACCAATATGGCAAATCCCAAAATATGCTACGTTTAATCCAATTGCGTTCTTTCCCAAAACCAGAAATTTTCTGTTGGTATATTGTGGGACCAAAAGTGATGGGAGGTAATGAAAATACAACTGATTTTAACTCCGAACCTGATAACATTTTTGGAGATCCATCCCTTTCAACTGTTCCTTTTCTGAAATGAGATCTGTTTCTGCGAAAAGGATGATCAGCTGGAAGAAATCTTCGATGACAGTCAAAATAACAAGGTTTCTTTCCATGAATGAGCATAAATGCTTTTTTCTCTCCCATACAGTAAGGACATGATTTCTGACCATGTGTACTCTAGCCAGATAACATCCCATAAGCTGGGAAGTCACTAATTGTCCACATCAATGCTGCTCTCAGTATGAAATTCTGTTTCGTTGCAACATCATATGTACTAACACCAGTACTCCATAATAAATTTAATTCATCAATCAATGGTTTCAAATGAACATCAATATTTTTCTTCGGATGTCCTGGAATTAGTAAAGTCAAGAAGATATATGGCTCCTTCATCAACATCCATGGAGGTAAATTGTACGGAGTTAAAAAACAGGCCAACATGAATATTGACTACCATAAGATCCTAACGGACAGAAACCATCAGTGGAAAGGCCCAGTCGAACATTTCTAGCTTCTAAAGCAAAGGATGGATGCACTATATCAAAATGTTTCCATGAATCACCATAGGCTGGATGATTCAAGCTTTTATCGGTTGAAATATTCTCTTTATGCCATGACATCATTGTCACTGTATTCTTAGACATGAATAAACGCTGAATTCTGGATGTAAGTGGAAAATATCTCAACTGTTTTACAGGAATCAAACCAGACTTCCCATGTTGTCCTTCTTTATATCTCAGTTTCCCACATGTGGGACAATTATCCAACGAATCATTTTCCCCAGAATATAAAATGCATTCATTTGAACATGCATGAATCTTCTGACAAGTAAGTCCCAAATTTCGAACCAGCCTCTTACTCTCATAGTAATTTGTAGGCAAAACATTTCCTTCGGGTAACCGTGTTTTAAGCAAAGAAAATATCTGGTCAAAACAGGTGTTTTAAATTCCGTTATCTGATTTGATAGCCATAAATTTTGCAACTGCTTCTAATTTGCTCATCTTGCAGCCAAGATATAATGCATCCTCAGCAGACCTCAACAACTCATAAAATTCAGACGGTGCCAACTCAGGATTTGAAGCTATATCAGCTGGAGTTTCTTTATTTTGAACAGATGAACCTGCAACATCATGTACTAAATCTTGAAACCGGGATGGATCCGGAATCAAGTTGGTATCACCTGCTCTAGAACTGCGTTCACCGTGTTGATACCAAAAAACATAATCTGGTTGAAAACCAAAATGCAAGAGATGTTCCCCCACTTTGTCAAACGTGTCAAACGTTCCCAATGCACATTTTCTGCAAGGGCATTTTATTTGGCCTTCTGAAACAAATTCTGGATTTGATGCCGTAAATGATAAAAAAGTCTCCACACCCTCTACATATACTGGATTTAAACCAGAACCGTTTGGATTTATACGTTGATTTATCCATATGCGGTCACCTAATAATGATTGTTGACGACCTCGTTGTTCCATATTTTTCTATAAAATATAAATGCATTACTGGTTTTGAATAATTTGTTAGAAAAAACACTCAATCTAGGATAATTGTAGAGTTTACATCATAAACGACTGACGCAAACGTTTTATTGAGATAGACCTAAAAATTGACCATTTAAGAATTAAATATGTTGAGAATAAAGAAAAACCTATTACAAATATTGATAATTTTAATACTATATAAATTTTTTATTATTTTCATAGCACTAATATTATTGGTAATTATTACTAATTATTGGTAATTATTACTAATTATTACTAATTATTACTAATTATTGGTAATTATTGGTAGTTATTACTAATTATTGGTAATTAATACAAATTATTGGTAATTATTATTAATTATTACTAATTATTACTAATTATTGGTAATTATTACTAATTATTGGTAATTATTCCTAATTATTACTAATTATTACTAATTATTACTAATTATTACTCTTTACCGGTAATTATTGGTAATTATTGGTAATTATTCCTAATTATTGGTAATTATTACTAATTATAGTTAATTATTACTAATTATTGGTAATTATTACTAATTATTGGTAATTATTACTAATTATTACTAATTATTACTAAATATTACAAATTATTACTAATTATTGGTAATTATTACTAATTATTGGTAATTATTACTAATTATTACTAATTACTGGTAATTATTACGAACTATTACTAATTATTGGTAATTATTACTAATTATTACTAATTATTGTTAATTATTACTAATTATTACTAATTATTACTAATTATTACTAATTATTACTAATTATTGGTAATTATTACTAATAATTGGTAATTATTACTAATTATTGGTAATTATTACTAATTATTGGTAATTATTACTAATTATTGTTAATTATTACTAATTATTGTTAATTATTACTAATTAATATTAATTATTACTAATTATTACTAATTATTACTAATTATTGGTAATTATTACTAATTATTGGTAATTATTACAAATTATTGTTAATTATTACTAATTATTGTCAATTATTACTAATTATTGTTAATTATTACTAATTATTGTTAATTATTACTAATTATTACTAATTATTGGTAATTATTACTAATTATTGGTAATTATTCCTAATTATTACTAATTATTACTAATTATTACTAATTATTACTATTTACCGGCAATTATTGGTAATTATTGGTAATTATTCCTAATTATTGGTAATTATTACTAATTATTGTCAGTTATTACTAATTATTGGTATTATTACTAATTATTGGTAATTATTACTAATTATTACGAATTATTACTAATTATTACTAATTATTACTAATTATTGGTAATTATTACTAATTATGGGTAATTATTACTAATTATTACTAATTATTGGTTGGTAATTATTACTAATTATTGGTAATTATTACTAATTAGTACTAATTATTGGTAATTATTACTAATTATTACTAATTATTGTTAATTATTACTAATTATTACTAATTATTGGTAATAATTACTAATTATTACTAATTATTACTAATTATTGGTAATTATTACTAATTATTGGTAATTATTACTAATTATTGGTACTTATTACTAATTATTGGTAATTATTACTAATTATAGTTAATTATTACTAATTATTGTTAATTATTACTAATTAATAGTAATTATTACTAATTAATATTAATTCTTACTAATTATTCTTAATTATTACTAATTATTGGTAATTATTACTAATTATTGGTAATTATTACTAATTATTGTTAATTATTAATAATTATTGTTAATTATTACTAATTATTGTTAATTATTACTAATTATTGTTAATTATTACTAATTATTGTTAATTATTACTAATTAATATTAATTATTACTAATTATTACTATTTATTGTTAATTATTACTAATTATTACTAATTATTACTAATTATTGGTAATTATTACTAATTATTGGTAATTATTACTAATTATTACTAATTATTACTAATTAATGGTAATTATTACTAATTATTACTAATTATTGGTAATTAGTACTAATTATTACTAATTATTGGTAATTATCGATAATTATTGCTAATTATTGGTAATTATTATTAATTATTATTAATTATTACTAATTATTGGTAATTATTGGTAATTATTACTAATTATTGGTAATTATTACTAATTAATGTTAATTATTACTAATTATTAATAATTATTGCTAATTATTACTAATTATTGGTAATTATTAGTAATTATTGGTAATTATTACTAATTATTACTAATTATTTGTAATTATTACTAATTATTGGTAATTAATACTAATTATTGGTAATTATTATTAATTATTACTAATTATTACTAATTATTGGTAATTATTACTAATTATTGGAAATTATAACTAATTATTACTAATTATTACTAATTATTACTAATTATTGGTAATTATTACTAATTATTACTAATTATTACTAATTATTAGTAATGATTACCAATTATTAATAATTATTGGTAATTATTCCTAATTATTACTAATTATTACTATTTATTACTATTTACCGGTAATTATTGGTAATTATTGGTAATTATTCCTAATTATTGGTAATTATTACTAATTATTGGTAATTATTACTAATTACTGTTAAGTATTACTAATTATTGGTAATTATTACTAATTATTACTAATTATTACTAATTATTGGTAATTATTACTAATTATGAATAATTATTGGTAATTATTAGTAATTATTTCTAATTATTACTAATTATTGGTAATTATTACTAATTATTGGTAATTATCGGTAATTATTCCTAATTGTTGGTAATTATTCCTAATTATTGTTAATTATTCCTAATTATTGTTAATTATTCCTAATTATTGGTAATTATTCCTAATTATTGGTAATTATCGGTAATTATTGGTAATTATTGGTAATTATTACTAATTATTGGTAATTATTACAAATTATTCTTAATTATTACTAATTATTACTAATTATCGGTAATTATCGGTAATTATTGGTAATTATTGGTAATTATTCCTAATTATTGGTAATTATTGGTAATTATTACTAATTATTGATAATTATTCCTAATTATTGGTAATTATTCATAATTATTGGTAATTATTACTAATTATTAGTAATTATATGAATAATTACCAATAATTAGGAATAATAACATTATTACATTATTAGTATATTTTATTATTAATATTAAAATAATATAATTTTCTATATTATATACAATTTTCCTTTCATCTGTGTGTTTTCTGTCTCCACATACAAATAATACATATGGTGACAGAAAACACACAGATGAAAAGAGAATTGTATAAATAATATAAAAAATTATATTATTTTAATATTAATAATAAAATATACTAATAATGTAATAATGTTATTATTCCTAATTATTGGTATTTATTACTAATTATTAATATTTATTCTTAATTATTAAAAATTATTACTAATTATTCCTAATTACCATTAACTATGAACAATACAAATAATTTAAATTTATTAAGTAACAAGACAATGTAAACATAATTAAATTACAACTAATTAAGAATAATTTAAACTAATAAAAAATTTAAAATAAATATTAAATTAAAATGAATATAAATACCTTGAAATTTGATCTGAGGTTGATCTCTGATCGTTCTTGAAAACTTCAAAATCAACTCCGAAGAAAAAAAATTAAACTTGAGAAATGCTCAACTCTAGAACTAGAATTTTGAGAGAAGAAGAAGATGGAGTTTCAGAATGAATTGAAAAAAACGGATGAGGGTATTTATAGGTTAGATTATTTGCGATGGGTCCATTTGCGACGGGCTACCCGTCACAAATACCTTAGCCATCATTTAATACGGTCAACGGTTAAATAGTTATTTGCGACGGGACCCGTCGCAAATAACCACCTGCCGACATACTATTTGCGACGGGGGAATATGCCCGTCGCAAATACCTTTTACCGCCGCCGGTTATTTGCGACGGGCAATAACCGCCCATCGCAAATATGTTTCCCGCGATTTGGCGCGCAAACGCGCCAGTTCTTTTGCGACGGGGAAAGCAATCATGTCGCAAAAGGCTACTTATTTGCGATGGGCAAATACCCCCGTCGCAAATACCCATTTTTCCCGTAGTGAAACCATGATAACCTCTTAGGGTTGGAAATTTTGGTCATTATAGGTTATTTTTATTTAGGGATTCTCCTTATTTCTTCCCCATTTCGAAGTCATACCTGAGATGTGTTTTTCAAATCATTTATTTCTCTTCCCTTCACCTTCCAGGATGGATTCTTTCCAATTTCATCATTAAATTTCAAGGTAATGGATCCTTTATCCTTATCTTCCTTTATTATCAAGATTTCTTCCAAGATCCCTTTTCCCCCTAACCCTAATTAATGTAGTGGCAAAGATCCATGTCCAGGGATCTCTAAAATTTGTGGAATTTGGATCTTAGGAATTTTAGGGTCTTTTTTCAGCCTATTATATTTGATTTCATTGAAGGTGACATAATCTCATCAGATGAGATACGTTTTTCCATCTCATTCCATTTTATTTGAAGAAAGCATAGATTATTGGTGTTTTAAACTCTTTTATAATATAGGTAAATATGATATATATTATCTAGACATTTTTATCCAAGGATTCACAAAAATTATTATGGTTTTAATTTGGAATAATTGGTGGGTCTTATAATTTAGTGTAAATTTTATTCTAAATGTTGTTTTATACTATCACGAATGAGCCTGAGTACCCTGAAAACACGATAACTAACATGGTCTTGACATAACGCAAAGGGAATTCCCAATCCCCACGGGTCAGTGACTAGAACATAAAGTCATACAAAATGGAAGAAGGAATTATTTTTCCACTAATAATGTGGTAGTAAAAGATATAAGTCTATAATGCATACAAAATAAACTCCACTGGGACAACTGTATCAAAAGTAAAACATGAATAACAGCCCAATGTAACACAAAAAAGTACCAGAAAAGATAAAAAAATTCCCAATCCCCAATTCTCAAAACTATATATGTCCATGTATAAATATCTATAACCACCTCCAAGTGGTGCTTTACCCCTGCTCAATCCTTGAAGGAGATAATCTACAAACACCTAAAGGCATGGGTAGGGTGTGAGCTAAAAATCCCAGTAGGGTCTCACCATGAATTCTATAATAGATTCCAATATCAAATAACCAAATAATGTTCTTTCAATTTTCAAATAAATAGGTTTGGAATTTCAAATCATAATTTAAAACAATTAATGTCACACATTTCATGTAACACTCCAATCTTCCACGGTACGTTTCCCTTCGAATAATGCAATGGCGTGCATTGTACGCAACTTCGAGATTTTAACACACCACAACCAATCAAACTAGCCGTTATGAATAGTAATACCTACTTTTTTAAATTTTATAAATTCTATCTCTCAAAATGGACTTCATTTTTGGATTCGGAATATCGAAATTAGCCTAGGGTGACATTTTGGTACTTTTCGGATAACTTTCATATTTTGATGAATAGTGAAAATTACTAAATTTTAATTAAAAACAACTTTTTTAATCAAAATAATTAATAGTGATAAATTATGAATTTGAGTGGTTTTAAAGTATATTTAGAATATATTTTTACCATTTCATACAATGTGGGTCATTGAACATAATTTCACATTTAAAACAGACATAAACAAGTGCCAATCTTTTGATAGTTATTATCTCTTAAAAACACGCTTTTTGTTTTAACAATGGGAATTAATTTTAAATTAATTTCTGCCACTTCTGTGTTTTGAATTTATAAAAATGGATTCCATATTTGGAATCAGGATGTTCAAATTGTGTAAATAGGTAACTTTTATTTTTAGACATTTTGGATAATTACTTCGGTAAATATTTTATTTACCATGGTTAAAGGGTAAATCCGGTAAACAAGGGTTAAAAAATAATATTATAATAATAATAAATTACCCTAAAACGTGTCTTAACCCTATTGGTTAATACATGGTCGACCATGGGTATCTTTGGGTCGATTTTGGGACCCCATGGATCCACTTGTAAGTGATAATGACACTTTATTTTAATTAAGTTAAAATAAATACAAAAATGACACAAGCATATATCTTTTAGAAAAACAATTTTTACATAGGGTTATATATGTTTTATTTTAGACTATAAATATTCACTAGAAATATAAAAGGATTACCTACATAATTATATTTTATTTATAATTTTTGGACATTAAATAAGTTAATTTATTTATGACACAATGGTGATGCAGTAATTACCATAATAGTGAAAAATTAGAATAATTGATATTATAAATACCCAAATAAATATAATTTGAGACTTTTGTTGAATTACACTAATTTTATAGGTTACTATGACATATTATTATTGATGTAATTAACTTTTTTCGAAGTAATCATTCTGTTATGTGTTTCAAAAAAATCAACTATTGAATAATGTCAAAATTGACATAAAAGTGTTTTTAAAACAAATATTATATTATTAATTGATATTAAATTCCTAAAAATCTAAGGTTCGGCCAAGAGACTTATATCATGATATTTATATCATTAATGGACCACTTGGGGGTCGCTTGGATGTATATAGTAAGTTTATTAACTATATAATATAAAAATACAAAGTGACATGGTAAATGTCAAACTAATTAACTAAGAGTTAAAACTAAAAGATAAGGTTAATATAGTGACCCAAACCTGTCTAAATTATATTGGATGAATGGTTTTAGATCTATCCCCACCTTAAACTTTTAATAATCAACTTTGAAGCCATTAAAAACCGAATATGAATTTATTATAAATTAACATTTCTAGATTTTCCAAAGGTGCCCCTCACCCCTCTTATAAAAGGGAACTCCCCCTTCTCATTTCTTCACACCTTCAAAGTCTTTTGGTTCGGCCAACCACTGCCCAAATACTCTCTCAACTTCCCTCAATACAACCTAGAGGCCTTAGTTTGATCAGAAATTCAACCTAAGGATCCCTTTTTATCAAATCAAAAGGAAGAACCCGAAGAAGAGGTAATGTTTTCACCGCCCCTTTCCAAGTTCCTTTCTTCTTCCACTTCTTCTTTCTTTGTTATTAACATTATAAAATAATAACTCCAGTATCATATATTTACTGTAATGTTATTATAAATATGGTACAACCATATTCAGTATTCTATCCATCCATTGAATAACATGTCACCATACGTGTGTACGTACGGCTTACCGTCTCCACGTCGTGGTGTAATTGTTATTCAATTTATTATTATTTGGATGGGTATAATAATGATGTGTAACTCATGTAAATAATAAATATAACATGATAATGATTCTGTATATATTATATACAATCCAATTATATATTATTTTAATATCAAAAGAATGATATTGTCGCTCGTGCGTACGTACGGACTACCGTCTCCACGAACGCGATGAGATTCATTCTCCATCATATCCATTCAAGTATAATTATAATTTGATGATTTAAAAATTGTATCTAAGGACTTGATATCATTCTGGATATGAATAATATACATCCCATTAATAATTAATATGGCTCACATAACAAAGAATATAAAGTAAAATGAACCCGTTAACACCCGAAATGACGATAATTCTAAGATATTATTAACAATTCAATGTTAAAAGATCATATATGATATCATATTAAAGTAAATTATTCTTGTATAATTCAATAACAATTATTTCACCATTATACAGGAGGTTAACCTACCGTCGACCAAGGAAAAAGTACAAAGTAAGGGATTTTCTTATCTCACTTTCAATTCCGTGAGATTTCCATTGTTCGCCACTAAATTATTGAAAGTGGTGTATTGTGTACTGCCATTTGATATACATTATCATGATTCTCTTTATATTCATGATATTATGTAAATCATTTGGTGGTTATTAACTTTTGGCCATATGACTCAGTTGATTGACGTGGTAAGGAGTTTCTTATCTCACTCTTAATTTCGTGAGAATTCCATTGTTCACCACTTATTTATTGCATGTGGTGTATGTGTACTGCCCATGATTGTATTCATTATGTAATATACTTTAATTTATGGGTATTTACATCATCATTTTATGATCCTTATTTCATGGGTGCATGTTTCATAAGTTACCAAATGGATAAGTGAATTTGAAATTTCAATTTCCAATTATTCAGCTTTACGCAAACTTCATTGATTATTTTACTCCAAGATTATGTGTGGAATTACTATTCATTTTCTTATGTCATATTTTCCACTCCCATTTCTATGGATATACTTTTGATACACATAATCACTCCATTGATAAATTCTCAAGTGATCGGTATGAACTTGATAAGAGTAATTTTAACTCAATCTCCATTTGTTGAGTTAAATATCCAATTCATTGGTGTTGTTTTTACAAGAATATGTGTGAATGTAATCTGATTGATTTAAACTAAATATCCAATAATATTGAGTGTATTTATATTTTTCACACATAATTATGTCGTTGATTTATCCTTGACCTAAGGATACGACCTTTATGAGACATTTCATCTCAATTTAAATTCCATTGATACTTCTTTGTTGTTATACACCAAATCACTTTTATGTGGTGTATATAATGTACTTTGACAAAGTATATCATGAATACCTTTATTCTCATGATATTAAAAAGTTTTTATTACCTCAATTATTTGTATTCAAGTGTCGTTCTTTTGGTTAGAATCTCTAACTAAAATACCATTTTTAAATATTTTAAAGACTTATTCTTCTAAATCTTTCTCATTAATGTCCATGTTTTAAAAAATGGTTTTAAGGATTTATTTACATGGACATTAAAGTTTTAAAATTAAAACTCCTTTTAAAAGTTTCAAAGTGGTATGGAACACTTTGATTCAAAAATCTATTTTAAATGGCTTATTGAAAAATAATGTGAATTTTAAATGTTTTCAAGAAAAGGGTGATATTTCTCTCAAATAGTTTTGATGATTATTTTCATCTATGTAAACATCCTTCATTATTCTTGATTGAGGTTAATGTGATACAATAAAATATTCCATATTGTATCGAATGAGTTATGTTTGACTGTGGATGTTCTATTTTTATACCATTCATGGTTTGAGGTAAAAGTATTGACATTTTGTATGCTAGTTTTAATAAGAATGTTTATGTTATGTTTAAACATGTTCATATGAGGAATGCATTGGACTTAATAAGTGACGAGTGGAGCCTACTATAGATCCTCGATGAATCGGTAGGTCTCATGAGACAAACTAGTGTCTTGGCACAAGGCCTTGACAAAATCTTATTTGTAGTCTTGGCACGAGGCCTTGGCTATGTGGTTATGATAGTCTGGCATTATGCATTCCATCATTACAAAAGTGGTTATTGATATTGCATGTGATTATTCGATTAGTAGAATATCCATGTGAATAAGTAAATGGCATTATTTCATTTTTCTTTTGCCATACTATGTTTAAGTTCAAGTTTAAAAGGCTTTTGTTTTAGTTATACATTGCCTTAAAAGTTTATGCTTATTTTTGAAAGTTTCCACTATATTGTTATCCTTACTGGGCATTTGAGCTCACCCCTTTTCTATGTTTTATTTTTCCCAGGATGTGAAGAAGTAAGTTATGAATGACCTGTAGGGATAGTATGTGGGGATATGAGTGTGGAATATGGAGAGTATGTTGTTGTAGTAGTTTTTCACTTTGTGATGTAATGTAAAACTTTATGAATATATCTAGTGCTCACAAGGCTACTAAACCAATCGGTCTTTCGAGATTTGATCTTTCTTGTGATCATGCCAATGTTAAGTAATAATGCACCGACTCTGGGTAACTGGTGTCGGGGCTTTACAGTTGGTATCAGAGGAAGTTTAGTACAAACCTTCGAAGCTAGATTTAGATAAACTCTGATTAGAGCACGTAGACCTAAGATGAACTTTGAGGATTAGTATAGAATAACTTCCTAGAATTTTGGTATTGTAGAGATTTTGTGAGTTTTCTGAGCAATACATCCCTGTCTGGATACGAGCAGGTAGAGGCGGCTCTGGCACAGATGTACTTAGGGGTAAAACCCGAAAACACCACTTTGAGCTAGACTCAAACGAGAACTAGTGCACGACAACGGGCCTTGCTGCACTCTTGGTTACGACACTCCCGGGGGATATGCTTAGGATAATTTACATTTTCTTTACAAACCGATTTAAGTAATATATATATAAGATGAGAGTAAATGACCTTGGTTAATCCTAATATGTTTCAAATTGAGAATATGGTGACATGTTAATCTCTAAATGATTTTACGACTATTGTTACTCACACAATGCTTTCTGGTTTTAGTCAATGGCTGGATTCCAAGGAAGTCATAGTGACTTTGAGAATGATGTACAAGGTGGGAATGATGGTGGCAATGAGCAAAAAAATGGAATGTTGATAGGCGTAAAAGATATCGTCTTTATGCCAAATCAGTTTTCCAAAAATATGATCAACAACATATATATTAACCAAATCCCAGACTCAACAAGGAAGATAAAGGTGATGAATGATAAGAGCTCCAGAAATTGAGACCATGGAGAAAAGAACCCTCAATTTTCATCATGCAGGAAATGTGGAAGGAGACACCCAGGAAAGTGTCTCAATGGGACAACGAAATGCTTTACATGTGGGAAGGAAGGACATAAAGTGAAGAATTGCCGAAGAAAAATGAAGAGTACTATGGAATAAGATTAAAATGGTCCCAAGAGTCCATTTACAGTCATTTGCCGTAAATGTAGGGGACCTAGACATTACCCGAGTGAATGTACTATTCTATAGGATATTTTCTTGGTCAAAGAAGAAACTATGTGGAAATAAATGGTTGGAGAAATGTTTAAAAAGTATTAGCGCTCCTTGTTGATTGGTTTACTTTGGAATAATTATCTCTTGTATTTGTAACCCCGCAGTTTTCCATGTGAGAATGATATTTGAGGAAGAATTGTCTCTTCTCTTGTGGATATAGGTATAAATAACCATTTGGTTTTATATGATCATTGGGGTTTGAGAGAATTAGAAGTTATTATAATTTGGGATGAAAATGCAAGGTATGATATAACATTTGTGGTTAAATTATGTTATTTTGAAGAATTTATCTCATTTTGGTAATATTATAAAATATAGTTTTTGAAAAAGGACTACACATAGACCGTGTGACAACCCATCGCGTCGGACAAAGCTGTGGGAATCGAAACCACAACCAAAGTGCAATTGGGATTTATCGCCTACCACTGAACTACATGAAGTCCCTGGTTAGTGTGACTATTTTTTTAGTTAAATGATTTTATTGATCAATAATAAGTTGATTTGGGTTCTTATGTCTTATCAAATGAATACCCTTGGTATAGGAAAATGATTTTGTGATTAAGTGATAAATGTTATTTTGGAAGATGTTCGCTTTGTTGGGAACACTATATGACCAAGGAAAATAGAATACAATGGGGTTTCATTTGTAGAGTAATGGTAGATTTTTATCTACATTTTTTATTGTGGATTTATAGTGATTTGGGGTATTTATGGAAATGATTAACCTATAACAGAGAATATGTGATGATGTTAATTACTTTTAAGTATGTGACTTTAAGAGTATTTGATGTTATTTGGAGATACAATTTAACATGGGAGACTACATAATCAAATTATTCTATGTTTTGGGTTTCAATATTAGTTTGGATTATATTGAAGGATTTTAAGGATAATTGATTATTGAATGTTATTTATTTAACATTGGGGTATTGTTGGTTTAATTTTAGAAATTAAGATTAGTGCATATTTATCTCAAGGAATATCCTTTTGGGGGATCATTAGATCTTTCACTAACCATTTTGGTTTTGATTAATCTTCAAAGACAATGTAAATATATAGTTTATCCTGCATGGATCATGTGATTCTATAGAAGTTTATTCTAGCTCTTCCAGTGTGACCAAGTCTTCTTGAATACTCATCGTTTAAAAAAAATTGAGTTAGTGGTGGAAATTTATTAAAGAATGAAACTCTACTTAAAAAGTAAGTATATCTCTTAATGTTCTTAGTCAATATCATAAATGAATTCTCTTCCTTATGTAATGTAACTTAAAACAAAAAAAATGTTGTCCATTTACTTTCCTACTAGGAGACTAATGGTCGTTTGTCCCAACACAAGTTTGTGGTTTTATTATTTTTAACTTTCTCCTGATCATGATTTCTATCCCTCTCCATCAGAACTTGACACTTAGTTTATCATCCATATCAATGTTTTCATACATGGAATCCGAGTATGGGTTATCTTGGATGACCTCTATACCTCTCTTTCTTTCTTTTAAAGTGATAGTTTTATTGACTCTTTTTCCGATGTGGGACTTTCCATTATATTCCCAAGAAAAATTTTAAAAATTTCGAGGATGCAATTTTTTGAAGGAGGGGAGAATGTAACACCCCAAGCTTCCATGGTACGTTTCCCTTCGAATAATGCAATGGCGTGCATTGTACGCAACTTCGAGATTCTAACACACCACAACCAACCAAACTAGCCGTTATGAATAGTAAAACCTACTTTTTGAAATTTTATAAATTTTATCTCTCAAAATGGACTTCATTTTTGGATTTGGAATATCGAAATTATCCTAGGGTGAATTTTTGGTACTTTTCGGATAACTTTCATATTTTGATAAATAGTGAAAATTACTAAATTTTAATTAAAAACAACTTTTTTAATCAAAATAATTAATAGTGATAAATTATGAATTTGAGTGGTTTTAAAGTATATTTAGAATATATTTTTACCTTGTAATACAATGTGGGTCATTGAAAATAATTTCACATTTAAACCAGACATAAACAAGTGCCAATCTTTTGATAGTTATTATCTCTTAAAAACACGCTTTTTTGTTTTAACAACGGGAATTAATTTTAAATTAATTTCTGCCACTTCTGTGTTTTGAATTTAGAAAAAATGGATTCCATATTTTGAATCAGGATGTTCAAATTGTGTAAATAGGTAACTTTTATTTTTAGACATTTTGGATAATTACTTCGATAAATATTTTATTTACCATGGTTAAAGGGTAAATCCGGTAAACAAGGGTTAAAAAATAATATTATAATAATACTAAATTACCCTAAAACGTGTCTTAACCCTATTGGTTAATACATGGTCGACCATGGGTATATTTGGGTCGATTTTGGGACCCCATGGATCCACTTGTAAGTGATAATGATACTTTATTTTAATTAAGTTAAAATAAATACAAAAATGACACAAGCATATAGCTTTTAGAAAAACAATTGTTACATAGGGTTATATATGTTGTCTTTTGGACTATAAATATTCATTAGAAAGATAAAAATCTTTCCTAGATAATGATATTTTATTTATAATTTTTAGACATTAAATAAGTTAATTTATTTATGACACAATGGTGATGCAGTAATTACCATAATAGTGACAAATTAGAATAATTGATATTATAAATACCCAAATAAATATAATTTGAGACTTTTGTTGAATTAAACTAATTTTATAGGTTACTATGACATATTAGGATTGATTTAATTAACTATTTTGGAAGTAATAATTCTGTTATGTGTTTCACAAAAATTAACTATTGAATAGTGTCAAAATTGACATAAAAGAGTTTTAAAAAAATATATTATATTATTAATTGATATTAAATTCCTAAAAATCTAAGGTTCATCCAAGAGACTTATATCATGATATTTATATCATTAATGTACCACTTGGGGGTCTCTTGGATGTATATAGTAAGTTTATTAACTATATAATATAAAAATACAAAGTGACATGGTAAATGTCAAACTAATTAACTAAGAGTTAAAACTAAAAGATAAGGTCAATATAGTGACCCAAACCTATCTAAATTATATTGGATGAATGGTTTTCGACCTATCCACACCTTAAACTTTGAATAATCAACTTTGGAGGCATTAGAAACCGAATATGAATTTATTATAAATTAACATTTCTAGCTTTTCCAAAGGTGCCTCTCACCCCTCTTATAAAAGGGAACTCCTCCTTCTCATTTCTTCACACCTTAAAAGACTTTTGGTTCCGACAACCCCTGAACAAATACTCTCTCACCTTCCCTCAATACAACCTAGAGGACATATTTTGATCAGAAAGCCAACCTAAGGATCCCTTTTGATCAAATCAAAAGGAAGAACCCGAAGAAGAGGTAATGTTTTCACCACCCCTTTTCAAGTTCCTTTCTTCTTCCACTTCTTCTTTCTTTGTTATTACCATTATAAAATAATAACTCCAGTATCATATATATACTATGATGTTATTATAAATATGGTACAACCGTATGCATAATTCTATCCATCCATTGAATAACATGTCACCATACGTCCGTACGTACGACTTACCGTCTCCACGTTGTGGTGTAATTGTTATTCAATTTATTATTATTTGGATGGGTATAATAATGATGTGTAACTCATGTAAATAATAAATATAACATGATAATTATTATTTATATATGATATACCATCCAATTATATATTATTTTAATATCAAAAGAATGATATTGTCGCTCGTGCGTACGTACGGACTACCGTCTCCACGAATGCGATGAGATTCATTCTCCATCATATCCATTAAAGTATAATTATAAATTGATGATTTAAAAATAGTATCTAATGACTTGATATAATTCTGGATATGAATAATATACATCCCATTAATAATGAATATGGCTCACATAACAAAGAATATAAAGTAAAATGAACCCATTAACACCCGAAATGATGATAATTCTAAGATATTATTAACAAATCAATATTAAAAGATCATATATGATATCATATTAAAGTAAATGATTCTTGTATAATTCAATAACAATTATTTCACCATTATATAGGAGGTTAACCTACCATCGACCAAGGAAAAAGTACAAAGTAAGGGATTTTCTTATCTCACTTTCAATTTCGTGAGATTTCCATTGTTCGCCACTAAATTATTTAAAGTGGTGTATTGTGTACTTCCATTTGATATATATTATCATGATTCTATTTATATTCATTTTATTATGTAAATAATTTGGTGTTTATTAACTTTTGGCCATAAGACTCAGTTGATTAACGTGGTAAGGAGTTTCTTATCTCACTCTTAATTTCGTGAGAATTCCATTGTTCACCACTTATTTATTGAATGTGGTGTATGTGTACTGCCCATGATTGTATTAATTGTGTAATATACTTTAGTTTATGGGTATTTACATAATCATTGTATGATCCTTATTTCATGGGTGCATGTTTCATAAGTTACCAAATGGATAAGGGAATTTGAAATTTCAATTTCCAATTATTCGGCTTTACGCAAACTTCGTTGATTATTTTACTCCGAGATTATGTGTGGAATTACTATTAATTTTATTATGTCATATTTTCCACTCCCATTTCTGTGGATATACTTTTGATACACATAATCACTCCATTGATAAATTCTCAAGTGATTAGTATGAACTTGATAAGAGTAATTTTAACTCAATCTCCATTTGTTGAGTTAAATATCCAATTCATTGGTGTTGTTTTTACAAGAATATGTGTGAATGTCATATTATTGATTTACACTAAATATCCAATCATATTGAGTGTATTTATATTTTTCACACATAATTATGTCGTTGATTTATTCTTGACCTTAGGATACGGCCTTTATGAGAGATTTCATCTCAATTTAAATTCCATTGATACTTCTTTGTTGTTATACACCAAATCACTTTTATGTGGTGTATATAATGTACTTTGACATAGTATATCATGAATCCATTTATTCTCATGATATTACAAATTTTTGATTACCTCAATTATTTGTATTCAAGTGTCACTCTTTTGGTTATAATCTCTAACTAAAATACCATTTTTAAATATTTTAAAGACTTATTCTTCTAAATCTTTCTCATTAATGTCCATGTTTAAAAAAATGGTTTTAAGGATTTATTTATATGGAAATTAAAGTTTTAAAATTAAAACTCCTTATAAAAGTTTCAAAGTGGTATGGGACACTTTGATTCAAAAATCTATTTTTAAATGGCTTCTTTACAAATAGTGTGACTTTTAAATGTTTTTCAAGAAAAGGGGGATATTTCTCTCAAATAGTTTTGATGATTATTTTCATCTATGTCAACATCCTTCATTATTCTTGGTTGAGGTTAATGTGATACAATACAATCTTCCATATTGTATCGAATGAGTTATGTTTGACTGTGGATGTGCTATTTTTATACCATTCATGGTTTGTGGTAAAAGTATTGACATTTCGTATTCTAGTTTTAATACGAGTGTTTATGTTATGTTTAAACCTGTTCATATGAGGAATGCATTGGACTTAATAAGTGACGGGTGGAGCCCTCTATATCTCCTCGATGCATCGGTAGGTCTCATGAGACAAACTAGTGTCTTGGCACAAGGCCTTGAAAAAATCTTATTTGTAGTCTTGGCACGAGGCCTTGGCTATGTGGTTATGATAGTCTGGCATTATGAATTCTATCATTATGAAAGTGGTTATTGATATTGCATGTGATTATTCGATTATTAGAATATCCATGTGAATAAGTAAGTGGCATTATTTCATTTTTCTTTTGCCATACTATGTTTAAGTTCAAGTTTAAAAGGCTTTTGTTTTAGTTATACATTTCCTTAAAAGTTTATGCTTATTTTTGAAAGTTTCCACTATATTGTTATCCTTACTGGGCATTTGAGCTCACCCATTTTCTATGTTTTATTTTTCCCAGGATGTGAAGAAGTAAGTTATGAATGACCTGTAGGGATAGTATGTGGGGATATGAGTGTGTAATATGGAGACTATGTTGTTGTAGTAATTTTTCACTTTGTGATGTAATGTAAAACTTTATGAATATATGTAGTTCTTCCAAGGCTACTAAACCAATCGGTCTTTTGAGATTTGATCTTTCTTGTGATCATGCCAATATTAATTAATAATGCACCGACTCTGGGTAACTGGGGTCAGGTCATTACATTTCAAATGATAGAAATACTTTGAACAAAGGATTTATTTTACAAATGATAGAATATTTCTCCAAAAATATAAGTTTTTATTTTATATAAAATGGTTTATATAAATCATAAGGCATGTAAAAAAGTTTAGAACAATTGCATATATTCATTTGAAATACAAAAAAGTGATCAACATGATCATATTCATAATATTGTATGATAGTTACAGGCTATACAGACTCTACACACAATGTAAAACAAAAAATATGTACATATTCCCCTTTGATATCAGAACAAAGTGGACTCATATCCATCCCATAAGAGATGTGATGTACTGATATGATGTTTTAGAGAATTTTAAATCATAATGTTTCTTCTAAATGACTCACTAACTACATAATGGTTTCTTGTTTTCTAAAAACAAAAAAATTATTCTCTATTTATTTTAAGACTTATTAAAATACAATTCATCCCATTATCCATTTCAAATATTCCAATTTTACATTTATAACCCATAATGTGTTCTTAATCAAGAACATACCTTTAACCAAGATAAAAGAGTAAGGTTTCTATCAGTACCATTTTAAATCATTTTCACAAATAGTTATTTTAAATCAATTCAAAATTCATTTTCACAATTCATTTTCAAAAAATAAATTCAGAAATTTATTTTTTCAAAAATATCCCTCAATTTCATAATAAAACACTAATTCAATGGAATTGGTGTTTTTTAAAAATTTTCCATCAAATACATTTCAAAATTTTATTCTATAATTTAATTCCATAAACACACCCCAATTCAATGGAATTGAGGATTTTCTAACTTCATGCTAAAACCCCATTTTTAGAACCCCTATTCAATAGAATTGGGTTTTTCCAAAAAAAATCATTTAAAATACATAAAATAAAACCAACTAGATTAATTTAATTCAAATTGTTAAAATTAAATAAAAAAATTTAGGGATAATAAAAATTGGGCATCATAACAGAACAACCTACCATTCTCTTGGAAACCGAAAGCTCACAATGGAACCCGACAACAATAATGAAGGTGAAAAAGATCTTGGAAATCAGCCTAGAAACAAGATTCAATAACATGGGGTTTAGATCCATATCTCCCGAGATTACATATCATACTCCTAAGAGAGATGGAGGAAGACATGAAGAGGAAGGGAGAATGTTTACCCAAAAAGTCACACCACAATCGCTAGCGTGACCAATTGAGGAATGAAATGACCCAAAAGAGTGTGAGGGCTCCCAAAATTCATGGGGAAGGATCTTGGGTCAAGAGTAAATAAATATGGAATGGAGGAAATAGTAATTCATCTATGAAACCTATTTAAAAACAAAAGCGGAGACATTACATGATGTGTAAACCAATTACACTTTTTGTAATTGAATGAATCCCAAATTCTATGAAAAACTCATCACCTTTTGATAAAATAAGTTTTATAATTTTTTTTTAAAACCCACATGTTGTTTAACCAAATTACATGACATGTAATTCTATAAGAGACCATAGAGAAAGCTAGTTGTATACTACGAATCCAACAAATCTCTAACTTCACCATCATAAGTCTCCTCCCAATTCCTTCTCATCAATGCCTAGATAATGAAAAAGGAAAACCATGATAAAGTTCAAAATGTACTTCTCATAAGAGTAATAGGTTGTTATAACCTCCCCACCATATAAACTTACTATCCCCAAAAATCCAATGAAGAAGATTCCAAGCTAAATAGATAAGGCCACTTCCCTCTCATCTGTGCCTCCCTCTCCCACATCTCATGAGAATCAAAATTGTGCTTCCATAACACATGAACAAAGGTATTGTCCTCCTGTGAAGTAACTTGGATTCATAATCAACTATATTGATTGTTTATTTAGTCATATATAAATATGTTTCAATCTAAAGATCACTCTAACTCAGAACCTGAGGGGGATCATATAGATACTTTTGAAGCTGAGATTAATTAAACATGTTATGTATCAATTTCCGCTATAGTGGAATTGCTAAATGTTAAGAAACGTTTCCCACCTATTCAACAACCTCAAAAGATCCCCCAAAATGAGCAGCATGTTTCCCTTTCCTCCTAACCCATTGATGACCCAATTGATGTGAAAATTTCAAGAATACCTAGTAACCCACTAATAATTATAAAGTTCTATGGTGAAGATCAACATAAGACTTATATCATCTCTATTCCATCAAAATTAATTGATGAATAAATTGAATCATTTTTATCATCTCTTGAATCAAGCTTGGTCGAACCAAGTAACTCTCACCAATCTCCAACAAAAACAATGGTGATCTGTAAGGATAACCATACAAGGCCTCAAATGTATCAATTCTTAACACGAATTGGTAACAGTTGTTATAAGAAAACTCAACTAGACAAAAATGATCATCCCAAGCTCCAACAATGTCAAGAACTCAAATGTGAATCATATACTCAAGAATATACATACATATTTATATCTATCCATCAGTGTGGATATGGTATTTCATACTCAAATGGATGTGAGATCCTAGTTCCTCCTAAAGGACTCTTGAAAAATGAGAAATGAACCGAGGATATCTGTCAGAATCTATAGCTTATGGATCTCCGTACAAATGAAAAATATATTTCACATAGATATTTCCCAACTCCTCAAATTTTTTTGGTATCATGAATGGGTATCAAGTGTGAAAATTTAGTTAGTCAGTCGATCACAAATCATATTGCATTCTTATTTCTCTGTGTATATAGAAACCCAACCACAATGTCCATAGAGATCTCATACAAATTCCATGTAGGGACTCGAAGTGGATGAAGTATACCTTAAGGTTTCTGATTCTCAACATTAAAATGTTAGAACGTATAAAAATGAGAAACAAACCTAGTAATCCCCCATCTCATTCCTACACAACAGAACTACCACCTCATGTCATAGAACATCTTCATGAATCATGGGTGTACTGCCTACTTGAAGCTATTAAAATCCGCCATTACATCTTTCCTTATCGAAGAAGGTTCCAAAAATGGTTCTAAAATAATAGGATTCCCTCTTTTGAGAATGACCATTCAATAACGGTCTCCCCACAACTAAGAGAGTCTATAATTCTACAAAACTCATCATCAACATATTTTTCTTGAAGAATTAATTCAAGAAAAGTGGAAGTAAATTGAACATTGCCTGAGGAAACCTTATCCCTTGATTCCTGGACTCCTATATCCAAATGTGAAAAGATATCCATCAATTTATACTCTTCTGATGATTCTTTCAGTGCCTGGGTAGGATGTTTCCTACTCAAGGAATCATCAATGAAATTCCCTTTCCCTAGGGTATTAGATATGTCGAAGTAGATGGATTGTAAGTATTCTAACCAACACCTATGGGGGAGATTTAAATATTTTTAGTAGAAGATATAAATCAATATCTTATGGTATAAAAACATGGTAATACATTATCCATAATTTTAATTCTATAATCTTTTATGTACGTACATCAGAAATACATGTTCATGGTCATGGGTTGGATAATTTTACTCATGTGGACTAAGATGATGAGAGCTATAAGAAATGACATGATTATAATATATTAGAACGTAGCCCAAGCATGAACTCGATGTATAAAAAAATACCATACAACCATGCTCGGCCGCTAGAAGCGTCTACACCAACATAATAGTCCAAAAAAAATAACTCAACAAAATATGTCTGACATTTCTGATCACAAGAAAACATTAATCCCTTCTAAGTTATTGAAGTCATTAGAGAAGCCAACATTGATAATTCCTTTCAAAACCAAACAAGACCAAGAACCTCCAAATATAAAAGACATTTCATGGTTTATCCCAATTCATAACAGCCTTCACCTTCTCGGGATCAACTTATACTCCTTGTTCTCACACCATTTGTCTTAATAACATCACTTCCTGAATCTAGAAATAACATTTTGAATGCTTGGAATATAGTTGGTGATTTGTGAGGAAACTAAAAACAGTTCTCAAATGATGCACATGATCCTCCTCATACATAGAGTAAATAAGGATATCATCCAAAATTAATAACACAAAGGTATCAAGATACTCATGGAAAATATCATTCCTCAAATCCATGAAAACTGCCAGAGAATTGGTTAGACCAAAGGGCATGAAAAGGTAATCATAATGTCTATACCTGCTTTGAAAGGAGTTTTATGAATGTCAGATTCTTTGATCCCCAATTGATAGTATCCAAATCAATGTTAGATATTGGAGAACCACTTCTCTCCCTTTAACTAATCAAATTTATCATCAATAAAAGGAAATATATACTTCTTCTTCATCATAACATGATTTGGTTTTCAATAATCAAAATAAAGATAGAGTGAACCATTAGCGTTCCTAGTAAATTGTACCGGTATCTCCCAAGGTAACACACTCGAGCATATAAATCCTTTAACTAGAAGATATTCCAAGAGGGAATTCATCTCTTTCATTTCAATTGGTTCCATGTGGTAATAGGGAATATAAATTGGTTGAGTACCTGGTATTAAGTCAATAGAAAAATCATCCTCCCTTACTGGGGGTAATCCATAGAAGTCAGAGGTAAACTTATCGAAAAACATGACAAAAACATGAGGGATATATCTACTCAATGATTACCACTCTAGATAAAAGTAAAACATCATTATCACATTCCCCAACCCCAGATAAGAAGGTCCAACTCTGCTCAACCTTGGGTCCCATTCTCCTTGGAAGATATGACACACACCATTAGGTGTATTAAAGCAGACACATAGAAGATAAAAATTAATCAATGATTTATTAATAATGATTCAATCCATTTAGAATATGAATTCAAACAGTTTTATGTCAAGAACCAAAAAACTCCAAACAAGATCGTCATCTGATAGGGAGAAGACACAAGTGAGAATACCGAGAACCAAATCTCTATTTATACAAAGGGGTTTAGTAATATCCATTGTAGAAAATAAAATACCTATAGAAAGATTAAGAAAATTAACAATACATGTTGGAATAAATGAATCAGATTCACTAGTATCAAATAGATCATTCACTAATGATGAAGCTATAGTAATGGTACCTCTCATGGTCGATGGACTTGTATATTCTTCCTCTAAAGGCTATTACACTGCGTCAAGAAGTGTTATACTGGATTCATATGGTTGAAACCATTTTTCATGTGATTTATCGTATTGTGCTATAGTTTTAGAAGGTTATGATGATCATGTTCCACTATGTAGAGTGGAATAAACATGGAGGAATCCCTGGAAGTGACCTGATCATCTGCTTGAGCCATAGTTGTTGGGTGCCTCAAGACAATCCCACTTTGAATTTCCCAACCTTCCATAGTGGTAACAAACAAAATAACATATTTTAGGCACTGTAGGAGTTCTAGAAAAACCCTTATGTCACAAAACACAATGGGAGTCATCGCACTTCCTATTTCCCTTAATGCAATACACACTTCCATTATAAAAGAATGAACCTTCTGATAAACCTAAATTTCCAACCAGGTCCATCTCGACAATCAGAACTCTATCTAGTACATCATTATAAGAAGGAAGATTCATCAAGTAAACATAATAATGAATGTTCTGATGATGTCCCAACTCAAACCTTCATCCTTAATTGTAATGACCCAAATTTTTATTAATGAAAATTTCTCTTGATCTAATTAAATGTATTATAATGTAAAATAGTTATATAAAACATATGCACATCCTTGGTTTTATGTGTTCGGATTTTAAAATACCATTAATAATTTTTACTATGGCTAATATAGTTGTTGAATAGTTATCACATGATTAGTATAAATATAGGGCTTTAACAAATCCAATTTACTCGGAAAAAGAAAGAAATGACCTCTTCTTGTAGAAATGATCCATATGATTATCATTTTTCAGAGCTCAAAAAGGAGGTAGCATCACTGGGTTTCTCTCTCGACTAATCCCAAGCTGAGCTTAATCATGTTCAGCTTGAATGAAACCGCCTATGGGAGAAGTGGAAGTTAATAGAGATTACCACCTAAGCAATGTTATTCGAGCCACCCCAAAAGTCTATCACCATCACACATCTTACCCTTAGGACTTATGTGAGTGTTATAAGGTGTTATCTACCAAGACCCTAGCACAATTATTATTTGAAATATTTTTGTATATAATAAATAACATACATTCATTTTATTATTTTTACATTGTGCACAAAAAGTATTTTTTAGTTAATATTGAAATTCAATTAAGAAATCTATTATGATGAATTAATGGATTTTTAATTAAATAATATTTTAATAAAATATTAATACTAAATAAATTTTTATTAAATATAAATTATTGTATAAGTTTTTATGAAAACAATTGAAATTTTAATTATGTTTTGAAAACTATTTTTGTCAAGACCCATGAAATTTTAATCAATGATGGTTTTTATTTTAAAATTAAAAATTCACATATTTAGAATATTATTTATATAAAATTAATATAATTTTTGGATTCAGGATGGATAAATTATGTAACGGTGAATTTTTCATAATTTTCTCAGACAGCCAAATTTTTGGATAAAAATTAAATACCGTTTAAATATATAATGTGTTTTATGACATCATAATGACCAAATAGTGATGTAATAAAATAATATAAAAGGTATTTTCGGCCAAAAAATGTACTAACCTTAAAATAATGTGATTTTAGATTTGTCTAATTATTTTTACAATTCCTTAGTGGACCCTTCAAGACTTATAAAATATTTAAACTTATTAAAATGATTCCCTTGAGAGTGTGACTCACCTCCACATAAGCGATGTGGCCTTAAAAACACATGTTTTTCCACATCATTTTAATTATTTTTTATTAATTAAATTACTTCTTCTAATACTTTTTAATAAATAATGGTTCTTTTTTTATTAATTTTATTAATTAATCAAGTTTTATAATTAATTGTGTATTATAATTCATAAAATAATTAATTTATCTCTTAATTTAATTTTATAGTTTAAATTATTTTTTTTATTTAGATTTTTATTTTTGTTCTACATAGTTAATAATTTAACAATAATTAAATAATTAATTAAGTCTACTTCTGCACATAATTGATATAGTTTTAATTTAATAGTGCATGTTTTAATTATTAATTAATTTTAACTAACTTAATGTTTTAAGTCATCTTTTAATAATTAATTAATTAAATAAAATATTATTGACCTACTTCAATTATTTAGTCTCTTTAAATTCTATTTCATTAATTAACATAATGGTTTAATAATATAATAATTATCTTTCAACTTTAAATTAAATTAATTTGATATAGTATCTATTTTTAAACAATTTTACTTTGTCGTTTTATTTTTTAAATTTTATCTTAACTTTTAATAATTTACTTGCTTTTTAATTTTATTTTTAGTATAGTAATAATTTAAGTCATACGAATAGAAATTATTAATACTTTAATTTAAGTTTCATTGGTTATATAAGTTTATTTAAATTTTATTTTGCTTTAATACAATTTTAGTTTTTATTATTTACTTTGTTCATATTCTATTTAAGTTTTAATTAAATTTATTTACTCTGTTTATTTTGCAGGTTCACGGTTTCATTTCGGTCACAGTGCCTTCATGCACCTCTTTAACTGTCTCACCGTATTCCTTTACGATGTCTCAGTTTTTCTACTGTTTCCCCTTTATGGTCTCTCCATGGCACCGTTTCCACCACACACGGTTTTTATTTCATGGTATTACCGTGACTTTCCTTTCACGGTGCCACTGCCACTAGTTACACCGTAATCCTTGCACCATTTCCCTTCCTTCCCTTTAGCACTTTAACTCTCTCACAGTAACTCCCTTTCTTATCTCACTGGTTTTCCTCCACGCACTGGTTTTCATCGGTCTCACCCTGACCCCGTTACCCTGCCATACTGACTTTAGTCACACCACAAGCATCAACCACTATTCCCCTCACACCATTTCCTTTTTCCTTTCAACTCATTCACGCACACACTGATTTCTTTCTTCTCTAAACCCTTCTCTGTCTCTGTTTCACTGCATCACAAACATTTTCATCATATCATTTTTCCGCATCAAACCATCATCTTTTCACCGTTTTCTTCTCTTCCTTAAGCTATTCAAACAAAATAAGACAATTTCAGAAAAAACAAGATCCAAATAGCTTCCACTTCCATAGAATCCCCAACTGCTACTATAGGGGATAAATAGCGAAGAAGAGTTTTGGACCCTGAAACTTGGGGAATACTGGTGGGTTGGTACAGGTAGATCTCAAAGCAAAGTCCCGCACCACCGGCTTGGAGTTGCTGTTGTCTGCCTCTGCTGAAAGTGCTACGCGCTAGAGCTGAGGAAGAGTCTGGTCTCCATGTGTTTCTCTTCTTGCGAGGAGGTCAGGCCTAATGTATCGTTGCTCACTTCTGGGTTTCTGAGGAGTCACCGGTGGAGGATGGGGAGCACCGCCAGTGTCGAGGAAGAGATCCAACCCGAGCCGCTACCTTGCTCGGACCAGAGTGGTTCCGCCGCACCATGCACTAGAGGAGGAGAGGAGATCCGAAGCTACTGTGCTCAACACCGCTGGAGAGAAACCACCACTGAAAGGGAGGGACGTCACTAAGGTCGAGCCATTGGTTGCGCTGCATCACTGGAAGGGAGCAACGACGGCTTACTAGAGAAGAAACCAAAACGCTCTCCCTTGTAGCGTGGATTTGTGGGAGGAGGTTTAAAAAAAAAAATAGATAAAAAATAATAATAATAAATATAAGGAAATAATAATAAAATTAATATAAAAGTAAAGTAAAAATAATAATTAAATAAACGTAATGTTAAAAGATAAAGTTAACTTTTATTAATTAAATTAATAGAATAGAATTTGTTAAAATTATAACTCAAAACAATTATATTATTAATAAATTAATAAATCATGAATTAAAATATAAAACTAAATTAATAATACTTGTTAATAATCAATTAATATACTGTTAATAGTATAAATATATAATTAACAATAAATAAAAATAAACTATGAAATATATTTAATAATATAAAAATATTTAAAACCTATGTAATAATTCTAATTAAAATATTAAAATAAAATAATTAATAAATTAATCTAGAAAATTAATTTCTTAAATAGTAATAATAATATTATTAATAAAATATAAAATATTGTCTTAATTATGTATTTATTCATATCGTTAATTTTTAATAAATAAGTTAAAAATGTTAAACTAAAAATTTTAGTTTTTCTTAACATAATTAAATTAACAACTTATTAATTAATTTATGTATTACCATAGTAATATTAAGTGGACAATATTATAAATAATATAAAATTAGATAATAATTATCATTTTAAGATATTTATTATTTAAATTTAATTAGTTTTAATAAGTATTATAATAGTAAAACTAAAAAAAATAAGTACATTACTTTCTTTGTGTATTCATTTATTTATTTTCTTTTTAGCTATGCAGGTTCATCCAGGAGACGGGTTTATGTCTATATTCATCTAACTAACTCACTGATAGTTAGTTATGAGGGAAATTCTAGCGCAACGTGTCTGTCGTGAAAAAACGCACGTGTACGGTGTGCTTGTGAAGGAATTTTAATGTCGGTGGAAGACAAGCGGTGACATGCAGTAGAAAACGGTTGATACAAAAGCAGAATAACAGTAAAAGTTTGGGAGGCGGTCATTATAAATTCCATTAACACATCCATCTGAGAGTAGATCGAGACTCTCATATGCTTTCCACGCTATACTTTTCGAGAGCGGAACCTACCAGGAGATGATAGAGCAGACATGGAGGCGAAGGAGCCCGAAGTCAGAGCATCTCTAGGGAAGTTCTTCTTCCCTCTATCTTTAGATTTTGTACTTTGTTTTCATGTGTTTAGTGTTGAAATCAATATGATCATAAATTGATATTTTCTCAGCTTGATAATTTGACACTATGGTTTTTATTCTTGGTTTCTTCAAATTCTTTTCAATATTTCAGAATCATAAAAATCCGCGAGATTGATTTATGATTGGACGTTTAATTGTTCAAACTTCAATTTATGAATTTCAATTTCATTAATTCATGATCAATTGGCGAAGTAAAATTTGAATTCATTTTTCGCTGCTTTTAATGTGAAAACATTGGGAATTTATGATGAGTTTATTTCTAGTTGTTGTTCTTTTTCATCTTCCAAGCAGTTGAATTAAGTTTTGGTGTACCAAACTCCAAAACATAATTCTTTGCCTATTGAATTTCATGGTGAGGGAGATTCTTAATAATTTCATGAAGTGTGACTGAATTAATTTTTTGAAGGAATAAACCATTTCAAGCAGTAGATTAAATCTCCCAAGTGTTTCATGTGATCAGTACTCCTTTGTCTTTATTACTAGGAATATTAGTTTGATTTTTCATCTATAGTTTATAGTAACTTTAGTGTACGTTAAGATCCTTTGTAAAATCTAGTTTCTTAATCATGATTTCAATTAATCATTTATATAAAAAAATATAAAAAGTAAAAAAGATGCTTTCCCCACTACTGACAACAGTGGGGGTTTAAAATTCACAAACCTTATAAATCACTCATTTTCCTTCTATGTGGATCAACCATGCACCACTATTCTATTGTACTTTAATAAATGTAATTTTGAGGGTATTGACGACCTCCGGCCTGCATCAAAATTTGGCATCGTTTCCTGGGAATGCAAGCACTGAGAGTCTAGGGTTTGAAAAAATATTAATAAAAATAAAATAAAAAATCATATAAAAAAATTTGCTTTAAAAAAACTATGAATTGGAATCTACTGCTTTCGTTGAACATCAAAATTCTGTATTAAAAGTGAAACATTGTGAGGTTAATATCACCTTTTATTTTTAAAAAAATGGAATATTATAAGAACTGGAATCACCAACTTGAGCCATTTTGTGTATGTTGTGGCTGTTATGGGCATACTGCCTGGCAGAGTGTCTATAACCAACCACAACAAATTGATTATATTGAAGAAAATGAAAAACAAGAGTTTAGTCCTAACACCCTAGCTAAAATTGACCTAAATGATTCTAAATTGGATTCTAGGGTGTAACTAATTAACAATTGGTTAACCCAAACCCATGAAATTCAACTTAGAGATTTTCAAGAGCGAGATCGAATAATGAAAATATTGGAAAACATGCTCTTGGAATTACAAAGAAGGGTTAAATAACAAGAAGAATTTGATGAAAAAGAAAAAGAAAATGTTTATAAAAGATTTTAAAATCAAATTGAAGAAGAGAGTGATAGTGAAACTAGGAAATAATAAATTCTATTTGAAAAATATGATTCTATTGGACTTAATTTGGAAACAACCAACTCACATAATGAAGAACACGTTATTGATGATCCAATAATGAAATTTAATGATGTTGAGTTGTATAATTTTTAAACTGAATTAAAACAGATTGAAAATGATAACCCAGTTCTTTTCATAATTCCTATATTAGATAAAAATAGTTTTTTAGGAGTTTTGAGAATGAGGTCACTCAAGTTGAATTCAAACTTGAAACTGAAAACTTTAATGTTAATAATTTTTCACCCAAAATTTCTGAAATTCTGAACATTGAGCCTGAAATTGATATTGGGTACACTTTGGAAGAGAACCTTAAGCTGGAAATCATAGAATCTCAAATTCTTCAACCTAAAATGATAACTTTTGTTCCATGTTTTGAAACTCCAAATCCAATAATTTCAAGAATATTTTTGGATAATGAGGATGAGAGAATGATATTTGATGAAAAATTAACTAATGAGTTTTCATTTCCCTGTTCTCATTGTAACCTCTTTTCTGAAACATTGTGTACTAAAATGGAAAGTAGTGTTGTCATTCATGGGGAAGACTGTTTGAATTTGATCAACCATGAAAAGGACATTATTGAAGCTGAATTGAACATTACTCCTCCTAATTTGAACTTCTTGGAACACACTAAAGACCATGTTTTAGAAAATGTCCCTTTTGAACTTGAACGTGAAAGATAGGTTGAGCACACACTTGATCTAGGAAGAACTGATTTAATAGACGCATTATATGTTCAATGTGAGTTAACAAATGAGGATCTTTTGAAAGATATTTATGACATTGTTAAACCTGAATCTTTGAATAGTGAAAAAATAAATTTTCTTCCCTGTCTGTCATTTTCATCCTCACATATGAAGGGTGTTGAGCCTTCATGTGTTACATATAGTAGTTTAGAGGGGGAATAATACTTGAGTTCCATTGTTTATTATTCAGTTCAGTACTTAAATGAATCCCATTTTGAACCAACTAATCAGGATTTACCCATTTGAATCCTTGAATGTGAACCTGTTAGTATTGATGTTAAAGAAGATAGTTGTGAGGAAATTTTCATACCCTTTGTAGCACCCAATACATTGCTTCCACTACCTAAAAATGATAATATTGAAAAATCTAAAATAGTTGTGGTAGTTAAGAGCACCGTGTCCATAACTGTTAATGGGTGCTGTTTAGGGATTTATCCAGTTAATGAGAAATTGATTTTAGTCTACTTATGTCTTGATGCCCAAAAATCTCATCTTTTTGTTAAACAAAATTGGTCCAAACACATGTGGTGGTTCCTATTAAGGAAACCACATCCACCTAGTGATTATGGTTAGTTGCTAGGTGAGTCTGGCTAGGGACTCTAAACCTAGTTCTGCATGGGAGGCAACCCATGTTTCTTCTCTTGTTAATAAACAAAAATTTGTAATTAAATAAAGTCTAAATTAAGACTTTAAAATCACTACTTCATAAGAGTAAAACCATGCTCTTTTGTTTACATTTTTGTACAATTTTGTTCCAAATAATCGGAGGCATTGTTTCCTCCTATATGCACTATCTCTACTAGATTTTTGTTCATAGTTTTCATGTTTTGTGTTTTTAGGATGCTGCTGTTGTGTAGTAATGGAGTGGAATTTCCAGGATCATTTCTGAACAAGAATTTAGTCAGGGAAGTATTTCAACTTTCTACATTTATTTCTACTCCTTTTTTTATTAATAAAATTCTCCTCACTAAAAAATAACGTTTGTTTTAAAAAAATTCTTCTACATTTTTTCTGAAAATATGCTTCATGTCACTAACTTGAATTAAAATTTTTCATGTTCTTGTAGCTGTTAAGTAAAAATCATTGTTTAAAACTCATTCACTGCATGAAATTAAGTGTGGGGGGTACATGCTTGATGGTAGTTTTGTTTTTTATTTGGAACCATTGAGTATGTGGGGTGTTTAGCATGGAAGTTGTATGATTTATTGAATATCTAACTGAATAAATCTTTGATAAATTTTTTTACACCCAATTAAATGTACATCCACAAATCACATGATTTTTCTTGAGTTGAATTGAAGAAAAATATTCACTGGATTTTAATGTTAATGGGTGTACTTGTCAATGAAATTATTTATTGTGGAAAACTAAATTTTTGAACTTCATTTATACCCTTTATAAATGTCATATAGCTAATTAATTGAAAATATGTTTTGAACCTTAATTGATTAATTGTTCTTCTCAACTTTAGAAGTCAACTTTGGGGACAAAGTTGGGTTTTAAGTGTGGGGGAGGGGGTCAATTTTTGATTGTGCTTAACTATGCTTTAATGAGATCCCATCAATTCCCACTGCAACTTCAAAATTTTTGTAAAAAATGGATAAAGTTTTTCAAAATTATTGCATCATTTTAGGCTTTACATTTTACTCAATTGCGTCTTTCCTTAGGACAAGTACCTTGCTGATAGTTAAGATTTTCATTGAGTCTGAAATTAATGAGGTTGTATGATTACTAAGTGGTCTTTTTTGGTGGTTTGATGGAAATTTGGTTTAGGAACTACTTCTAGAAATGATATGGGTTACATGTTTGTGGAGCTATGATCATAACCTTTGGAACTGGATGTTTGATTCTGATTCTAGGGTCCTCTTTCATCATTTAATTATTAAAATTAGTTACCTTAATGAGTCAACGTAAATGAATTTTATATAAATCTTTTGAAACTGGAGTAATTTTGGCATCTGGGATCCCACAGTGAGTCTCTGAGACCCTAGATGCTTGGTGCATCTCTGTTTACTAAAAGACCTCGGTTCACCTTGAATAAGTGTATTTTTCATAGTGCTTATCACAATGATACATGGATTGGAGAAAATAAATAAAGTGTCTAGGGACAAAAATAAGCTCATTAAGGTTAGTGGAATGATGACTGCTAGATGAATAAGAGATCAATTGGTTTTTATGGAAATCATTTAGGTTGTATCATTGATGTGATTCACAAAAAAAATATTTTTTCTTTAAAACCTAGAAGATGAGTCAAGTTACAAGGTTCCTCTGGTTATGTTCTTAATTCCACATAAATTTTACCTTTTTTCACTTTTGGACTTTGCACTTGAGCCTAGATTGATGTTAGTCACTAAGAAGTTCCATATATGAGGCATGACAACTTCATTGTTTGATGATTCATAGTTTTCAATACTGTAGTGAGAATTTGTTCTAGGGAAGATTCATATGAGTTATTTATTTTCAAAGGATTTTAACATGTTACTGTCCTTTGTTTCAATTTGCTGGATATGTTACATTTTGAGCAGTATCATGAATATCATACTCTTGTTTTCGAAGATAATAAAACATGGTATTTTTTGATGACAAACAATGTTTAAGTGTGGGGGAATTTGATGTGGCCTTAAAAACAGATGTTTTTCCACATCATTTTAATTAATTTTTATTAATTTCATTACTTATTCTAATACTTTTTAATAAATAATGTTTTTTTTGTTTTTATTATTAATTTTATTAATTAATCAATTTTTATAATTAATTTTGTATTATAAGTCATAAAATAATTAATTTATCTCTTACTTTAATTTTATAGATTAAATTATTTTTTATTTAGATTGTTGTTTTTGTTCTGCATAGATAATAATTTAACAATAATTAAATAATTAATTAAGTCTTCTTCTGCACATAATTAATGTAGTCTTAATTTAATATTTCATGTTTTAATTATTAATTAATTTTAAGTAACATAATGTTTTAAGTCATCTTTTAATAATTCATTAATTAAAATAAATGATTATAGACCTACTTCAATTATTTATTCTATTTAAATTCTATTTCATTAATTAACATAATTGTTTAATAATATAATAATTATCTTTCTACCATAAATTAATTTAATTTGATATAGTAACTATTTTTAAACAGTTTAACTTTGTCATTTTAATGTTTAAATTTTATGTTAAATTTTAATAAGATAGTTGATTTTTTATTTTATTTTTAGTATAGTAATAATTTAAGTCATGCGAATAGAAATTATTAATATTTTAATTTATGTTTATTTGGTTATATATGTTTATTTGAATTTGATTTTTTTTTAAATTCAGTTTTAGTTTTTATTAATTACTTTGTTTATATTCTATTTATGTTTTAATTTAATTTATTTACTCTGTTTATTTTTCAGGTTCACGGTTTCATTCCAGTTACAATGTCTTCACGCACCTCTTTAACTGTCTCACCATATTCCTTTAACATGTCTCTGTTTTTCAACTATTTCCCCTTTACGGTCTCTCCTTGGCACCGTTTCCACCACGCACGGTTTCTATTTCACGGTCTTACAGTGACTTTCCTTTCACGGTGCCACAGCCACCAGTTACACCATAATCCTTGCACCGTTTCCCTTCCTTCCCTTTGGCACCATAACTCTCTCACAATAACTCCCTTTCCTATCTCACCGATTTTCCTCCATGCACTGGTTTTCATCGGTCTCACTGTGACCCCCTTACCCTGCCATCGTGACTTTCTTCACACCTCAAGCATCAACCACCATTCCTCTTCCACTATTTCCTTTTTCCATTGAACTCATTCACACACACACACACACACTGATTTCTTACTTTCCTAAACCCTTCTCCGTCTCTGTTTCACTACATCACAACTGTTTTTATCATATCATTTTTTCCACATCAAACCATCAACTTATCACCGTTTTCTTATCTACCTTAAGCTATTCAAACAACAGAAGACAATTTTGGAACAAACAAGATCCAAGTAGCTTCCACTGCCGTAGAAGCCCCAATAGCTACTAGAGGGGATGAACCGTGAAGAAGATTTGTGGCTGCTAAAACTTGGGGGAATGCTACTGAGTTGGTGCAGGTAGATCTCGAACCAAAGTCTCGCACCACCGTCTTGGAGTTGCTGTTGTCCGCTTCTGCTGAAAGTCCAACGCGCTAGAGCCGAGGAAGATTCAGGTCACCATATACTGCTCTACTTGGGAGAAGGTCACGCTGAATGTATCGATGCATGCTACTGGATTGTTGAGGAGCCACCATTAGGGGATGGGGTGCGCCGCCAGTGTTAAGGAAGAGATCCAACCCGAGCCGTTGCCTTCCTCAGAATAGAGGGGTTCCACCACACCACACACTAGAGGAGGAGAGGAGATCCGAAGCTACTGCGCTCACAGCCGCTGGAGAGAAACCGCCGCTGAAAGGGAGAGACATCTCTAAGGCTGAGCTGTTGGTCGTGCTGCGTCACTAGAAGGGAGCAGTGGCGGCTTACTGGAGAAGAAACCAAAACCCCCCCCCTTGCAACGTCGATTTGGGGGAGGAGGTTAAAAAAATTAATAGATAAAATTTAATAATAATAAATATAAAGAAATAATAATAAATTTAATATAAAAGTAAAGTAAAAAAATAATAAAATAAAAGTAAAGTGAAAAGTTAAAGTTAAATTTTATTAATTAAATGAATAGAATAGAATTTGTTAAAATTATAATTCAAAACAATTATAATAATAAAAAATTAATCAATCATGAATTAAAATATAAAGCAAAATTAATAATAATTGTCAATAATAAATTAATATACTATTAATAGTATAAATATATAATTAATAATAAATATAAATAAACTATGAAATATACGTAATAATTTAATAATATTTAAAACGTAAGTAATAATTCTAATTACAATATTTAAATAAAATCATTAATAAATTAATATAGTAAATTAATTTCTAAAATAGTAATAATAAAATTAATAATACAATCTAAAATATTATCTGAATTATGTATTTATTAATGTCGTAAATTTTTAATAAATTTGTTAAAAATGTTAAACTAAAAATTTTAGTTTTTATTAACTTAATTAAATTAACATCTTATTAATTAATTTATGTATTACCATAGTAATATTAAGTGGACAATATTATAAATAATATAAAAGTTGTTATTAATTATCATTTTAAGATATTTATTATTTAACATTAATTACTTTTAATAAGTATTATAACAGTAAAACTAAAAAAATTAACTACTTTACTTTCTTTGTATATTCATTTATTTATTTTATTTTTAGCTGTACAGGTTCATCCAAGAGATGGGTTTATGTCCATATTCATCTAACTAACTCACTGGTAGTTAGTTACAACAGAAATTCTAGCACAACGTGCCTGTCGTGAAAAAACTTACTTGTGTGGTGTGCTCGTGAAGGAAACTTAATGTCGGTGGAAGGCAAGCGGTGGCATGCAGTGGAAGATGGTAGATTCAAAAGAAGAATAGAATCAGAATTTCGGGACGTGCTCATTATTCATTACACAAAAACATCCATTTGAGAAAGGATAGAGACTCTCATACTCTTTCCATGCCATACTTTTCGAGAGCAGAACCTCTTGGGAGATGATAGAGCAGACATGGAGGCGAAGGAGCCCTAAGGCAGAGCATCGCTAAGGAAGTTCTTCTTCCCTCTATCTTTAGATTGTGTACTCTGTTTTCATGTGTTTAGTGTTGAAATCAAAATGACCATATGTTGATATGTTCTCATCTTGGGAATTGGAAACTACTGGTTTTTATTCTTGGTTTCTTCACATTCTTTTCAATATTTCAGAATTAGATGATTTTTGATTTGGTGTTTAATTTTTCACACTTCACTTTATGAATTTCAATTTCATTAATTCAAGATCAACTAGAGAAGTAGATTTTGAATGTATTTTTATGTTCTTTTAATGTCAACAACATTGGGAATTTACAGCGTGTTTATTTCTAGTTGTTTTTCTTTTTCAACTTCCAAGCAGTTGAATTAAGTTTTGGTGTGGAAAACTCCAAAACATAATTCTCTGCCTGTTGAATTTCCTGGAAAGGGAGATTATTCATAATTTCTTGAAGTGTGACTCAATTAAAGTTGTGAAGGAATAAACCATTTCATCCAGAAGATTAAATCTCCCAAGTGTTTCATGTGATCAGTACTCCTTTTCCTTTGCTGTTAGGAATATTATTTTGCTTTTTCTTCTATAGTTTATAATAAATTTAGTGTACGTTTAGATCCTTTGTAAAATCTAGTTTCTTCATCCTGCTTTCACTTTATTATTTATATAAAAAAAATATAAAAAGTAAAAATATTTTTTCCCCACTGCTGACAACAGTGGGGGTTTAAAATTCAGAAACCTAAGAAATCACTCATCTTCCATCTCTGTGGATCGACCTTGCACCACTGTGATAGTGTAGGTTAATAAATGTAATTTTGAGGGTTGTGACAACCTCTGGCCGCATCAATAAGAAATCTTCATATTTTAATAAGTTCCAACATTTTACATATAAAATAGTTTCTTCCACTCTACTTTTTCAAAAACCATGGGAAAAAACCATGGGATGGTTTGTGGCTTTGATTAGTTTATTGTGTGGTGTCCAAAACCCAAATAATGAATAATTCACTCTCCTTTAGTATATACTCCCACTCAATATTCCATTACTATTCACTAAAACCATATATATCTCGACCAAAAACTGACCTCCTATCTCTAGAATCCTTCCAAGGATCCTCAAAATCTTAATAATCCTCTCTCAAGCCTCTCCCAAGGCTTTGGTATCACACTTCCAAGTAAGGGATTTCTTCTTTTCCGATTTTTTTCAAGTTTATTTTTTTTATTATACCCTTTTAATTTCAATTAAATTTTTTTATATAATTTTTCACCCCCCCATACTACCCTCATTATGTTTAAATGATTATATACCCCTTTCTCTCTCAATAATCCTCCCATGTACACCTGTTACCATGTCGAAATTCCGTAAGGGATTTCTCTCTTCTCATTTACTTTCAACCAATTCTTTTATATTATGGATCTAAATTCTATTACATATGTTGGGATATTATGTTTCAGGACCCCATTACTATTTAAATTATTAGATACCCCTTTCTATCTCATCAACCCATTTTACGATTTGTATTTGGCGTCGTTATATGGTCAAGCTTACACCAAAACTTCCATGCCAAAATCATCATGTAAGTTAATACCATACCCATTTCTCTATCAAGGGTATTCAAATTTATGCACATGTACTTGTTGATTAAGGAATTACATTTATGTATTCCATGTCTCTTATTTGTCAAATAAATTATTATGTTTAATGAATCCATGTTTTATGATCCATGTGGCAGACTTGTGCATGAAATGAAATGATTAAGAAGGGTGTTCCCTGATAGCGCTCCAATGCAATGGGTATAGATTAGGATCATGATAAGTCAATTGAAATTAAATTTTACTCATAAAAATTCAAGTTAAATGAGGGTTTAACCATGATCCATGTGCAATGAGCCTTGGATCATGCTAATATCATGTTAAATATTGTTTCCACATTTCCATGTTATGATAATCATGCTATATCATGCCTTTATGTTCATGTTTCTCTTATGCTCCATTAATATGCCTATTTACTAACAAGTATTGTATTATTCATGTTATTCCATATTTAATCCCTTACTAGTCTTTATATATCACCTTTTTTATTCATGTACTCAGGTTATCCCATGCAATGCTAAGTACAAAAGAATGTTGTGGTCATGTAAAATAAGTTTTCAATAAAGTTGTTGTGTTTTTTGTTCTTATGTAATGTTCTTAATTTACCAAGACACTAGACCTATTTATCCTCATAGTTGTATTAAGTGAAATTTTATATAATGAATCATGTTTATGTTTATGTTTATAATAAAGAGAATGGTTGTTATATTAATCTTCTCATTAGATACTATCGCAGGTGAGAAATACACAATCTAAGGAAAATGGTTTTCATAATCTGTCCTGGTCCTGTTAGCCTGCTAGAGTTTGAAAAAATCAATTTCCTTCTCCAAAAACATTGAATCTAAATTCAAATATTTGGTGATATGAACCTTGAAGTATTTCCACTATAATCTCTCATGTTTGTTGATTGTCATAATCATGTCCTACCGTCTCCAGCTCTGTCCTTCCAGCACAAAGGTGGCACACATCATTTTGATTTTTTAGGTGTGTCTAAGAACCCAAAAAAACAATATATTATGCTCAACCATTCCTTATACTCTTGAGGATCATTTTATCCTTTGAACTATGTTGGATTCTAGTGAAGGAACTGTTGAGAAAAAAAATTTAGAACTTCCCTTCGAGGTACCATAGTTGGAGCATGAATGAGAACTTGAGTTGGTGATTATCCTTGTTGTTGGAAAGTACACACAACCACCTCAACCATATTAAGGTCCACGAGTTGATTCAGTCACTAAGGATTAGCAACGTCTTCCTCTTCGATAAGATTCTCACATTTTCTCAAATGTAGGATACTGAAAAATATCAAAAGACAATAAAAAAGACATCTTATTAACACTCAAACAAGGAAATAATGATAATTTATTCCAAAAGATAGACAAAAAAATATTTTTATTTCAACATATCCAAATGAAAATAGGTAAATATCATTAATAATCTACAATATGTTTTCCCTAACCACCCCTGAAGATTTATGTTTCATTACGGTGAGATCTATCTAGGAAATCAATCACAACTACCTCCTAAGTGCCGTCAAGACATCAAAAATGCATACTTACTTCAAGACAAAATCTCAAACTGGATCTCTCATACCACTCTGTCACAAACCATCCCATGTAACCCAACAAACTAATAACTGAGGTAGTACTGATATATTCCGAAGGGAATTCCCGATACCCATAGGTTGGTGACTAGAATCTAGCATCATAAAAAATGGAAGTGGGAATAAATTTTCCACTAAAAATGTGGAAGTAAAACTGATAAGTTAGTAATGCATAAAAAAGAAACTCAAAAAAGAGAATTTTACCTAAATTCAAATAGGCATAATAGGCCAAAATACCATAGTAGAGTACCATAAAATAAGAAAAACTACCCATGTCCCAATGAACACAACTCTCCAATTCTATGTACCAATATCTAGAACCACATCCAAGTGGTTCTTTACCCCTTCTCAAACATAGAAGGATATAATCTACACACACATGAAGGAACAGGTAGCGTGTGAGGTAAAAATACATGTAGGGTCTCATTATGGATTCCATAATAGAATCGATTATCAAACTAACCAAATAATGTTCATTCAATATTCAAATAAATAGGTTCGGTATTTTAAATCATAATTTAAAACAATTCATGCTACACATTTCAAATGATCAAAATACTTTAAGAAAAGTATTAACATTACAAATGATGTAATATTTCTCAAATAATAGAAGTTTTTACAAATGTATTAAATAAACACTTTCATATAAAATATTTTATATAAATCATAAGGCATGTAAAATATTTTTCAACAATGGAATATATTCATTTGAAATATAATCACTTAAGAAACATGGTCATATGCCTAAGTAGGTTTGATAGTTCCAAAATATAGGGACTCCACACTCCAGGTGACATGGAAAATATGTATATACACCACTTTTAACTCAAGACAAAGTGGACTCATCACCATCACCAAAGGGATGCGATGTGATTATATAATATTTTAGAACATTTTAAATCTTAAATTATTATCCAAATAACTCACTAACTACCTAAGGCTTTCATGTTCTCTAAAATGAATGATTGGAAATTTATTTTAATGTAGCTTAAAATATAATTCATCCCATTCTATTTCTCATATATTCCAATTTTACATTTAAAAACCATAATAGGTTTTTAATAAAAAAAACTTGTTTTTTACCCAGATAAAACCCTAAGGTTTCTATCAAAACCATTTTAATACATTTTCATAATTTGGGATTTATAGTCAATTCATAATTCAATTTCAAAATCCATTTTTACAAATTAAATTCAATAATTTAATTTTTCATGAAATTCCATCAATTTCACAATAAACCCCCAATTCAATGGAATTGAGGTTTCTCAAAAAATTTCCATCAAATTCATTTCTGAATTAAAATCAAAAATTTAATTCCATAAACACACCCTAATTCAACGGAATTTACTGTTTTCTAATTTCATTCCAAAAACCCATTTTTAAACCCCCAATTCAATGGAATCGAGTTATTCCAATAAAAAAATTGGAAGCCATAAAATCAAACCAAGAAATTTTTTATAACTCAAAAATTTTAAAAATTAAATAAATTAATTTAGGGTTAATAATAATCAAGCATCATAATAGAAACACCTACCTTTCTCTTAAAAACAAAAAACTTATAATAGAACCCACCAACAAGAATGAAGGAGCATAAGATATAGGAACTCAACCTAGAAAATGATTAAAACAACAGTAGGTTTATATTCATCATTACTAAGATGATCTGTCAAACTCTAAGAAGATAAAGAGAAAGACATTAAGAGGTAGAGAGAACATTTACCCAAAAAGTCACTCTGAAATTGAAACCACGACTGATTCATTATTTAAAGTAACAACATGGGGTTGAGGGCTCTAAAAAACCTAGGAAAGTCTCTTGGGTTTAGAGAAAAGAAATATCCAGAGGAGAAAATAACAATTAAGCTTATAATTCTATTTAAAAAACATTTGGGATTTTACATGATGTGTAACCCAATTACATGTCATGTTATTGAAAAAATCCCAAATTCTCTGAAATTTCCACTGCCATTTAATAAAATCAGATTTATTATTTTTTTAGACCTTACCCATTGTGTAACCACATTTCATTACATGTAATTCTCCAAAATACTGCAAAATAAGAATGTTTTATGAAGTGAATCCAACAAATCTCTGACTTAACCATCATATGTATTCTTCTAATTCCATCTTAGCCCAACAAAGATTATGAAAAAGTAAAACCATGACAAGGATTAAAATAAACATTTTAGAAGACTAACAGGATGTTACATATACATTCTAAATGTTTGATTAAATGAAAAAATGTGTTTCTTTATGATAAATTATTTATTCATAGTGTTTTGGATCAAATATGATTGACAAGGTGGGGTATTTCATTTTTTATTGGTTTTCCATTTTATTAGAGGGGTGTGTGTTTGATTTGTGGAATTTCTTAGTGACTTATTTAGTTATTTGGGTATGGCAGGGCCTTGATATTTTTTACGTGTTCTTGGGAATCCTCTTTATTTTCAAATGATTTAAAAATGGATTTCCAAAATTTTTAATACTATTTTTAAAATAAATTCCCTTTTGGTACTTTATGAAAAAGGAAATTCTTTGGTCGTTACCACCTAATGAGACCTATATTTATATATTGTTGATGATTATGTATATTTATAGTTAAATTAATTGTGATACATTTTTATATTAGTGTGAATTGGTATCTTTATTAATGAGGTTTCCAAGGTGAGATGGATAATTTGATTGTGCTATATTTCCTTGGGCCATGTTTTTTTATTGTGATTGATGATTACATGATAGTGTACCACCTACTTGAGTTATTTTATTGGTAAAACTAGACTACTATGTTGAAAAACAAGGAATGAGTGGTGTTCTAGTTTAGATTATACATTGGATAGTATCCCTTATTATATTGTTATGACCCTCGCAAGGGGTTGTCTCACTGATGAGGCTAGTTGAGAGTGATTATATTAATGAGTTGTTGGATCATAAAAAATTATCGTTATTGGTTTCAAAAATTCACATTGAGTATTCCCCAATTATTTCCTTTGGGTTTCCATCATTATATGTACCATTTGTTATGATTTATTTATTTCCTATTTTGCATATGAGTTACTCGTTTCCTAGTTTGAGCTTATCATTGCTACATTTTTTTTGTAATTGAATCTTGATGTTTCAAAGTTTCTTTAAAATCATCATTAATTCCTTTAATATTATTTATCACGACCTTACACTTAATTATGGTTCTCCTTGCTTTAATAAATATATGTTGGTGGTGTGTGTGTGTGTGTGTAAATTATTTTCAATGAAAAGGGGGTGGTTTGTTTAAAAAATAAGATATTTTAGAAAAATCTCCATTTAAAAAAAATTTCAAACTATTTTAGTGGTTCTATTTTAAAATTTGAATTTATTATTCAAATTTAAAACTTGAATTTTGATTTTAAAAAGTAAAAGATTAAGGAAAGAGATATTAAAGTTCAATTTATTTTGAAACATTGAAATCCTATTTACTTCTATATATTTTTATAATGGGATTATTGGATTCCCTTATAAAAGAAATGAAATGGGCTCTTGGTTGTACCCTACGTGTCTTTGGATCACACCTTACACAATCACATTGGTGGTTATGAAATCTCAAATTCTTATGCAGATTAGTGGGTTTTTTACTTTTGGCTTTAGTTGGTGATGTAATCTTGTGGGAAGTGGGTAGTTGTATATCCATGGTGGTGACATAGAGTCACATGGTGGTATCCATGTGGTTCATGGTATCAATGGACCAATTGGTTCATGTTGTTTATCGACCCCTTCAACTTTCAGCTTGTGTTTTAGTTTCATGTTATGGATTTTAATATTTTGTGTTGAATGGTTCCTTTCATTAGTGTTGTATTTTTAGTATTTATTATTATTATTTGTTTAAATTTCAGAAATGGTTGGATTATATTTTTGAAATTCTTATTCAATTGGCGTGATTATCCAATGCATGGAGACCACAGTTGCATTATTGTAATAACCCATTACCTTATTACAGTTACTTATTGACCCTTATTTTTGTTATAATTTATTTTGGGTTCCTTTTAGGTAGTTTGGGGTGAAATTTTGAATATTTTGGATCTTTAAGGGGCTATGCCTGGTTAGGGAGAACCATGCAGATTGTCCTAAGAAACTGTGCATCCAAGGATGTGCCACTGGAAGGGGATAATAGTTTGTCCAAACAATGTGAGCTCTCCATGAACCTATGTGGCTTCGAATGTAGGGGGTTTTTGGGCTGGATCATGGTTAAATTATCCTTGTGGCCAAACAATGCACCCGAAATAGATGCCCATGGAGGGCACATAGTTAGGGCACAAATTTACTACAAACTACGTGGCCCTTGCAGAAAACCATGAGCATGTGTTTTTAATCCCATGAAAATTAATTTTAATAACCTAAGACTCCTTATTTAAACCCTAATAGAACCCCATTCAACATTAATCAAAATCCTTGGTCTTGAAGGCTCTCAAGAATAAGGTTTCACTCATCCAACTCCTTCTCTCGGTGGGTCAAAGCATGGTTGATCTCATTCAGTCTTTTTTAGTTAAATAGATCTCCTATCATATGTTTTCCTACAATATAAACTATTTTACTCTATATATATTGATATATCATCATGTTATTTATGGATATAATCTCCACTTTGATGGATCTTGTTTCTAAGTTGTGTTTCTTAGTCTCCTACACCTACATTCTTTATTAGTGGATCCTACTATGGGTGTTGTGTTGATTAAATTATGTGATTAAATATAGGTGGTTCCATAAATATTTACCCTTAAACTAAAACCTTTAATTTCTTGACTAAATTTAAATGAGTATTCAAATAATTTTTATAACCAAAATTTGAGACTATTAGATTTTTGTATTTATTTTGGCATAGAATTTATGAAAAAATCGCTGATTTCAATGAAATTGAAATTCTTGGGAGAATTTGAAGAAATCACTTACTTGATTTGAAAAATTATTTGGTAAAATTTACATTATGTTGACCCTTGAAGCAAATTTCCTAAATTGAAATATGATTTTAACGGTCATGAATTTGATGAAAATTGTTATTTCATTTAGAAATGAAAAATCTATGTTGGAAACTAAAATTAGGTAATTATATATTTCATTAATTTTAAATTCTTTATATTCCAATGATTGATTGGTAGTTTAAATACTAATAATGGGATCTTATAATGGGGTTTATATTTAATGCTCATAACGGGATGCATTAATTTGGTGTATGTAGAATTCCAAATATGGGATATCCTATTGTGTTGAAGTTTGATTTCCCTATATGGGCTCCCCAAATAGGGTACATTTTTATTTCCTGAAATGGGATCGACTAATGGGGTGTTGATATGAATATGAAAATATGTATTTTGAGTCATTGTATTTGATTTTATAAATATTTTATTTATGCCAACTATTTTATATAAACTATACATTTAATTTATTTTTTGAGATATCTTCCATCATTTTCATTAAAATCGTGTTTTTTTAAACATCAACATGATTTTATATTCCTTGTTTTACTAAAATTTATAGAATAACTAGTTTATAGTTATGGTTTTTTATGGAACACTTGGTGAGGCCCTTCTGGGTTTTTATCTCACACTCTACCTTTTCCTTCCGGAATTTTTAGATTTTCATATGCCTGGTCCGAGAAAAGGGAAAACACAACATGGAGGCGGTGGATGTTCTTGATATTTGGGACTCAGAGTCATGGAGGTGACTGATATGGATATTATCAACTCATTGTTGGGGATATGCAAGATTTTATCTTGATATTTTTTGAGTACTTTGGTGGTGTACTATCTTGGGTTTTGTTTAACTATTGTTTCTAGTACTTCCTCCTTGATTAGTGTTGATCATACTTATTTGTATCAGTTATATTCCACTAATTTTTGAAAAAATCATTCCCTCATACTTATTTTATGATGTTATGTTCTAGTAACCAACCTGTGGGGATCAATAATTCTATTCGATCCATGTCAGAGCCAGCTTGGGTATCAAGGTACCGGGAAATCCGGGATGATTCATGATAAATTGATATAATGGAAAGTTTTGAATCTTTCCTTGATATCAGTATACAATTGTTGTGTCATGGTAGATAATATAATGTATTTTTCAGAATTAACAGGTAGTTTCGAGTGAGTGAATGACCAAAACTCATCGTAACAAGCCTTAAGTGACCATTGGTGTTTGGGAAAATCATCATTGTGAAATTTTTTGGTCTTATTCTAGTCTTTTACCTACCTCTGATTTGGGTTTTTTTTAAATCACAATCCGGAATTATGTTTTATGGAATTGAAATTCACGTATCTTTGATATTTTTATCCTTGATTTGTGTAATATTGATTATGATTTGAGTGTTGTTTATTGATTTTATTTAGCATCATGCCTCTATAATACATTTTAATATGCCGTAGGAGGAACTTGATGGTAAAACATAGTGAGAAAATCCTCTCATGTATCAGAATCATACTGAGATAGTGGTGTTTGTTGTCCATGCTCTAGGACAAGCACTGACACTCATTCCAAGTTAGGATCAAATTGTAAAACCTCAAAGGGATGAATCAAGAAATCATGCTAAAGATTTTATTTTCTTGAGGCCACCTAATTTCCAAGTCTCTAGAGATCCTATAGAGGCTGGGTATTGGTTAAAAAATATCAATATTCTTATTATGTTCATAGAAACACCTAATTTGATTAAGGTAATGTGTGTTAACTTTAAGATGAAAGGACATAATCGAAGATGGAGGGATTCTATGGTGACAGAAAAGTGGCATGTGGTATTTTAATTGAATGAATTTAGATTCATTTTCAATAATCAGTTCTATCCAGAGTCTATGGTCTTAGAAAATTCTATGTAATTTCTCAAGATCCATTAGGGTGACAATTTTGTGACACGGTACACAAACCATTTTTCTCATCTTATATAGTCTTCTCCTAAGGTAGTGAAAAATGAAAAGGTAAAGGCTCAAATATTTGATATGGCACTTCATTCTAACATATAATTTAAAAAATTCATATTGAATCTCACTTTGTATATTGAAATACTGGATATAGTGTTGATGATTGATCTAGACCCGATCAATGTGTCATAGTTGACAAGAGTTCGCTTTCCTCTTTGTAAATGTTTAGCGAGTTCCATTAAGTGGAAGAGAAGGTAATATAAACCTCATAGTGGATCTAGAATGTGCGAATCTTATTAATCTCTTACGGTTCCATACGTAGACCTTATCACTTGATTTTAGTGTGGAAAGGTCGGGCATTCACAATGGGTTTGCACTGAGGCACCCAATATCTGTATTTTTTGTGGTAGTTCAGGCCACATAACAAAGTAATGACATATCTTATCTACTCCATGTAGTGTCATGAGATCATTAGTAACTAAAAGATCCATGTCGAAATTAGATGATTCATTATTTAAGTGGTTCCAACCATAGGCATCCCAAATGAATCTTCTTCATAGAGTAGAAGAATCTCTAGAGGAAGCAGATGCAAATCCAGCAACCATGATAGGTACCATCATTATAACTTCATCATTAGTAAATTATTTATTTGATACTAAAATTTATCACTCATTTCAATTATCTCATGTTATAAACTTTCTAAATCTTTCTACAAAAATTTTATCTTATGTGATGGATAATATGAAACCCCTCAGAATGAAGAGAGTGTGAAGTCTTCAATGTCTTGCTTGTGTATTCATTTTTTCAGAGTTTGAAATTACATTGGATTTTTTGTTTCTCAAGATTAAAACTCTTTACATAATCCTTGATATGTATTTTATGGAATCTAATAACACCCAAATTGAATATTATATTCAACGACTCTCCATACCTACACCTTATGGGGTGTACCGTGTCTTTTAGGTAGAATGAGAAATGTGGTCAAATATAGTCGAGCTATATTTTCTAGAGTTGGGAAGGATAATATTAGTTTTTATTTTTTACTTAGAGTAATAATATTTGAGTGACGATCTCCATCCAATCATCATTGAGTTTTATGACATGTTTCCTTCGGATTTATCTAGTCTATCACTAGTAAGAGTGGTAGAGGTATCTATTGATTTCATACCTAGTACCCAACCGATATCTATTTCCTTATTATCAATATAACCGAAAGTGTTGAAAGAGTTAATGACTTAATCATATAAACTATTAGGTAATGTCTTTATATGACCATGTTTTCCACCTTTATCTATAACTATTATTTTTAAGAATAAATTTGATGGAACACATCACCTCCATGTTGATTACTTAAAACTCAATAATGTTATAGTAATGAACTTGTATCCATTAATATGGATTAGTGATATGTTTGAATAGTTAATAGGGGAAAAGTGGGTATCAAATATTGACATTTTTTCTGGTTATCACCAATTGAGGATCAAGGAATCTGAAATTTTGAAGACCACCATTCCAAGAAGGTATGGCCATTTTGAGTATCTTATTATACTATTTGGTTCAACTAATTCTGCTAGTGTCTATAGATTTAATGAACATAATATTCCATTAGTTTCTAAATTCATTTTAGGTGGTAATTTTTATGATGTTCTTGTTTAATCCAAAACCAAGGATGGGCATGTGCGTCATATGAGAGAATTCCAAGAAATATTGAGACATCATGGACTTTAGGTGAATCTTTCAAAATGTAATTTTTCGATACGGAAATTGAAGTTAATTGGACACACATTCTTAGAATATGTCATCTTAGTCATTACTGAGAAGTTTAAGGCTGTTATAACATGGGAGAAACCACAATTTTTTTTTGAGATGTAGATTTTCTTAGACTTTATTGGGTATTACTGTAGGTTTTCAAATATTTCTCAAACATGGATTAAAGGGAGGGAAGTTTTTTCGGAATGAAAATTTTTAGATTTATTTTGATTGGTTGATACATATTTTTCCTTTTGTTCTAGTATTAAATCATATAGAGGCTAAAGAAGGCTATGTAGTCTTCTGTGAGGCATCGAATTCCATTTTGGTCAGTGTTCTTATATAGGGTGATCATGTTGTATCATATGGCTCCAGATAGCTCAGAACACACTTGAATAATTATATGACCCATGATCTCAAACTCATAGCCTTTATACATGATATTAAGAGTTAGTGAAATTACATTTTCATATAATGGTTTACCATTTATTCCAACCACAAAAACCAAAGTTATATCATCTCTAAAAATGAATTGAACCTCCAACATATGTTATTAATAGAGTACCTCCCATCATTTTATTTTGACATTTCCTACACCTTAGAGATTGATAATGTTATTACTGACACTTTGGGTATGAAATTTTTGACCCATTCCATGAAAAAATCCTTAGAAGAGTGAAATTGGAAGGCTCTCATTGCTCAATTGATGTTAATAGTTTGGGAAGAAGTGTTTGAGGTTTTTTTTCTAGTGTTCGTTTGATCTTTTCACTTATCGAGATGATTCTTTAGGAATATTATATTGATGATTAATTACCTAACATTGGGGACTCTCATTATGGTGGGGAGACCATTGAAAAATGGAAATTCTTATATGAGGGAGTCCTATGTATTTTTGAACAAGTTTGTTTTTCCTTTTCCCATGAGGAAGGTTATAATGGAGGTTTTCCATAATTCCCAGTGGGTGGTGCACATAAGAACCATAAATATATTTTATGATATGCGTTGATGATTATGATGTCCATGTATGAGATAAGAAATTACTGATTTTGTTTCTAATTTTTATACTTATCGAAAATTCAAAGCTATGCACAAGAGACCCTCGGGTTTGCTCCATCCACTTCCAGTGCCAACTGGGATGTGATATGAGATCTATGTAGACTTTTTTGTTGGGTTTCAATGTATTCCTTAGAGAAATAACGCGATATGGATTTTGATCGATAAATTTAACAAATTGGTTAATTTTATACCCATTTGAGATTCAACCAATGTAAAGGATCTATGATGTATCTATATGTATGTGATTGTCAAGTTTCACGGAGTTCCATATTCTTTCACCTATAATAGTGATCCTCACATTACCTATCTATTTTGGAGGGGCCTCCAGGAGGCAATGAGATCTATGGTATATTTTAGCATGATGTATCATCTATAGAAGGATGGAAATATAGATTGAACTATAAACATATTTGAGGACATATTATGTGCTTTCATTCTTGACTTTGGAGGATCCTTAGATTTCTACATGGGAATGGTTGAGTGTCATTATAGTAAACATTACTAGTATGAAACTCAGATAACTCATTTTGAGGCCTTCTAAGACCATCCATGTCAATATATATTATATTTGTTATTGATTAGTGAATAATCCATGGATGGATTGTGTTTGGTCCAAAAGATAAATGTGATGATTAAGTTTATTTATTAGATTATGTTTATGACACAGAGTTGGTATAAATACTTTGTTGATTATTTTCAATGACTATTGATGTTTTCATTTGATGACTTGGTGTTCTTGAGAGTTTCACCTCGGTTGGGTCACCGATGTCTTGGAAATAGGGAAAGATTGTGTCAAGGATTGATGATAATTCGGATATTGTTGAGTGGGTGGGGAAAGAGGCTTATCATTTATCACATACACTACAATTGACTTCAATTCACAATGTGTTTCGTCTTTCATAGCTTCAGAAGTATCTTTTTGACTCTTCTCATGTTTTTATCTGATAAAACTTTGATGTTGAGCCTAATTTATCCTTGACTTAGCATCTAGTCATGATTGTTGATTTTAAGAAAATCGTACTTAGTGAGAGGATGATATATTTGGTTTGTGTGCTATAACAGCATGGTTTTGATTCACATGATATGTGGGATTGTGAGTAAATTATGGGAGAGTTGTGGAATCTTCAAATTAATATAGAATATTCATGATAAGATTTATACGGATAGAATATTCTTGTGGTGGGGAGGATGTAACATCTTGTTACCTTCTCACAGGTTTGCATTGACTCTATTTTTGTACATTAGTTAGGGTTTGTTTCAAGTTATTTCAGGTAAAATATGGAAAGGTTTTGTGCTTTAAGGGGATATTCATGGTTGGAACATGTTTATTGAAAACCATGCAGTTTGGCCCAGGAAATCGTGCAACTAAGGATGTGCCATTGGAAGGGGGAACAGTTCCTCCAAACCATGAATCATATCCCTCAAACTGTATGGCTTCTAACATTTGGGTTTTACATGGTTGTTGCATGGTTAAATTTACTGTGCAACCAAACCTTTCACACCACAATAGAATCCTAAGGATTCGGAATAATTAGGGCTCACAGTTTCTTCTAATCATGTGAGCCATGCAACAAATTGTGTACACCTATTTTTCATCCACAGTAAATTAATTTTAAAATATTTGGACCCCCCAGTTTAACCCCTAATCTATTGTAAGAGTGGGATCCCTAGAACCAAATTTATTATTACTTTTCGATTACCATATCATGGATATAGTGAGTTGTAATTGATATACTCTTACCATTATAGTTTATATATTTCTATGAGCACTATTTAAATGGTAATGTCCATAAATTAATTGTCATATCAATAGTTTATAGAAAATCTCATGTTATAATGAGAACCTTGAGATACTATGACATTAATCTTAAATATAAGTCATGTGGTCTAGATACATCATAATGAATAGACCTAGTAGATATCTAACTATCATGTGTTGGGGGATCATAATCATTGATATTTCTTCTCATGATGTTCACACTTTGTGATATCTAGTAGGTGAGATCACGAGGACATACCCACTAATAAGAACATTATGTTTTATGTGACATTGGTTATTCCTATCAACATACTTGTGTTTTGGTTTCCTAACTTGATATCATTATCAATGTGTTTTACTTTATCACATACTTTTATGAAAGGGAAAACCCATTATAATGAAATCATTGTAAGGTAGATTGTGTTGGGTGCATCATTGGTGGTATGAAATTGGATGAATGGTCAAGATAGAATTCATCTCTTTCATGTTGATGATTTAATATATCTCAAGACTGGTTGACTACGATGGACATACCTTCATAAATTCATGGCCAAGTTAGTTAGAGGTAAATCCACCAAGTTAGATCAACAAACAATAAATCAAGAAAGGATAATGACACAAGTGTGCGTCCAACATTATGAGATATAAAAAGCCAAAGATATTGTATTACACAGTATGTTTTCGTAGGTTTTTTGTCATTTCTATGACTATTTTTTATCTCTTTAGGGGCCTTGATGGATTTCTAGACTCTACTCTTGATTTGTGAATACTATTCACTACTATCGAGATAAGGTCCTAGAGAGTCACACACAATAGTGTGTTAAATAATCTACCCTATACTAGTGAATAGGTAAATAAGGCATGGTGGGCCCCACTATAGGGTATGAGGGTTTTCCAAGTATTAACAATCACCACATAATAAATAAATTCATTATTATTAAATTAAAGAATAACTGGGTTGAATTTATTTATTAAAATTATACCCAAGGTATTTAGTGAAGACAAGAAAAATAATATATAGATGAATACTATTTTAATATTTTAGGTTTTCATAATATTGGCAGGAATTATGAGTCGAGTTAAATGATTAATTTTTATCACATAATATATTTTATATATAATTAGTTATGTGATAAAATATATATAATATTTATGTCATAGTTAGTTCATCATAATTTATTATTTATTACATATTTAGTAGAAATTAAATATAAAGGTACCAGGGAACCCTTTCCAGGTATTTGATAATCCACTATATATAAGAAAAGAGAGGCTCTTGCACAAGGACTATTCACTACAAGTTTTTCAGAGCCTCTCTCTCCTCTCTTGCTTTCTAAATAGATAATTCATTGATCCAAGTGATCATATCAATATCATATCCTAGTACCGAAGGAATGTTGATGTAGTGATCACCAGGACATTGAAGGCATTGTCAGATCACTGTGTTAGCACAAGGAATTTGATGATCGATGCACTTATGGATTTTTGAAGTATGTGTGTATGTTCTAGAGGGATTATACTTTGGATCCATCCAGAAATTTTCATCATCGATGAGTGATGGATGAAAACGCTTTGATTCTCTAAATGTATATGTTCAGTTTAATTTAGGTTTTCTTTTTAATTCATGTGAGATCCTCATATTATACCGAGGCTTGGGTTACCAAAGACAATAAGTTTCATCACTCTAGTGATAAATTTTTTAAAATACCACACCCATCAGCTTCTACTGAGCATCGTAGTACCTTCAATTGGTGTCAAAGAGATCACGTGACTTTTTCAAGTAAAGGAAAAAATAGTTTTTATTACATTAAGTAGATTTTTTAATTTTGGCCCCAACAAATCTATTCTCAATTTGATCTGAGGCTAGATAACCATGTTACAACCATATCGTAAAAAAATTACAGATCAATTTAAAGTTCATGAGTATTAAAATATGATGACTATATATTGTTTTATATGTTATAATACCCAAAGGAAAGTGATATCTAGTATATACTTGAACTCCTCCATGAAAATAGTTATTTCTCACATATAGAATAGTGTTTTCTGGGTAATTTTATTCTTCCAATAGTGTTGTGGAAATTATAGTATATAATAATTATAATTTTATATTTTTATAATTATAATTATTCTTATAAATGTATTTTATTTTTGAATAGAAAAAGAAATTAGATTTTCTAAATTAATGAGTTGGTGAGATTTTTGGAAAACTCCGTGGGTGAATACATTTTCATTTGTCAAAAGAAATTAAAATATCAGAAAAATGTTTTTCGAATGAGGCCAAATGGTCAGACACCCACCCCGCCTCCCTCACCTTGGTCAAATCCAGATCGCACCAGGCTTGAGTGTGACCTCCCATAGAAGATCTAAGCACAACCACCTCCCTTCGATGGTCAATGCATGCTCACCACGAACCATCACCACCCAAAGTAACTTGTGCCACCATTTGTGGATCAGGCTTCACTTCCACTGGTTCCCGTGAAAACCCACTGTGGGCTCCTCTCCTTTCCCTAGATCTGTCTAGGCTAAACCAACACCACCGGTCGCCAGTATACGGGCTAACAGTAGTGGGTTACACCTGCTTCCTCATTTTCCTTAGGTTTTGTTGGACTTGAACCACCCCAGTGCAGGTCTACCTAACCTAGAACGGGTTTGGACAAGTCCACCTAACCCAAAAAATCTCTACACAGGCTTAGTATGGCCTGAAATAGATCTATATGGGATCAACCTGACTCATAGGGATTGTGCGGGGTTATAGGGTTTAGGTTAATAAAAATTAATTTAATTAGTTGATTAATTTTTATCATTAAATTAAATTAACTAAAATGTTAATTTTTTTAAAATATAACATTTTAACAGCAAAATAATTAATTAATTTAAATTTTGGTATTAAAATTAATTTAATTTTTGGTATTAAAATTAATTTAATATTTTGACTGAACAAAATAAAATATTTAATAAAATATTTGAATTTGGTTAATTTATTTAATTTATTTAAATTTACCTCACATTTTAAAATTTATTATAATTTAATTTTATCATTATTTCAATTAATTGTGTTGACTGGTCAGGAGAAATTGACAGAACTGTGTATGTCTTGTTTATTTTATTTAATTATTTATTATCTTCATGCAATTATTGTACTTAAATTAAATAGTATGTGAATAATAATTATTTCTCATTTAATATGCATTAGGGCCGACATGTCCATTTTATTAGTATGTATTTTTTACTCCTGAGACCCCCTCACCTGTATAAAAGTATTTTTGTAATATAAAGAGAACATTGTAAGTCATAGACCATGCCAATTTTAGGAAAAATGTTAATGAGAAGTGAACACAATAGATGGGATTGAGCAACTTTATAAGTCAAACTAAGACTCAGGTATAATACCCCTAGTTAATGGTTGATCCATTATGATTAAATGAATTAACCAGTTTTAGATGATCAAGGCCAGTTGGGAAAGTATTTATTCCATTTATGAAATTATTAATTGTTTTATGTATTTTCATGATAGCAGAAACACATAAAATAATAAACAAGAAAAAATGAATAAAGAATAGATGAATGTTTTTTTATTAATGTTCAATTGTGAGTGTGATGATGTAGTATGATAAAATTAATAAAAATGGATTACATCCATCCATAAAAATATGAAAACCCCCTCAAAGAAATATTGAGTCTTAAAATCCTTCCAATATTTTAATTTTAACATAACCCCCTGTTCAGTGTGCTTAGTCAGCCATAGTTGATGGTGCCTCCAACGATTAGGGAGTTATTATGAGAATGATTGGTTAAATTAACTAAATTTGGAAAAAAATGAGGATCAATATCTAGTGATTTTTAATATTTATAAGAATGAATTGAGTAAATCATATTTATTATTTTAGATGTTGTGACTTCACACAACAAATTAAGGAGCCACGAGTTAATTTGGTTGATCAATAAAATTTCTCCCTTTAAATTTCTGAGTAGTGGCGTAGCCATAACTCGTATACTATAAAGAGAAGTTCAAGTATCCTTTAAACTAGAATACTCAAGTTAAATAATATTCTAATTATAGTACAATGGGTTTCTAGAGTTTGATAAAATATGGGGATACATTTAATGATTTAATTAATTAATGATTAATATTTAAATTGTTTATCAAGATAAATGTAAAATCATCATGATTTTAAATTTATTTCCAATGGTAAGTAATACAACTAGATGCACTGTGATAATATTGGATAAAGAAAATTTTCAAAAAAGTATTTTTTTAAAGAGTAGTATAGACACTTATGCACATTACTACAATATAGTAAATTCAACATGCTATTGTCCCCAATACATGTTAATCAACCTCAGGAAGTGAGGGTGTAAAAATTCTTTCAGAAAACTCATGTATGATTCATGTGATGGTTGTGTCATAAATATTTTTTCAACAAAAAATTTGAGTTTTGGATACTACATTAGTACATGGATGATTTGAACTGTAGTCTCAACTCTGGGAATAATTCAAGGTGAAAGTGAATCGCAAATATGAATAGGTGATGATTACATTGGATATGTGTTAATTCAAATATGGATCATGATATTTTAGTGTATCCATTTATCAAATCATTTTTATCCAGTTAATTCAGTTTCTTCTAATATTAAAAAAATAGTACATAGAAAATGCTTCATTACCTTCTAGGTAAGATTTTACAATCAATAAGAACATTAAATAAATATTCTTCTTTAGTTATTATATTGAACAAGTATAAAGATAGGGAAAACGTCCAATGGAAATTTCCATGATAAAGACACCTTTACAACATACTTTTAAAAAAATAGGTATTATACAATATGTTATTTGCTTCTCATTAGTCCATGGATGTTTAAATACTATAAACTAAATCGAATAAGAAAGTAATCACTTATTCATCAGTGTATATTCATAATTATATGAGATATTTTAGTTATTATTTTTGGTTGTTAAATAAAATATTCTTATCACATATGTGTATTTAAATATGGTAATCATGTATGTATATAAATCTTACAAGAACTAAGCTACTTTCTCCAAGCATCTGATCAAGGGGTTCTTAAGTCAGTAGTGATAAGTACAAGACTACTAATTTACAACTAAATAATTCTAGTTGAAATTTTGTTATGTATTACAAATACATTAATATCATGTTTCATTTGTAGATACAGAGAAATTATTATAGTTTAAGAATAAATTTTTTTATGGTGTTTTATACTCAACTAATAGTTTAATAATTCTTGATTCATTGGAAATACCCAATGAATTTAAAATTTCTAGACTTATATAACTAGTTGTGGAAAAAAATACATTTTGAAGGAAATAAATTTTCCAGAAAAACTAAGTAGTTATCAAGTATAAACCTAGTATGGTTTTGGAATCTTCTGATTTAAAGACCTTGGGTATTATTAACACACTAATGTACCTATTTTTGGAAAAAGAAACATTTAAAAATAACGGTGCACCACAAATCTTTCAAAATAAGTTCAACTAGAGAGTGTGAACTATTCCAAGGTAAATGTAGTTTTAATTATACTTCATAATATTCCTTCAAGTGTTTATGGAATATGAAAGTGAATTATGGTCTATTCATGGTTAGTAGATATGAGTTTCATCGAGTTATCATGCTAAATAATATCTTGACTAAACATTCATCAATCAATATAATGTCACATGGAGTAAATCAGAAATGCACATTACCATATTCACATAATAGTTGTGATGATAATAAGGAGTATTTATGATGAGTATTACATGTTAACATTGATAAATAAAATTATGAATTGATTAATTCCTAAACTCACATTTCTATATACACATTAGACCCATGATGTAAGTAAAAGGATTATCATTGTTTCAATTTAAATTTATTATATATACATCCATTATACATCACAAATAGTTTCGTTATACCATAATTATATGTTAACTATAATGAAAAATGGATATAATATGAGTTTTATCATGATATAAATCCATTGTTGTGAGAACATGTGTTTATATTCCAAGTATCTGTTATGGATATAAACAAACATGCATCAAGAAAAAACAAAAAAAAAGTGTATCTACAATAATCAACTTAAAGAGTTCTAATTATATTACGCAAAACCCTAAAATATAAAAATATATATATTTAAGTTATAGTATATATTTATATAAAAGGGTTCACATCTCTATTCAAGATAGTGGTTTAAATATTGACATGGTATTAGTTAATGCCAGATATGAAAAAAAAGTTGACATAGGAACAAGCTCCAAAAGATCTCATGAAAGATGAATGTTCGTGAGACCCATTCTATGTTAAAAGGTTAAAACCATAGTGATTCATTTATATTCACCACAAAAGATGATACATTATTCATTGAGAATAATTATACCTACGAGTATGAAGTTTATGGAATCTTGTTGAAATTGATAAGATCGATTAAAGTTCAATAATGGATTCCAAGTGTTAACGTAAAGGGAGATTATTATTTTGAATACTAGGGTGGGTATTCAAGTGAAATTATACATGGTTTGTACAAGAGGGTTACCAAGAAGGATAGATTGGTTATATCAAGTTGTTACTCCTAAATACATTAGGATTCTAATTGTCTTAGCTAATTTCAGTTACCATATTTTTTAGCACTGGATGTTAAGACCACCAATTATGGAAGACGTTTATATGACACAATCAAAAAGTGGTGGCTACCCCCTAGAATGGAAATAAGGGGTGAAATGTACTCCAATATAGTTTAGGATTAATGTAATAAACAATATCATATAATATTCATTTGGAATTAATAGATTCCATGTGTGTAGCAGAGCATAGTGGGAGTGCCACTCTTTTCTAAGTGAAAAGTGTTTGGTAACATGTGGAAAACAATTTTTGTTCTTATAATTAGGTAGGACCTGAATAAAAGTAACACCCCATAGATTGACTTAAATTAGAAACTAAAATTAATAAAAATAGGATCTGATGAGGATGATTTAATGGTTGTTTACAACTAGTTAGTAGTACATATACTGAGATGGTATTGAAAAAAATACAAGTTAGTTTAATTTGAGGGATATTAGTTACTAGTGTAACATACAATATATATCTCTAAGAATACATGCAAGTTCATAAGAGAAGATTAATGTGGTTATTAGAGTTCCAAAATCTTTTTTGATAAATCAATCACGTATTCCATGATAAGTAAAATATATTATATTACCAAAATATAATTTATATTAGAAAAATACCAGTTGTATCCAAGAGTACTACAAGGGAAGCATTCAGAACTATTTAATTATACTTGAAGAAGTACATAGGATATATACCTAGTGTTAGGAGAGAAAAGGATACTGGTTTTCAATGGACACAAACTTGTCATCATTTCAATCAATGTGATCTAATATAAAAGTTAGGCCTAGGTAATGAGAAATAAAATCTCATTCAAGGCACTGGTATCCACTTCTACAAATATCAAGTGTGTTGTGGATTTTGAGATTGCCAAGAAGTTGTGTAAAACACACAATGATTTTTTCCAGTTCATGGAATAGTACCAAGTAAGTAATGTATAATCATTATATGTAAATTATAAAACTCTTATTATCCAAGATATAATGTTTTGATAGTGTAATAAGAGGATATATACCCAAGGTTTACATATCTTGAGAAGACTTACTCAAGGAGTTGTGGTCGCACATAGAATAAAAACCATGCAGAAAAGACTTGAAAGGCCCAGTAACTAAAGTCAAGATTGCAAAGAAACATGATATTAATCATGTAAGAGATAGAAAGGATAGTTAGAAAGTTGACAGTATCTCAAGTGTATTCCCTAGACCCAAATTATCAATACTTTTTTATTACCATATCATAGATATAGTGAGTTATACATGATATACTCTTACTATTATAGTGTAGAAATGTATGCATCCAATTTAAATGGTAATGTCTATATACTAATTTTAATATCAATGAGTTATAGAAGATCTCATGCTATAATGAGAACCTTGAGATACTATGAATTTAATGTTAAATATATTTCCTACAGTCTAGATACAAAATAATGATGGGTCACAGTTGATGCCTGACTATTAGGTGATGGGGGATCAAATGCATTGAGACTTCTTCTCAGGAAGTGTGCACTTTGTGATATATGGTAGGTGAAATCACAAGGACAAACCCACTAATAGAGACACAACATGTTTTATCTTTTATTGGTTGTTCCTATATATGGACATGTGCATTGTTCTCCAAACATGATATCATTATCAATGTGTTCCATTTGATCTTATACTTTGATGCGAAAGTAACAAACCATGATAATGAAATCATGGTGAGGTAGCTTGTATTGGGTTTGTCATTGGTGATATGATATTGATTGAATGGTTAATATAGAATTTTTCCTCATTGAGTTATGGTTGTAATATATCTCAGTCCTAGTTAATTCGAATGGTAGTACCTTCATAAATTCCTAGGCAATGTATTCAAAGGCAAATCCATCCAGTTAGATCAACAAACAATAAATAAATAAAGGATGATTACACAAGTGTGTACCATTCTTTTGGAGATATCAAAAGGAACATAGATTATGTTATATAGTATGTGTACATAGTTTGGATATCTTTTATATGACTATTCCTTATCTCCTTAGGGAATCAATTGGTTTCTAGAATCTATTCTTGATCTATGAATAATATTACCAACTATTAAGAAAAGGGCCTAGTGTGTCACACACAATATCATATTCTTGAATCTATCATATTCCATTGAATAGGTAAATAAGACATTGTTGGACCCACCTTGAGTTCCGAGGGTTATCCATGTATTAATTATCACCAAATAATAAATAAATTCTTTATTATTCAAGTATAGAAAAAATGGGATAATTTTTTTATAAAAAAATATTCAAAAGGTATTTAGTGAATGGAGGAAAAATATTATATGAACGAATATAATTTTAACATTCTAGGTTTGTTTAGTATTAGATGGAATTATGATTTGAGTTAAATGACTTGGTTATATCATGTTATATATTTAGAATATATTATAGTTATGTGATAAAATATAAATAATATTTATTACATAATTAATTTTCCATTATTCTTTATTAATTACTTGTTTAAAGAAAATTTAATATATGAGGGTTTGGGAACCCTTTTTGGGTATTTGAGCATCTACTATATATAGGATGATAGAATATCTCACACAATTAATATACACTATGATTTATTTAGAGCCTCTCTCTCCTATCCAATTTTCGAGAGAAAGAATCAATTGATCCAAGTGATCATATTTATCTCATCTTCTTGTATCGAAAGAACATCGATGCATTGACCATTGGGACATCGAAGGAATGTTTGGATCATTGCACTATCACCTAAAATTAATCAATTGATGCTCTTATAGATGTTTTAAGTGTGTGTGGATGATCTATAGAAATTCTAATTCGGATCCTTTAAGCAACAATCATTGGTGATAACGGCGTATGAGTTTGATTTGATTCTAATAGGGTATTTATTCAGTTAAATTTTTAGGCTCTCTTTAATTCAAAAGAGATCCTAGGACTATATCAGAGATTAAATCACTAAAGATGACATTTTTATTCTCTCTGGTGATAAAATTTTTAAATCCTCGACCCATCAACATTCACTGAGAACCTTAGTACCTTCATAATCGACCCCTAATCGACTGTAATCGAATTCCTTGGCCTTGAAGGCTCTTAAGAAGAAGATTTGACTCCTCTAACCACTTATTTTGGTAGATAAAAGCGTATTCGATCTCATTAGATCACCATTGATTAATTGGATCTCCTATCATGTGGTTTCTTATGATCTCCTCATTTTTCCTTCATAAATATTGATATATTATCATGTTATTGATGGATCTAATCTCCATTTTCAGGGATCCTAATTCTAGGTTGTTTTTGTTTACCTCTTATGCCTACGTTATTCATTATAAAATAATATTATTATAACATTATGAGATTTTATGATTCTTTTTTAAATTAATTTAAATTTTTATATGTTTTTTGTGACTCCCAACAAAGTTTCTCTTTGATAGCATGCATGACACGTGACATCGAGCTTCAACGAACCATGATATAATCTTATTATGACATGTCCATTAAGTAGGAGGTTATAGATAGTATTAAATAATTTCTGATATATATATATATATATATATAAATTTCCTACTCAATATAAATTTATTTATAATTTTTTAGTAAAAAATCAATTAAATTTTAGTAAATTAATTATATTCTTCAAAAAATAATATTTCTTAAAAATTTATTTTTATCATGTTTTACGAACAAAATTTATAATTAATTTTTAGATATTATAGAAAATTTATTTGATCAAATTAAATTTATTTTTAAAATCATCATAACAAAATTAACTTATGATGAAATTTTAGTATTTTTTTGGGAAAATATTTACTTTTCAGTGAATTTGAAAATCTATAATTAATTTTAATAAATTAATTAATTTAAATTATAAATTAGGTTTTAAAGTATAATAATTATTCTTATTAATAGTTAATAAACTTAATTACTTTTGAATCAAATTTATATTTAATTTCAGTATATGCTTATTTTGGGTTTAAAAAATGGTTTTTCTATAAACTATTTTATAGTGCATAATGTTTCTCTATTTTAATTAATTACAATAATACCTTATGAGGAATTTTTTTAATGAAAATTATAGATTATATACCAATAAATTTTAATTGAGATTCACATAATGATTATCATTATATATATATTTAATATAAAATCATGTAGTTATTGAAAAAAATACACATCTCGAAAACCATTTTTTCATTGGGACATTAAGTTTTTTATTACGTTTAATTTTTTCAAATTTCACAAAATTTATTTTATAAAATAAAATAAATTTTTGAAGTCATCATGTCAAAAATATATTTTTGGAATTTTTTTAGAGTATTTTGAAAATAATATTTTTTTGATGAATTGTGAAAAATACTAAAATTTTATTGAAAAATACTTTTTTGTTTAAATTATTTATAAAGATAAATAAAATTTAAGTTGGTTTTAAAGTAAAAATAGTTAAATTATATATATATATATTAATTAAATTTAGGTCATTGTAATCATTTTTATATTCAAATTTGATATAAAAACATTGTAAACATTTGATCATTTTTTCTTAGAAAACCCACATCTCATCTCGTCTTGGAGATTAATTTTAAATTAAAATTTTCCAATTATGTTAATTTAATTTGTTAAGAAGTATTAAATTTTGGTAATAATAATAATTTATATTATAAAATTAGTTCAACTTAAATTTTTACCATAATTAATAGTAAATATAAGAAAAATAAATTACCATGGTTAAGGTAAAAATGAGTTTACCTCAGGGTTAAACTATAAAAATAAGGGCTAAAATGAACTAAAAATTATATAAAATATATTTTAGGGACATATTTAGACCTTATATGTATAATTATTGATAATACACCATTTTTTTACTTTTTAAATGATAAAAATGTGGGTACACCTTTTCTTTTCAAAACATTACAAGTGTGCCACAAACCTCACTTATAAAAGGCCACCCCACTCCTCTATTCTTCACACCGTAAAACCATTTTGGTTTGAAAAATAATAACCCAAATAACTTTCCAAATTACATAATATCATCCAAGAATCGTTATTTTTTGTAGAGAGAAAACCTATGAAGGATTTTGGTGCAAACATAAATAGGTTACCTGAAGAACAGGTAATGTCCATCAATAAGTGATTTTATTTTATTTATTTATCAATATCATTAAATTATTGTCAAAAAATTAATAAATAACCTCCTACATGTTTTTATTTTAATTTCACGACCTACTAAAATGTCTACTTCAACCAAATGGGTTACGAAATCATTGTTCGTGTGTACGATGAACTACCGCCGCACGAACTGATGTCATTTGTTTTTCTATTACCACCACTCAGGGTTGGGTATGATGATGGTTCTAAAGTATATATAATATATTTATAAAACTTTTATGCCTATTAATTCATTATATTATATAAAAAAGTTTAATATCCATTTAGTAGGGGATATGATAACGTTGTTCCTGTGTATAACGCACTACCGCCTCGCGAAGGTATTTGATTCGTTTTCAATAACACTTTACATGGAAGATAATAAGGGTAATGTTAAAATATAAATATAATATAAATGACATAATTATTATACTAATTAAATATTTATCATTTTAAAAATATAATATAAAATTTTCTCTCTTACATTTTGACACACTGAAAGATGACAACATTGTTCATATACATGTGGACTACCGCCCTCACGAAGCGATGTGTGTCTCTATTTTCATCACCAAACCACATGCATAATATGTTTATGTATATTTTATGAAATAATATGCTATTTATGAAATTATTATCATCCTGATAAGAGAAAATATTATTTACCTCCTTTCCAAAATGATCATTGAAAAATAGAAACGTTACTCATGCGTATGTACATTCTACCGTCTCAATGATTGTAACACACTCCATTTCACGAAACCATATATAATTATTGGTATTAAACAAATAATTGAGATAAAAATATGATACTTATGTCATGATTATAATTATTTATTTTATTGAACTATGATAAAATTAATATGACAAAAAATCAAAACATACAAGAAAAATAAAGCAGTAATTACCTGAAACATGATTTTAAAAAAGAATTGTTAATAAATGATTAATAAAAAAACATAATTAAATCATCTATGTAACGATATATATAATTATGGTTATATAATATATTTATTATAAATATGTATTTATTATACTTGAGGTTTTAATGTGTATGAAGGATGTTGAGACTTAAGGTAAGAGATTTTCATCTCACTTTTCCAATTTAGCGAGACATGTTCCATATTCAACAACTATTTGTTTTATGTCATCTATATACTGCACATAAATATATTTTAGGATTATTACCCTCAAAATTATTTTGATTAAAATATCCATTTTATTATCTCTCTTTTATGGGGTTTACAGTTCAAAAGTTTGCAATGTTGAAATGGATTTTTTCCTTAATTAACCTTCTTTGAGACATTTGTTTAAGTTATGCACCTATAGTTTTTATGAGTTGTATATATAGCCACTGTGACATGTAATTTTATGATTTTATTTATCATCATGATATTTTTATTTTCTTTTAATGATATCTCGTCATGTGGAATATTGTTTCAATGTTACCAATGTGGTAAATATTTAATGTTACAATCTCATCATTGATCGAGATTGTTTATGGATATGTTTTTTATGATAAAATATTACGATCCATATCTCAAGAAACTAATGAATTTTATTATACTATATTTATTTAATGAGAATAAAATTTTTACCTTAATTTTCTTCTCTTCATGTACTCAAGAGTTTAAAAAATAATTTTTTTAAGAAAAATCATATTTTTACCTGAAAAAACTTTTTCTTAAAAAAAATGTTTTTTTAAAAAAATTAAACTTTTTATAACATTTCTCAAATGATTTATTGAATAAAATTTTACCAATTGTTGATATTTTACAATTTTGTTTGAAATTAATACTCATATTTTTTCCAAAAAAATGCTCATTTGTATTCTACCATAAATATGAATAGATTCATTATTTTTATATGCATGTAATGAATTGTATATTACACTCTCATGACCCACTCAACGATCTCAAAATTTCCTTATAATTTTTCAAATATTTTTTCAAAGAAAAGGTTTCCCTTAATATTTGTTTTAGATTTTAAATTAATGATATCAAATTGAAAAGGATTTTGAAAATGTGTTATATTTTACAAAGTACTTTTAATGTGTAAATGGTATTTTCTTCCTGAAATGTTTTAAAATATTTATAAATATTTCTTTATAAGTTTTCATGTTTATTTTCAAATTAAATTATTTCAAAAAAATATGTTTTAAAAAGTGATTTTCAAAAAATAATTATCTTCCTCAATAAATGTTCCATGTATTCTTTCAAATTCATTATCCATATAAAATGAAATACTTTGATGCTATTTATTATTTAATGGGGATATTATCCAAGGATACCATTATTATTATTTCTATGAATAGTTTATGTTTATGAGGACAATATGTTTATGAAAACAGTTTCTCTTCCATGAGTTATACCAAAATAAACTTCTTATGAAACCTGCTTCTTTTCGTGGGTTATGATATGACGAAATAATGAAATGATTATGAAATCTGTCTCTTTGACAATGGTTATTATAAGGACCCGGCCTTAAAACAAACATAATATTGAATTAATCTAATAATTCACATTGAGGATCGTTTCAAGTTTAGTGTTTTAGAGAATTAGTACATAACTATTACATCTGAAAAGATTATAAAGTAGACATTTGTACTCAGTTTCCATTTTTTTATAAAATAAAAACTCTTGAAAAAAAGATTCATGTCTAGTTCCATGTTTTAGAAAGCATGACTTTTCCTTGATCCAATCCTTGACCGTATTCAACATTATGTCCCATGAAAAACATTTCAAAAACATGGGATGAGCATAAAAAGATCATTAAGGGATACACAAAGAAAGAAAAGTGTTATTTTTTTAAAACAACAAGTAAACCATGAATACTTTAACATATTTAATACTTTTCACCTTTATAAAGTAGTAAATACTCTTCACTGAATAAAATATCACTACATACCCTTTTGTAACCATAATATTACCATAAAACCCATATAAAGAACACATAAAATATAAAGCTAACTTGGGACATAAACATAGTTAAATGGAATAACCATACAGTCTACTTCCAAACATATAACTAAATGGAATAGCCATACAGCTGAATTCCATACCCAATGCATTTGAGTTTAGAACGTAACCACCCATCCTAGTTTATCACGGCACCAGCCATCATTTGTTTTATCACATAACCACCCGTCATAAGTCTAAGTACCATTATAAAATAATAACACATACAACATACATAAAGGAAATAAAACATTTCCACATTTAAATCACAATATATCACTTAAATATATTGACATAACAATTCCATTATAAAACCATTTTCAATAACAAATTATTTAAAATAATATATGGTATTTATTGTATTTTAAAAAACATTATGACTTTTAGAGAAAGCCAAATATCAAATAATACTAGCGGTGGTGGAAAAGGTCGTTGTCACCACTTACGCTAAAAGGAATATTCTTTTTGTCGTTTAATAAAACGCACAGTAGAAAAAAGATTCCTTTTGAATAAAATTAAAATTCAATGTGTTTTATACACCATATAAAAGAAAGCTACGTATAAAACAAAATATGCCTCAATTAAAGATGATTGATATGAAGTCCCTTACCTCGTGTCTGTTTTGACTCGATCATTCTTTAATTTTTCTTTAATTTGGGTAACTCCCATTAGATTGAACTAAAAGGACATATTGAAGTACCTTCTGACTAATGTAAGTCTTCTAGGTAAAATATAGGGATGTAAGGAGATTAATTGGGCAGATGTTGGATGAGACAAAAGGATTGAGAGGTGTGAGGAATTTGTTATAAATGGTACACTTTTATAAGGGGGGATGGGCTCTTTAGGAAAGTGTTAAAATATTATATTATTATATAATGATATTAGGTTTATAAAGGTCCAAAAATCATTAAAGTAGATGATAATATGACTCATGGTCGAAATAATATCATCCAATAGTAATTGGACAGGTTTTGGATGTTATTTTAATATTTATAATCTTATATATTTAAATGATTTATTAATGAGGTAAACACTGCATCATTATTGTGTCATATATAATTTAATTTATTCGATGTCTAAAAATTATAAAAAAACTACCATGATGTAGGAAATATTTTTATCTTTCCAATTAATATTTATAGTCAAAAATATTACTTTTATAACACCATATAAAAATTCATTTACGAAAAGATATTTGTTTATGTCATTTTTTCCATTACATTAAGTTCATTAAAATAAACTATCATTATCATTCATAGTGGCTCCATGGGGTCCCAAAATCGACCCAAAGATTCCCATGGTCGGTCATTACTCATCTAATAAAGTTAGGATAAGTTTTAAGGTAATTTTGAATTATTATATTATTCTTTTTACCTTGAATTATCCTATTTACCTTTAACCGCGGTAAATAAAAGTCAAAAGTTACTATTCACCAAAATTATTTTCATCTTATTGAACCAAATTTTACATACTAATAATAAACATGTTTGTCAGATTTTTAGAAATTCAATTCACATAAGAGGTAAAATTTCATTTAAATGAAAAAGTTAGTTTTTTTACTACGACTTAGTAGATCCACTATTCATCAAAAATTGATGTTTGTCATAAAAGTACCAAAAATTGAGCCTAAGATATATTTTATATTCCAAATTCAAAAATTATGTTTATTTTACCAAATTCTAAACATATAATTTTAATTAATTAATTTAAAATAAATTCTTATTATCAAAATGAATAGCGTGTTTTTAAGAAATAATAACTATCAGAAGATTGACACTTGTTTTAGTCCAATTTCAATGTAAAATTAATTCCAATGACCAACATTGGATTAAATATAAAAGATATATTCTCATTAAAATTTAAAACTAATTAAAAATATAATCTAACCATAAAAATAAATTAGGTTAAAACCCAGTTTTGAATTAAAAAACCATATTTTCGCAATTCATTAAAAAATGAACTTTATCAGAAAAATTCAAAAAAAATTACACTAAGTAAATTTTGATTTCCCTATTATAATGAATGATTTTAATTGGTCTAATAGAATTTATTAAAGTGATCAAAACTATATTTAAAGAGGTTTCCCCATTAAAAGCTGGTAAATCGACCGTTTAATGTAAATTATGATTAAAATTAGATTCATTCACATTTTAAGCCTCTAACTTTTATTGGAAAAAAGTAAATACATTTAACCAACATGTATAATAATATTATAGTTAGTTTTGTTCATTCCCACCAATAAAAAGTCTAGGAGTTAACTTCCATTTAAAATAATAATATTATATTATTTGTGTGCAACGTAAGATTTCAAAGAAACCCATTGTTGAATATTGGGTATGCTATCGAACATAGAAACACTTTTAAAGTAAAATTAATATTTAATTCAACAATATTAATAAGTATTAAAATGTCTTATTCTTCATTTACCTGGGATGTTACATCCTTCCCTTATTTTGTAAATTGTGTCCCCACAATTTTAATTCACTTATCAAAATAAGTGGGGATATTTATCCCTTATAGCATTTTCAGATTCCCACATTCCCTATTCAATCATATGGTTTTTTCAAAAAACTTTTACCTAGTAAATTACCTTATTCCGCAACACATTCTCTCTTCGATCAATAATATGGGCCGGTTGTTCCTCATTTGAGAGATTCTCTTCCAACTGAACTACCTCTAGAATTACGACATGAGATAGATCTGTCATATACTTTCTCAACATTGAAACATGAAAATCATTGTGTACCTGGGACAAACATGGAGGTAAAGCCACTCTGTAAGAAACTAATCAAACTTTCTACAGGATTTTATAAGGTCCAATGAACCTCGGGCTCAAATTTCCCTTCTTACCAAAATCCATCACACTTTTCTATGGAGAAACATTAAGAAATACATGATACCCTACCTCAAAAGAGAGATCCTTCCTCCGGTTATCCGCATAACTTTTATGCCTACTCTGAGAAATTATCATGTTCTTATGAATCAACTGAACTTTTTCTGCCATCTCTTCTACCAATTTTTATCACAGTAGGTTCTGTTCAATGACTTCATCCCAAAAAGCTAGAGTTCGACAATTCTTTCCATATAATGCCTCAAATCAAGCCATCTGTATACTAAAATGAAAACTGTTATTATAAGAAAATTAAACCAAAGAAAGATGTGTGTCCCAACATTTTTGATAATCTATTGATCAAGCACGTAACATATCCTCCAAGGTCTGAATTTTTCGTTCTAACTACCCATCTGATTGAGGATGAAAATATGTACTAAAATTTAATTCAGTACCCAACGTCTTATAAAGGCTTTTCCAAAAGTTTTAAGTAAACCTGGGATCACGATAAAATACAATGGAGAGGGGAACACCATGAAACCTAACTATATCTTTAACATACAACTGAATAAGTTGATCTAGAGACAAAGTATCTCAAATAGGAAGGAAATGAACAGATTTAGTCAATCGATCAACTATAACCCAGATTACATTATTACCTCGAGATGTATTCTATAATCCCACAACAAAGTCTATGGTTATATTTTTCCATTTCCACTCTATCACTGGTAAAGACTAAAGAATATTTTTTAGTAACTGCCACTCTACTTTAACCTACTGACAAGTCAAACACTTTATAGTTAATCAACAATAACTATTTTCATTCCATCCCACAAGTAATACTTCTGCAGATCTTTGTACATATTATTACTATTAGGAAGAACTGAAAATGAGGTACTATGAGCTTCTCATAACTACTCATTATTTAACTGTGAATCACAAGGCACAAATAATCTTTTCCCAAACCTCAAAAAAAATCATTATCAATGTTAAATTCAGGCAACTTACCCTTCCGAACCAAATCTACCTTTTTCTGCAACTCACTATCTTCCTTCTATGCTTTCTTAATTCTGTCTGATAGAGATTATTTCACTGACACCTAAAAAAACAGAAGAATATCCTACACCATAAACTTCCATGCCAAAATTCATCAACTCAAAAACCAAAGGATCTCGTTCCAAACTTATCATGGTTAATGAAGCATTACTTTTTCAAGTCAAAGCATCAACCACTTTGTTTCCTTTTCCCGAATGGTAATGGATCATGAAATCATAATCCTTGATTAATTCTAGCCATATCTTTGGTCTCATGTTCAATTCTTTATGAGTGAATATATACTTTAAACTTTTGTGGTCAGTATATATTTCACATTTTACTCCATACAAATGATGCCTCCAAATTTTTAAAGCAAAAAAAAACAGCATCTAATTCCAAAAAATGTGTAGGGTAATTTAACTCATGAGTTTTCAACTGACGCGATGCATAAGAAATTACCTGATCATTTTGCATAAGGACACAACCAAGTCCTTTCTATGAACATCACTATAGATAACAAATTCATCAACTCTATAAGGTAGTTCCAAAACTGGAGAATTCAGCAATATTTTTTTCAATTTCTGAAAACAATCATCACATTCTTTTGTCCAAATGAACTTAACGCCTTTTCAAGTTAACATAGTCATTGGACTAGATAACCATGAAACATTCTCAAAAAACCTCTAGTAATAACCTACCAAACCAATAAAACTATGTATATCGTCTATATTTGTGGGTCTTGGCCATTCTTCAACAACTTTTTTTAGCAGGATCAACAGTTATGCCATTTTTTGAAACAATGTGACCATGGAAAGAAATTTGTTTTAACCAAAACTCATACTTGATAAATTTCCCATAAAGTTTATTATCTTTTATGTTTTGTAAGATAACCCTTAAATGACTTTCATAATCCTCTTTACTTTTAGAAGAAACCAAAATATCATCAATGAAAACAACCACAATATTATCCAAAAACTCACGGAAAATTCTACTCATAAGATCCATGGATACAAAAGGTGAATTGTTAACCCAAAATTCATAAATACAAATTCATAATGGCCATATCTAGTACGAAATGTGGTCTTCGGAACTTCTGCTTCCTTTAATTTCAACTGATGGAACCCCAACCACAAATCAATCTTTGAAAAATACTGAGCTCCCTAGAGCTTATCAAACAAATCATCGATATGAGGAAAAGGATACTTTTTCTTAATACTGATTTTATTCAATTATCTATAATCAATGGAAAGTCTCATTGAAAAATCTTTCTTTTTAACAAACAAGAAAGAAGTACCCCATGGTGATGTGCTAGGTCGAATGAAACCTTTATCTAATAAATCCTGCAATTGCTTCTTTAACTCTAAATGTTCAATTTGATCCATTCGATAAGGGGGTTTTAAAATTGTCTTAGCATCTGGAACTATGTCAACAGTAAATTCAACTTCCCGATCATGTATTATACCAGGAAACTCATCAGGAAAAACATCAAGGTACTCATTTACTACTGTCACATCCTTAATTTAAACAGTTCCTTTATTTTCAAAAATATGTGCAAGGTAACATTTATTTCCATCTTTTACTAGTTTCTCAGCTTCCTGATATGTTATCAAAATTAATGGTTCATTCTTGTACAGAAACTAAAAATCCTTCTAAAAAGAAACCTCTTTATTTCTGTAGTCAATTTTAGCATGATAAACAGACAACCAATCCATGCCCAAAATAACATAAATATCTACTAGAGTCAAAAGAATAAGGTTTTCATGTAGATTATTTCCACACAAAAGGAAAATAAGGTTCTTATAATTTCCATTTGTCTCAATATTTCCTCCATGTGTTTTTACCATAAGTTATGTATTCATATCTTGAGATGGAATTCCCAATTTTTTAGAAAACTTCTATAAAATGAAATAGTGTGTAGACCCTGAATCAAACAACACATTGGAATATTCTGAAAAAACAAACAGTGTACCTGATAATACTTTATTAGATGGCCCAGCATCTGCTGAAGTAGTTGCAAAGGATTTCACCACCCCTTTCTTCTTATACTATAGCTTCTTTCCCTCAGTTGAGTTCTTCCATGGACACTCATTTTCATAATGACCCATTTCATTACACTAAAAACATCTTATCGTTGGCTTTTCATTCCCTTCTTGATCATCTTCCTTACAGTTACAATAAATATGACCAGACTTACCACACCAGAAGCACTTTCCGAACTTCGATAAACATTCTCCAGGATTCTTTTTACCACACTTCTCACAAGTTGGATATTTTATTTTCTTACCTTCAGGCTTCTTTGATGAATTATTTCCCTTTTCCTGCCAACTAGACCTCTTATTCTATTGTTTTTCAATGAACACATGATCATTAGAAAACTCCATTTCCACCTTCTCCACATATCAAACAAGTTTCTCATAACTTTTGAACTCACGAGAGGCTAATGCTCTTCGATATCGTGGATTCTGTCCTAAGTAAAATCGATTTATTTTACTATCAAGATATCAGATGAAATATGATGCATACGTTTCCAGTAGAGTGAACATTGCTTAATAAGCAACCACTGAGTCATCCTTCTGCCTCAATTACAATAATTAGTTTTCCATTCTAAGATGAACCACCTTTGGAAAATATTTCTCAAGAAACATACCTTTGAACTAATCTCAATCAAGAGCATCAATCTCCTCACTATCCCTGATATTTCTCACCATCGACCACCACTGATCAGCTTCACCATAAAAATGGTAAACAACGAGACTAAACTTTTGATGTTCTAAACACCCCATGACATCAAAAATATTCTCCAGTACTTTAATCCACACTTCATCTAGCACAAGGTCATATGATCCTCCGAATTATGGGGGATGTTACTTCAGAAAATGATCCACTATTGACATGTTCCTCTGTGATTGATCTTGTTGATCTCATGCATGGATACCACCACCATTTATAGCCTAATTTAATTGTTCCATTACTACAAAAAACTCTTCAGTTCCGATTCCGACCATCTCAGGTTGCTGATTTTGAAGTTTGTCTTCCTCCTGATGTCATACAAACATAGATGCCCTGTTTCCTCTACGGAAAACCATTCTGAACACAGAAATATGTTAAGTTAAGAAACATGGTAATTTTTAAATGATATATCATTTCAATATTACCATAAATTAATTTATAGACATTTATTTAACAACATCGTAACTCAAAAAGTTGTCTAAACGAACCTCTTATACTAACTATAAGGACCCATCCTTAAAACATAAAAAATATTGAATTAAGATAATAATTCACGTTGAGGATCTTTTCATGTTTATATTTTTAGAGAATTAGGACATAACTGTTACATCTCAAAAGATTAAAAAGTAGACACTTGTACTCAGTTTCCATTTTTTTCATAAAATAAAAACACTTGAAAAAAAAGATTCATGTCTAGTTCCATGTTTTAGACAGCATGACTTTTTCTTGATCCCATCCTTGACCCTATTCCACATTATGTCCTTTGAAAAACATTTAAAAAACTTGGGATGAGCTTAAAAATATTATTAAGGGATACACAAAGAAGGAAAACTATTAGTTTTTCAAAACAACAAGTAAACCATGAATACTTTAACATAAGTAAGACTTTTCACCTTTAGGAATTAGTAAATACTCTTCACTGAATAAAAGATAACTACATACCATTTTTTTAACCAAAATATTACTTAAAACCCATATAAATAACACATAACATATAAAGGTAATAGAGGACATAAACATACTTAAACAGAATAACTATACAGTCATCTTCCACACATATCACTAAATGGAATAATCATAAGGCCGACTTCCATACCCAACGCATTGGAGGTTATAACGTAACCACCCATCCTATTTTATCATAGAACAACTCGTAATTTGGTTCATCACGTAAATACCCATCAAATGTTCAAGTACCATTATAAAATCATAACACATACAACATATATAAAGGATAGAAAATGTTTCCACTTTTAAATCATAATATATCACTTAAATATATTGACATAACAAATCCATTATCAAAACCATTTTCAATACCAAAATATATAAAAGAGTATATGGTATTTATTTTCATTTAAAAACCATTATGACTTGTAGAGGAATAAAAAGATAAAATAATACTCGTGGCGGTGGAAAAGGTCGTTTTCACCGCTAACATTAAAAGGAACATTCTTTTTGTCGTTTAGTAAAACACTTCTTAGAAAAAAGATTTCATTAGAATAAAAGAAAAGGCCAGATTGTTTTATCCAACATATAAAAGAAAGTTGTGTATAAAACAAAATATTCCTCAATGAATGGATATTGAGATGAAGACTCTTACCTCGTGTCTGACTTGACTCGATCATTCTTTAATTTTCCTTTAATTTGGGTAACTCTCTTTGGATTGAACCAAAATGACTTCTTGATGTGCCTTCTGCCTAAGGTAACGCTTCTAGGTGAAAGAGTCGGATGTAGGGATCTTAATTGGGTAGAGTTTTCATAAGCCAAAAGTCTTGAGATGTGTGAGGAATTGGTTAGAAATGGTCTCCTTTTATAGGGGGGAGGGGCTCTTTAGAAAGGTTGGAAAATATTATTTTATTATACAATGATATTTGGTTTTTAAAGGTCCAAAAATATTTAGAGTAGAAGATAAGATGACTCATGGTAGAAATAATATCATCCAATAGTAATTGGATAGGTTTTGGATGTTATTTTAATATTTATAATCTTATTTATTTAAATGATTTATTAATGAGGTAAACATTGCCTCATTATTGTGTCATAAATAATTTAATTTATTCGATGTCTAAAAATTATAAAAAAATACCATGATGTAGGAAATATTTTTATCTTTGCAATGAATATTTATAGTAAAAAATATTACTTATATAACACTATATAAAAATTAATTTACTAAAAGATATTTGTTAATGCCATTTTTTCCTTTATATTAAGTTAATTAAAATAAAGTGTCATTATCATTCATAAGTGGCTCCATGGGGTCCCAAAATCGACCCAAAGATTCCCATGGTCAGACATAACTCATTCAATAAGGTTAGGACAAGTTTTATGGTAATTTTGAATTATTATAATATTGTTTACCTTAAATTACCCTATTTACCTTTAACCACGGTAAATAAAAGTAAAAAGTTACTATTTACCAAAAATTATTTTCATCTTATTGAATCAAATTTTACTTAATAATAACAACCATGTAAGTCAGATTTTTTGAAATTCAATTCATAGAAGTGGTAATGTTTCATTTAAATGAAAAAGTCAGTTTTTTTACTACGACTTAGTGGATTCAATATTCATCAAAAATTGAAGTTTTTCAAAAAAATACCAAAAATTCAGCCTATGGTATATATGATATTCTGAATTCAAAAATGATTTCTATTTTACCAAATTCTAAACATATAAGTTTCATTAATTAATTTAAAATTAATACCCGTTATCAAAACGAATTGCATATTTTTAAGAAACAATAAATATCAAAAGATTGACACTTGTTTATGTCCAATTTCAATGTGGAATTAATTAAAATAACCAAAATTGTATTAAATGGTAAATTTATATTCTAATTAAACTTTAAAACCAATGAAAAATATAATATAACCATATAAATAAATTATAATAAAACACAGTTTTGAATTAAAATACAATATTTTTTCACTATTCATTAAAAAATGAACTTTATCAGAAAAATTCCAAAAAAATACACAAAGTAAATTTTGATGTCCCCATAATAATGAAGGATTTTATTCAGTCTAATAGAATGTATTAAATTGACCAAAACTAGATTGAATGAGGTTTCACCATTAAAATGCAGTAAATCGACCTTTTAATGTAAATTATGCTTAAAATTAGATTTATACACATTTTAAGCCTCTATATTTTATTTTATAAAAGTAAATACATTTAAAAAACATGTATAATAATATTGTACTTAGTTTTGTTCATTCCCTCCAATACAACGGCTAGGAGTTAACTTCCTTTTAAAATAATAATATTATATTATTAGTGTGCAGTGTAAGATTTCAAAGAAACCCGTTGTTGTGTATTGGGTACACTATCAAACATAACAACCATTTTAAAGTAAAATTAATATTTAATTCACAAATATTAATAGTTATAAAAGTATCTTATTCTTCATTTACCTGGGATGTTACAGTTATGATATAATGAAATGTTTATAAAACCCATTTCATTCCATGGGTTATGATATGTTTAATGTTTATGAACTTGCGACACACATAAATATGATTTTCATTATGATATGGGTTGGACATATATTTACATCCAATGTATTGGGTAAATATTTATTTTTCATCAGATAGACAGGACTGGAACAGGGAGTGAACCTAATTTAGTAGGGACATTATCTACTAATGATGGTTTGGGAGTCTTCCTTGACTGCTATAATGGTTTGGAGAGTGAACTCATTCCACTATGATAACCTGTCCAGTGATCTATTCAAACTATGGAAATGAGTTTATATGCTTACGTGTATGCCATAGTTTTATGTCTTATGCCTATTTTATGGTCTCACGGATCATGTTCATTGATTTCACTAAGCTTCAAGTCTTATGAACTGCAAATATTTATTCCATGACTCAAGATTATGATGTTTGAAATGCATGATATGGTTTTCAATTATTATGCTCATGTTCTTATACCCTTATGGCCATGTTATGATTTAGTATATCCCTTATTTAGCCATTCCGATCTTGTCAACTCACCAATTATTATCATTCGTTTCCCCAGATTATGAAGAAATGTTTTAAATAGGGTATGTCAATGAAGATTACTTAATGGGAAGGTCTTTATTGTATACATTAAATATATTTCATGAATTAAGAAGATTTTGTTCTGTGTTTCTAATGGCACTAAAAAATTTAGGTCCTCAGGCACATTTTTATATATTGTAGGGAATATTCATATAAAAATATTTAATATCCATGTATGATAATCATATGTTACTATAGTTTTCATTAGAGAAAATATTTAGTTAACCTTTGGAAACTAGGATGATAAAACATTCATGATATCCCTATGTATATTTCTATGGATAAATCTAGGAATATATCTAAGGATAAGTAAAAAAGATGATTCAAAGTATAGGAAAATTTCATAGAATTTTGGTAAAGGATAGAGAGAGTGGTTTCCAAGAAATTACATCCCTGTATAAATAATAAATGGGGATGTGGCTCTGGATCAGAGGTACCTATTGGTAATAAACCTGAAAAGGGAACATTGAGCTGGACTAGATCATCACTTCATGCATGAAAATGGTCTATTCTACACACCTGGGTTGACACTCCTGGGGGATGTGATTTGGAAATTTACAAAAAAATTACCAACTGACATAGTGAATTTAAATATATGATGTCTATGAATGGCTTAGGATAAACCTATGTTTTCGTAGATTAATTAAATGTGTCATTATTTAGACATCTTGTAAGTGATTTTCATGATTATTTGGTTTCCCATTATGATTTGTATTTGTCATGTTATTTCTTTGGTTGTAGTCAATGGTAGAAACCAGAAGGAACTGGGTTAATATTGAATGTGATGGGAAATGTTTTTATGATAACCCTAACGGGTTACGAAGTATTCATTCATGTGTACGATGGACTTCCACCTCACTAATTGATGTCATTAAATTTTTCATTATCACCTTCATAGTTGGGTATGATGTTGTATATAAATTATATATAAGATATTTAAAATATAATTATAACTATGAATTAATTATAACAAATATACCTTTTTTACTTTTCATCTCACAGGGGATACGATAACATTACTTGTTTGTGTGGTGGACCACCGTATCACGAAGCAACATGATTCATCTTTCCCTAAAACATTAAATGGAATGTAATAAGGATAAGGGTAATGAAAATATGTTATATACATGAAATAATTATTAGTTTCATGAAATATTTATAATTCTGGAAAGATGAAATATCATTTTATTTGTTTATAGTGAAAAATGATAACATCGTTCATGTATGTCTGGAATACCACATCACAAAGCGATGTGAATCTCTTTTCATCACCACAAAACTTGGGTGATATATATAAGAATATTTAAAGAAATAATATATTATATATGATATTATGATAATTTTGAAAAGATAAAATTCTAACTTCCTCCTTTCTATAATGATCACTGAATAATGGAAATGTTACTCATGTGTACACATGACATATCATCTCAATGATTGTAACATAGTCCATTTTCATAGCAATATTTAATTATTGGTTTTAAAAGTATAATTGATGTAAAAATAGGATAATATTTCCATGATTATTATTCTAGATATTATATAACTATATAATATGTGCATGAATCAGATCGTTCATGATGAAACACACACATATAAAATAAGGTAATTAGCTACAAAAATAATGAAAATAAAGAAATATTATTAATGGAATGGTGATGAGATATAATGAAAGCAAAATATATGATATTAAAAGTATTAATATGGTTATTTTGTAAGTTAATAACATGTTGAAAACCAATATACATGAGTTTCATTCAATTTCAACCAAAAGTAAATGTGAGGTAAGGGTTTTCTTAACTCAATTTCTATGCATTGGATTAAACTTCTACTTAATTGATTATTTCATGATAAGATCATATGTGTAATGAAATTTTATTATTATTTATTATATTAAAACTAGATTTATTTGGATTTACATTTGATATACATAATCAATTAATTGATAAATCTCCACTTCAATTGGGACTTCGTCTCAATTTCTATTCGTTGAGTCATATTATAATATTATGTAGATAATTTATTTTATATGGTGTATATAATACCCCATTGACATTTAATATCATAATTTAATAATAATTAATTGTATTTTAAGTTTCAATTTGAATGATTTCATCCAATGTGATTTGATTAAATATTTACCATATGGTAAAGAATTTAATAACTCAATTTCTTCTCATTGGGTTATATTACTTCATCATCATAATTGATAATTTATGATTATGTTTTTAATGAATTTTTATTATATTATATTTTATTTCCTATTTTTTATGTTTATTAAGAGTTTATGGACATATTCTATTCATTAATTAATTTTAACTTCAATAATATAATCATTTTTAGGGTTTATTTAATTATAACATTCTATTCAAGATTGTTTATACATAGATTTCCATTGAAGGAAATTATTTTATAATTGGATTTTAAACCATTTAAATTTATTATATTATGGTTATTCCTTAGTTTTTTCAATTAATAGTGCCATTTTTCTACTCTTTCGCACATACAATTACAGAGAAAATGGTTTAATAAAATCTGACTTTATTTCTATCATTGGTTGAAAAACCTATTTCATACAAAACCATATTTTATAAAACTGTTTTAACCCTTTTTAAAATTATTAAGTAAATAAATATTTACCCATTTTTTATTTTTACAAAATGTTTTTAATGGAATATTCATTTTTTTTCAAAACAATGTTTGTTGGGATTTTACAAAAAATGAAAGGAATGTTTGTTTTAACATGTATGTCATGAATAGAATCTTCAGAAATCATGATAACTCAAATGTTTTAATGTTTCTTTTATAATTTAAATGATTTTTTTCAAAGAAAAACATTTTAATTTTTTTTGTGAAATTATTGTTTTAAAAGATAATTTTCAAAATAGGAAGGATATTTTCCTCAAGAACATTTTGGGATATCTTTTTATTTTTGTTATATTCACTAATTACAAAAACACTTTATTCTAACTCTACTAGGTATATGTTGTATTGATATCATACATATTCTATCTCCCGATGGTTTATGATCACCCTGACCAAGGAAAGTATAGAAATTCACTTCCTTGATTAATTTTAATAGTCATTAACTTTCCCTTAAATTATTCACATTTCTATTGACATTAAATTCCCCCAAAATATATGTATTTTTTTCATGAATTTTTATTATTATACTATATATCATTTCTACATACGGAGTCCAATATTGAAACTTATTTTCATATTTTTAAATATATTGATAAATTCGTATTCCATTATAAATATGAATATTTAAATATATGGAACATTTTTCATGAATTAAATCGATTATTAGATATTTTAGGAATGCTTTGGACATTAAAAAATGGGTTTTTCTAGTTATAGATAGCCCATTGATGAATCAATAGTTTCATGAGGAAAATCTGTAAGCAAACATAAAATATCGTTATTAATCCATATGATTTTATACGGATTAGTTTACAACTATATAGTGAAAGGTCTTGAAGGTAGAGGTATCATATGTATTAGACAAGACATCAAATAATTAAGCATTTCCTTCACTAAGAATTTAGTTATTATTATCCATGATAATTTCACAATGTTATTATCTCTGGATAAATTTCATTCTCAGTTATTTATTAAAAGACGTATGTCTTCCGTTATTTACATTTTCATATTAATTATTGTACATTATATAATTGTATAAATTTATTTTAGTAAAATTAAGTTCAATTACTGATTTATAATTTCAATATTATCATAGTCTAACTTTTTGAAATTTTTTCAAAACAAATGTATTTTTGTATAAATATTGAATAATACTGGTTTTACTAAAATGAGGTTTTAGATAGTAGTAAGGGTCTAAGGAGTTACCATGTGGTGACTGTATCAACTATATTAGAATGTTAATTAGCAAAATAATTATTAATTTATCATACAAAAGAAAAATAAATTAGTGTATGAAATTAAATTAGCATCCTAATATTATAATATGAGGTGTAGAAAACAGACATGTAGTGACAAAATCATGATTTTCTACTAGGAATATCAGATATATATAAAGAAATAAAACGAAATAAATTAATACCAAACAATATATTAGTTTAAAAAAGAATTATTTTCTATTGGGAATTTCTATTGGGATCATTACATGTGATGTCCATTTGATCAACATGACACACATCCCACAAAATAAATACATTTAGTAGATTTGTTTTTATTTTATTCATAATAATTTTTGATGTTTCATATCTTATTAACAATCCTTTTTATTTAATGTACTTATGTTTAGAATTTATTTGTTTGTATATATATTTTTAAATTTTTATATGTTTTAATATATTCACCAATTATATTGTGATATTAGATATCGAATGGATCATAATTGAATAAATTTATGAAGATCCACTAGTGAATATAAAAAATGAGTTGATTTTTTATTCAAATTTTCTATAAGAAATCTTCAAAATAAAGACTTGATTTTCTATCCATGTGTGAAGTGTTTGAATATGAGAAAATTAGACCCTAGATAAATAAATGACCATTTCATTTTCTATGGTTTTAGATTTAATTATACACATTGAATATGGCATGGTGAAAGAACTAAAAATTCATCATCTAATGCTGATGACAATATTCATAATGATGAAGAGTATCATATTGAAGAATTAACTAAGGATTTAGGTGTTAAAACTATCTAAAATAGCAATTGATGAATGATTTTATGGAGATTTTGAGAAACCATAATTCTTAGGTTGTAGTAAATATATATTGTTATCAGTAGTTTTGATATTAGTTAACCTAAAAGCAAGAAATGGGTGGGGTGATTAAAGCTTCTCTAACTTACTTGAGTTTTTAAAAGAGCTACTTCCAGAAGGCAACAGGCTTCTAGATTCCAATTATGAGATGAATAAAATATTATGCTGATTGGGATTAGGGTATAAAAATATACAAGATTTCCCTAATGACAGTGTGTTGTATAGAAATGAATAAGAATATTTATCATATTATCCTACATGTGGGACGTCATTCTATAATATGGATGTGAAAGTCAACTCAGATTCATTCTCAGGTATTGTCATCTAACATCATAAAAAATCAATTTTTTATACTTTCTAATAATTTCATAAAATTATCCCTTCATATAATTCTGATAATTCAAATTTGATTCATTCTTTTGTACCAAAATCAAATATCCCTTTGAAGTAATTTTTTACATTACAATAATTCCTTGTTTGAAGCATCTATTTGAAAATACAAGTAATGAAAAAATGTTAATATAGAATTCAGATGAGTGAATCTCTAATGGTAACTTACATCACCCTGCCGATTCACCACAGTGGAAGAGATTTGATAAACAATTTCATGATTTTGGAAGGGAAGTTAGATATCTCAAAATGGGATTTTGTACTAATGGAATGAATCCATATTAGAGCCTAAGTAGCCAAAATAGTTCACAACATATTTTTTTGGTAGTTACACCTTTTCCCCACATATATGTATGAAGAAAAAATATGTTATGATGTTCTTAAAGATTTATGGACAAAAACAGGTGTGAAATGATATTGATGTGTATCTTTAATGATTGATTAATGATTTGAAACTACTTTGGTATATAGGTGTTAATGTTTTTTTAGGCATACAAGAAATAATATTTTCTTCATTCATGACATGATAATGTTCACTATAAATGGAATTTCATTATATGTAATCTTATCTAGATAAAGAGTTAAGGGACAGAAATTATATCCAATTTGTGAAGAATAGGCTTCATATTATCAATTAATGAATTGAAGAAATAAAATGTACATGGGACACCAAAGATGTTTTCCAATTGATCATCCTTATCATAGATTGAAAAAATAATTTAATGGATTATAAGAATATAATCTTCCCCCATGACCATTGTCAATTGAAGAATATTACGACAAGGTGAAAAATATTGATTCAAAATATGGAAATAAATGAAGTCATGTTCTTCAGAATAAATATCTATAAGAAATGCTCTATATTTTCTGAACTACCTTATTAGACATTTTTTAAGATAAAAAATAATATTTATATAATGCATGTTTAGAAAATCAAATGTGGTAGTTTTATTGGAACTTTTTAAGAGCTAAAAAGAATTTCAAATGATTTATTTCATACGAGATTGGAATTTATATAAATGGGAATATGTATGGAGTTATCCCCCACTATTAAAGGAAATAAAACATATTTACCTCCAACTTGTCACAAAATTAGAATGATTGAGAATTTGAATTTCTCTTAGTGTCTTCATGGTATTAAATTACCACATGGTTATTCTCTAAATGTGAATAATTTGGTGTAATTGAAGAATTTAAAATTTTTAGGTATGAAATATCATTATTTATATGTAATTATGCAATAACTTCTACCATTCACACTATGTGGTATATTGTCGACAACTTTCAGAAAGACTTTCGTCAGGTTATGTAATTTTTTCAAATCTATTTTCATAAAAGTTGTTGATAAAAATTTGTTATATGTGTTGGAGAATGAAGCCGCTATTATTCTTTGTCAACTAGAAATGTATTTACCACCTAAATTTTTTAGTATAATTGTTCATATGGTGATTTATTTAGTTCTTGAGATAAAAATATGTGGGCCTTTTTATTTATGATGGGTGTATCCTTTTGAACAATATATGAAAATTTTAGAGGGATATATTAAAAATACTTATCGACCAAAGGCCTATATTATTCAAAAATATGTATAAGAAGAGGTGATTGAGTTCTATGATGATTATTTGTATGAAGTAGAGAATATTAGTCTTCCTATATATCGACATATGATAGTTGATAGTGAAGGTCAAGGGTTTCAAGGCTTAAAGGTAAAGTTCATTCCACGTGATAATGTGATGCAAAAACATTTATACATTTTAAAAAACACAGATGAGGTTCAATCATATATATCATCACATATTGGTGAATTAATGTAACAATATCCAAGAATAAATTGAATGTGGCTGATGATTGAGCATAAAAAAACATTTTTTAATGGTTTAAATAGATTTTCATCATAGATATATGTACATAAAAAATTTAAGTGGTTGGTATGGGGAACATCTCTTAATGTTATTGCATGAGATATTTTTTATCTTAATGGGTACAAATTTTAAACAAAAAATATAGATGATAGGAGTGCCATTCAAAATAGTGGTGTAGTGGTCATCATTGAAGCATTTCATTTTTCAAGTGCCAAAGATAAAAACCCAATTTTTGCATCAATGCCATATTTTGGTGTTCTTGAAGACGTATTGAAAATTGATTATATTAAATCTTGAGTCATTGTATTTAAGGGTAATTGGATTTTATGTAATAGTGGTATGAAACTTGATGAATACGGTTTTAAACACGTTGATTTTCAAATATTTAATTGCAATGAAGAACCATTTATCATGGCCACACATACAAAACGAATATTTTGTGTCATTGATCTATCTAATGATTTGTTGTCCACCATTTTGTAAGGAAAATAAATCCATTTGGTTGATGATGATGATGATGATGTTATTGATTTATACGAGGACTCTTCGTCTATTACAAGATTTACCAATAACAATGACTATAACGCAAACATAGTGCTTGCAGTATGAAATGATCATTCTAAAGAGATATGTGCAAAAACTAAATTACCAACCTAATTAATTAGGAAATTATTTACATTTTTTTATTTTTTGAAATTTACATTTGTAAAAATTGTATTATTTATTATATATTTGTTATTTAAATTTATAAATGTTTCTATTTTTGTATATGTGATGTTCATATTTAATAGTTTACCTTCTATATATTTTTGGTTTTTAATCATAAGGTCTTAATTTTTTTCTTTAACATACACATGTGTGCCCTTTTTTTACTTACATATTTTAGTTTTCCTATTCTATAATTATTTAATTGGATAATATTTTGCAGGTCCACAAGAAGTTCATTAAAATATCCTATTTTAATGAAAAATATAGATACAATGACATAAGAACATTTACTGAGGTATTTTTTTGTATATTATTAAATATCCATTAATATAATTATTTACTAAAAACATTTAATTTACAAAAAATAATTTCAGAGCTACTGATGATACATCTGTGATGAAGTCCTCTTCTTTTACTGTTACGAAATCAATTTATTGAGTTGGTAAATGTGGCATTACACGCGTACCAAAACGATCACTGGCCCATAGAGATGAGTGATTTCATATTACTTTTGATGATAATAATAATGAAACTAGACAAAATGAAACACAATTTATTAGTATTTTCTCCATGCATAGATGTTACATGATTACCATTTTATATCTTGATTGGAAGGTCCTGTAACACCCCATGCTTCCACAGTACGCTTCTCTATTAATAATACAGTAGTGTGTGTTGTACACAACTTCGAGTTCTTACACACACCACAACCAATCGAACTAGCCGTTATGAATAGTAATACCCAATTTTTGAAATTTTATAAATTTTATCATTCCAAATGGACTTCATTTTTGGATTCGGAATATCTAAATTAGATTAGGGTGAATTTTTGGTACTTTTCTGATAACTTTCATATTTTGATGAATAGTGAAAATTACTAAATTTAAATTAAAAACAACTTTTTTAATTGAAATAATTAATAGTGATAAATTATGAATTTGAGTGGTTTTAAGTTATATTTAGAATATATTTTTACAATTTAATCCAATGTTTTTCATTGGACATAATTTCACATTTAAATCGGACATAAACAAGTGTCAATCTTTTGATATTTATTGTTTCTTAAAAACATGCTTTTTGTTTTGACAGCGGGAATTAATTTTAAATTAATAAATGCAACATATATGTTTTTAATTTGGTAAAATATACTTCATTACTGAATTAGTAATATCAAAATTATCTTAGGGTAAATTTTTGGTATTTTTCTGAAAACTTTTAATTTTTGATGAATAGTGAAAAACACTGAGTTATAGTTTAAAATAGAATTTTTATTTAAATTATTATTTATTTTATTTAAATTATTTTATTTCAGAAAAGAAACATAATACCTATATAGGTTATATGTAATTAATTGGAGTCAGTTTATAATAATTTTTGATATATAAAATTTTTATTGAACTTTTCACCAACTTTTACCCACCTCGTAGGAGCTTTTGAAAATTCACATAAAACTTAATTTTACCGCTTCTATGAGTTGAATTTAAAAAATCAGAGAGACACAGTTAATATCAAGGAGTAAAATGTGGTTAAATGAGATGAAAATAATTTTTGGTGAATAGTAACTTTTTACTTTTATTTACCACGGTTAAAAGTAAAAAGCGTAATTAAGGATAAAAATGATATTAATATTACCCTCACACATGTGATAATTCTATTGGAAAAGTTTATCAAGACCAAAAAAACCTTAGGAATAAAATATTATCATTTAAGTCATCTTGGATTAGATTTGGACATTTATAATTATTTAATACAAAGAAGAGTTAAAAGAGTTAAAATCAAAGTTTAATAACTAAAACATTTTTAATATAGGGTTTAACATAAGATAAAATAGATTATAAATATTAATTAGAAAAATAAAAATATTTCCTACATGATGGTATTTTATTTATAATTTTTAGACATTAAATAAAAAAATTTATTTCTGACACAATGATGATGTAGTAATTACCTTATTCATGAAAGAATCAAATAAATGGTATTATAAATATTAAAATAAATATAATTTAAAAGTTTTTATGAAATCCACGAATTTTATAGGTGAATATGAAATGTTATGATTGATTAAATGTATTTTGTTTTAATTAATCATGTTGTTATTATTTTAACAAAAAACAAATATTAAATAGTGTCAAAATTGACATAATAAAGTTTTTAAATAAAATATTATAGTATTAATTGATATAATGGTCATAAAAATCTATGGTTATGCCAAAAGACTTATATAATAATATATATGACATTACTGAACCAATTGGGGTTCTATTGGCAGTATATAGTTTGTTTATTAACCATATAATGTAAGAATACAAGAAGACATGGTAAAAGTTAAATTATTTAACTTTGATTTAAATCTAAATGATTAGGTCAAAATGGTACACTAAACTTGTCTAAAACCTATTGGTTCAGTTTTTTTTCGACCTATACCCACCTTAGACTTTAAATAATCAGCATTGTATCCATTAGAAACCGAATATTAATTTATTATAAAATAATATTTTAAGTTTTTTCTAAGGTGCCCCTCACCCCTCTTATAAAAGGGAACTCCCCCTTCTCTCTAATTCACACCTTCTAAGAAATTTGGCTCAGCCAAACCCTACCCAAATACCCTCTCAACTATCCTCCCTTCAACCTAGAGGCCATAGTTTTATCATAAAGCCAACTTAAGGAGGCATTTTGATCAAATCAAAAGGAAGAACCCGAAGAAGAGATAATGATTTCACCGCCCTCTTTCAAGTTCCTTTCTTCTTCCACTTCATTTTTCTTTGTTGTTTCCATTCTAAAATAATATCTCCAGTATATTCTATATACTGTGATGTTATTATAATTATGGTACAACCAAATTCATTATTCTATCCACCCTTTGAATGACATGTCACCATACGTGTGTACGTACGGATTACCGTCTCCACGACGTGGTGTAATTGTTATTCAATACAACATTATTTGGATGGGTATAATAATGATGTTTATTTGATAAATATAACATGATAATGATTATTTATATATTATATACCATCCAATTATATATTATATTAATATCAAAAGAATGATATTTTCGCTCGTGCGTACGTACGAATTATCGTCTCCACGACGCAATGAGATTCATTTCCAAGTTCACCATTCATCGACGATTATAAAAATATATATTACTAATATGTATGTAATATATGACATAATAATTATACTGGAGATATATATATTTATATATATAAGTATTTGTGTACTTACATATATCTTATTCACTTATTTCCGTTCAACACTATATAAAAACAGAAACAATGTTTATGCGTACGTACGGACTATCGTCTCCATAAACGGTGTTTTTCATTTCATATATATGTCTATTATAAATTTTTGTATTCTAAATATATATGATAAATAAATCATGTTTTATATTCTGGAAGTATTTAAATCATGATCTAAGTGATACAATCAAGGGTAACATGTGAAAACACATACTATAAAGAAAGAAATTATTACCTGAAATATTAATATAACATGGAAATTATTATTAAATGGGTAGTATAAAGTCATAAATAAATAATTTATGATATCATAAATTTTAATATGGTACTGGTATAAATTAATAACATACTATAGTCTTCATACAGGAGGCTAAACGTACCCTCGACTAAAGGAAAGTGCAAGGTAAGGGGTTTTCATCTCACTCCTTATACCTGTGAGATTCATGCCATATTGCCACTATTACCTTTTGTGTTATATATGTACTACCCATAATTGTATTAATTGTGTAATACAATTTAATTTATGTGTATTTACATATTCATTGTATGATACTTCTTTCATGGGGTGTATGTTTTGTATGTTACCAAATTGATAAGGGTTAATTCCTCAATCTCATTATTATCCGAGATTGTTTAAGTGTAAGTATTTACTGGGAAATTTTTATCATCCATGTCCATTCATCATAAAAATTATTTCAAAATGAATATTTTAAGGATTGTTTTAAAGGTACTCTTTATAAAGATTAGAATTTTAATTTTTTTTAATGATTTATCTTTCTAAATAATTTTAATTAATGTCCATGTGTTCAAAATGATTTTAAGGATTTATTTATATGGACATGAATGTTTTGAAATGATAATTCTTTTCAAAAGATTCAACGTGGTATGGGACACTTTTATTCAAAAATATATTTTAAATAACTTCCATTATAATTATGTGACTTTTAAATGATTTCAAAAAAAGATATATTTATCTCAAATAGTTTTGATTTCATCTACGTCAACATACTTTGATAAATTTTACACTTGTTTGAAGTTGATTTATTATGATACAAATAATCCATATTGTATTTAAGGTTTTGTAATATGTTTGACTATGAATGAGTCATTTTTATGCCATTAATGGCTTATGATTAATGTTTTGGAATTTCATATGATAGTTTTAATACGTCTGTTTATGTTATATTTCATCCTATTCTTAAGATGAATGTGTTGGACTACTACGTTCCGGGTTGGGGATCAGTAAAAGTAAGCCCTCCGGGTTGGGGTCTGATTACAGCAGACCCTCTGGGTTGGTGTCTGGTTATTAGAGGCAGTCTGGGTTGGTGTCCGGTTATTAGAGGCACTTCGGGATGGTGTCCTGTTATTAGAGGCACTCTGGGTTGATGTCCGGTTATTATAGGCACTCCGGGTTGGTGTCCGGTTATTAGAGGCACTTCGGGTTGGAGTACAGTTACAGAGGCTCTCCGAGATGGAGTCCAGTTACATAAACTCTCCAGGTTGGGTTCCGGTTATGGTTATCCCTTAGGTTTTGGCACGAGGCCTTGACATAGAAATTAAAGTTCGGCATTATGCATTCCATTATTATAAAAGTGGTTATTGATATTGCATGTGATTATTCGACTAGTAGATTATCCATGTGAAGAAGTAAATGGCATTATTTAATTTAATTTTTTCCATATTATGCTGAAGTTCAAGATTTAAAGGCTTTTGTTTTAGTTATAAATTGCCTTAAATGTTAATTCTTATTTATGAAAGTTTCCTCTATATTTTTATCCTTTCTGAGCATATGAGCTCATCCCTTTCTATGTTTTATTTTTTCCAGGATTCCAGGAAGTGTATTGTGATTGATATGAAGGAATAAGCCAATGGAATAGTGGAATTCAAAAAGGATTGTTTATGTTGTTTTTTATGCTATAAATTGTATTGTAACATTCATGTATGTAATCTATTTTCAAAGACTACTAAATCGATCGGTCCTTCAGGACATGATTCCTTGTAATCATGCCAATGTATTAAAATAATGCACCGACTCTGGGTAACTGGGGATGGGGCGTTACAGTCGGTATCAGAGGAAATTTAGCAATAACCTTGGAATCTATATTTAGATAAACTCTGATTATAGCACATATCCCTAAGATAAACATTGAGGATTAGTATAGAAGAACTTCCTAGAATTTTGATATTGTAGTGATTTTGTGAGTTTTCCAAGAAATACATCAATGTCTGGATACGAGCAGGTAGAGGCGGCTCTGGCACAGATGTACCTAGGGGTAAAACCCAAAAAACACCGCTTTGAGCTAGACTCAAACGGGAACTGGTGCACGACAATGGGTCTTGCTGCACTCTTGGTTACGACACTCCCAGGGGATATGCTTAGGATAATTCTCATTTTCGTTACGAACCATTATAAAGGGTTTATGAGTATATACTTCCTCAAATAAGACATTTTTATGACTATGGATAATATCCATAAATAGTTTAATTTATGTTAAGTGTTTTACAAGTTTGGGATTAGGTTTTTCTATTCATAAACTATTCTAGTGTATGCCATTATTTATAAATGGTGCCCGGTAGAAGGAATGAGAACTCCAGCAATACGAATGATCCAAAGAGTAAGAAAGATCACATCGTTCATGGTCTTAAGGTAGAATTTAGAAGGGAAATAGTCTCCCATGTATTATCATCATATGAAGAAATAGTATCATGTGTTGATAAGATAAGTAAAGAATTCTCAAAGCCCATTGGCTTTGAAGGAAATCCAGAGAAGGAAATAATTGTAGAGAGAAGGACAGATAAAGGGATGAAGGTAAAGAAGGATTTTCCCATATGTGATAACTATGGAAAGAATCACCTTGGGAAATGCTTAAATGGAATGGGAGTATTTTATATGTGTGAAGAAAAAGGACACCAAGTACATGACTGTAAGGGTAAGAAAATGGTTTCAAATGTAAATGATTCATCTACAAGGAATTTGGACACTACACGAATCAATGTCCCAGTAATCAGACTATGCCGCAAATGATGCTATTGGATAGTAATCAAGTTATGATACTACCACAGATGAAGAGGAATGGCTAGTGTTCTTATGTTGTTATTTTGGAATTATTTCATTAAAGTGTTGTATCAATGATGTACTGGAAATAAATAAGGATTGTACTGCAGTACTATTTTATTGAGGATTTGAGATTTTATGGTACTAAGAAAAGTGACTCTACAAAGATTTAATCTTTTTGGAAAATATATGGTTGAGAGAATGATAAACCATAATATGGTTCTGATACCGAGGTACTGATTTTGGAATAACATATGGTTGATTTGCGTAAATTATATTGGATATTCTTGAATACCTTGAAACTGATTAATGATTTTTCATCGTTGGAGTTTACAATATTTTTGATAGAAGGAGTATATCCAGTATTCTATAAACAATAAGGGCGCATCAATGTAATCAATAAGGTTTTATGATAATTCAGGATGTTACCATGTTTTAAAATAATACATGGTGAAGGTGTTCACATGTTATTACATGAAAAAAAGGATCTTCATTATGTTTAACTTTTTTATAAATTTTGGACTGTGAGTTTGGATAGTAGTATTTTGGATAAGTCTAAAGGTTTTAATGGATTAAGTTTGGAAGGTTATATTTTGATTTTTATAAAAGGACAACACGCAGACCGTGTGACAACCCGTCGCGTCGGACAAAGCTGCTGGAATCGAACCCAAAACCATAGTGCGATTGGGATTTATCGCCTACCAATGGACTACATGAAGTCCCTGGATTGTATAATGTAGTTTATTTTCTTTATGGGTCGGAAATTTGAACTATACATTCCTTATATTTGGAACCCTATACGATTAGGATAAATGGAGTATTTTTGAGTTGTATTATGTTTTGTAGTGAAAGATGAGTTTGTGGTAGAAATTTATTAATGGATAAAACTCTAATTATAAAGTAATTATATCTCCTTATGATCTTATCCAATCACATAAACAAATTCCTCAACATTAAGAAAAGGAACTTAGAAAAAAAATTTGTCCTAGATGGTACCTTAGATCATCACTAATTTATGGCTTTGGGATTATTGGCCTTTTCATAGCCATGTTCTCTACCACTCTCCATCAGATATTGATGGATATATTTCTATTCCATATCCATATTTTCCTACATGGAACCCTATTATGTGTTATTTTCGGTAACCTTCATACTTACCACTCTTTATTTTAAATAGAGGACTAATTAATCCATTTTTCGATGTGGGATTTCAACTATGATATTGGGAAATGTCAACCCCAGGTTACTAATACTGAAAATAAATTGCGAGGATGCAATTTATTAAAGTAGGGGAGAATGTAACACCCCAAGCATCCACAGTACTCTTCTCTTTGAATAACACATTAGCGTGTCTTGTACGCAACCTTGAGTTCTAACACACACCACAACCAATCAAACTAGCCGTTATGAATAGTAATACCCACTTTTGAAATTTAATACATTTTATCTTTCAATATGGACTTCATTTTTGGATTCATTATATCAAAATTATCTTAGGGTGAATTTTTTGTACTTTTCTAATAACTTTCATATTTTGATGAATAGTGAAAATTACTAAATTTTAATTAAAAAAACTTTTTTAATCAAAATAATTAATAGTGGTAAATTATGAATTTGAGTGGTTTTAAATTATATTTAGAATATATTTTTACAATTTAGTCCAATTTTGGTCATTGGATATAATTTCACATTAAACCGGACATAAACAAGTGTCAATATTTTGATTGTTATTGTATCTTAAAAACACGCTTTTGGTTTTGACAGCTGGAATTAATTTCAAATTAAAAAATGAAACTTCTATGTTTCGAATTTGGTAAAATAGACTTCATTATTGAATTTGGAATATAAAAATTATCTTAGGTTAAATTTGTGTTATTTTTCTGAAAACTTTTAATTTTTGATGAATAGTGAAAAACACTGAGTTATAGTTTAAAACCGAATTTTTATTTAATTAAATATTTATTTAATTTAAATTATTTAATGTCAAAATAGATACATAATACCTATATAAGTTAAATTTAAATCATTGGAGTCAGTTTATAATAATTTTAGATATATAAAAATTTTATTAAACTTTTCACCGTCTTTTACCCACATTCTAGGAGGTTTTTCAAATTCACATAAAACTTAATTTTACCGCTTCTGTGAGTGGAATTTTGAAAATCTGAGACACATGGTTAATATCAAGGAGTAAAATGTGGTTCAATGAGACGAAAATAATTTTTGGTGAATGGTAGATTTTTACTTTTATTTACTACGGTTAAAAGTAAATAGGGTAATTATGGGTAAAAATGATATTAATATTACCCTCACACATGTCCTAGTTCTATAAGACAAGTTTATTTAGACAAAAAAAAATCTTAGGAATAAAATATTATCATTTAGGTCCACTTGGATTAGATTAGGACATTTATTATTATTTAATTAAAATAAGAGTTAAAAGAGTTAAAATCAATGTTTAATTACTAAAACATTTTTAATATAGGGTTTTAAAAAGGAAAAATTATATTATAAATATTCATTAGAAAGATAAAAATATTTCCAATATCATGGTATTTTATTTATAATTTTAAGATATTAAATAAATAAATTTATTTATGAAACAATGAAGATGTAGTAATTACCTTATTCATGAAAGAATAAAATAAATGGTATTATAAATATTAAATTAAAAATAATTTCAATGTTTTTTTGACATCCACGAATTTTATAGGTGAATATGACATGTTAGGATTTATTAAATGTATTTTTTTGAAGTAATCATGTTGTTATTATTTTAACAAAAAACCAATACCAAATAGTGTGAAGATTGACATAAAATAGTTTTTAAAACAAATATTATATTATTAATTGATATAATGGTCTTAGTAAACTAAGGATCGTCCAAAAGACTTATATAATACTATATATGACATTAAGGAACCAATTGTGGTTCTATTGGTAGTATATAGTATGTTTATTAACCAATTAATGTAATAATTCAAGAAGACAAGGTAAAAGTTAAATTATTTAACTTAGTGTTAAATCTAAATGATAAGGTTAACTTGGTAACCTAACATGTCTAAAACCTATTGGTTGATTTTTTTTCGACCTATCCCCAGGTTATAATTTAAATAATAAACATTGGATCCATTAGAAACTTAATATGAATTTATTATAAAATAATATTTTATGTTTTTCCTAAGGTACCCCTCACCCCTCTTATAAAAGGGCACTCCCCCTTCTCTCTAATTGACACCTTCTAAGCCATTTGGCTCGGCCAAACCCTTCCCAAATACCCTCTAAACTACCCTAACTTCAATCTAGAGGCGTTATTTTGATCATAAATCCAAACTAAGGATCCCTTTTGATCAAATCAAAAGGAAGAACCCAAAGAAGAGGTAATGATTTCACCACCCTCTTTCAAGTTCCTTTCTTCTTCCACTTACTTTTTCTTTGTTGTTTCCATTATAAAATAATAACTCCAGTATATTATATATAATGTAATTTTATTATAATTATGTTACAACCAAATTCATTATTCTATCCACCCTTTTAATGACATGTCACCATACGTGCGTATGTACGACTTACCGTCTCCACGTCGTGGTGTAATTGTTATTCAATACATTAATATTTTGATGGGTATAATAATGATGTGTATTTGATAAATATAACATGATAAGGATTATGTATATATTATATACCATCAATTTATATATTATATTAATATCAAAAGAATGATATTTTCGCTCGTGTGTACGTACGGATTACCGTCTCCACGACGCGTGGAGATTCATTTCCAAGTTCACCATTCATCGACGATTATAAATATATATATTACTAATAAGTATGTAATATATGAAAAAATAATGCTACTGGATACATATATATATATATATTTATATATATAAGTATTTCTGTACTTACATATATCTTATTCACTTACTTCCCTTCAATACTATATAAAAATAGGAACAACATTTATGCGTACGTACGAACTACCGTCTCCATAAACTGTGTTTTCCATTTCATATATATGATTATTATAAATTTTTATATTCTAAATATATATGAAAAATAAATCATGTTTTATATTCTTAAAGTATTTAAATCATGATATAAGTGATATAATCAAGATTAACAATTTAAAACACGGCCGATAAAGAAAGTGATTATTACCTGAAATGTTAATATAACATGGAAATTATAATTAAATGGGAAGTATAAAGTCATAAATGAATAATTTATGATATATTAAATATTAATATGGTTCTAGTATAATTTAATAACATACTATAGTCTTCATACAAGAGGCTAAACGTACCCTCGACTAAAGGAAAGTGCAAGGTAAGGGGTTTTCATCTCACTCCTTATACCTGTGAGATTCATGCCATATTGCCACTATTACCTTTTTTGTTGTGTATGTACTGCCCAGAATTATATTCATTGTGTAATATAATTTAATTTATGTGTATTTACATATTCATTTTATGATACTTATTTCATGGGGTGTATGTTTTGTAAGTTACCAAATTGGTAAGGGTTAATTCCTCAATCTCATTATTATCCGAGATTGTTTATGTGCAAGTATTTTCCAGGAACTTTTTATCATACATGTCCATTTTTCGTAAAAATTATTTCAAAATGAATTTTTTTAAGGATTTTTTTAAAGTTACTCTATACCCATATCATAATTTTAAATGTTTTAATTATTTATCTTTGTAAATACTTTTAATTAATGTCCATATTTTCAAAATGATTTTAAGGATTTATTTATATGGACATGAATATTTTGAAATGTTAATTATTTTCAAATGTTTCAAAGTGGTATGAAACAATTTGATTCAAAAATCACTTTTAAATTACTCACTTTATAATTATGTGACTTTAAAATGATTTAAAAAAAGAGATATTTCTCTCAAATAGTTTTTATTTCATCTATGTCAACATTATTTGATAAATTTTACACTTGTTTGAAGTTGATTTATTATGATAAAAATATTCCATATTTTATTAAAGGTTTTGTGATATGTTTAACTATGGATGAGTCATTTTTATGCCATTAATGAATTATGATTAATGTTTTGGTATTTCGTATGCTATTTTTAATACGAATTTTTATGTTATATTTCATCCTCTTTTTAAGATAAAAGTGTTGGACTAGTATGTTCTAGGTTGGGGACCAGTAAAGGTAAGCCCTATGGGTTGGGGTTTGGTTACAGAAGACCCTCCGGGTTGGTGTTCGGTTATTAGAGGGACTCTTGGTTGGTTTCCAGTTATTAAAGGCACTCTGGGTTGGTGTCCGGTTATTAGAGGCACTATGGGTTGGTGTCCATTTATTAGAGGCACTCTGAGTTAGTGTCTGGTTATTTGAGGCACTCCGGGTTGTAATTCGGTTATAGTGGCTATCCGGGATGGAGTCCAGTTATAGAGGCTCTCCGGGTCTGGTTCCGATTACAGTTATCCCTTAGGTTTTGGCATGAGGCCTTGACACCGAAATTAATGTTTGGCATTATGCATTCCATCATTATGAAAGTGGTTATTGATATTGCATGTGATTATTCGACTAGTATATTATACATGTGAATAAGTAAATGGAATTATTTCATTTTATTTTTTCCATATTATGCTGAATTTCAAGTTTAAAAGTGTTTTGTTTTAGTTATACAATTCCTTAAAAGTTTATGCTTATTTATGAATGTTTCCTCTACATTGTTATCCTTACTGAGAATCTGAGCTCACCCCGTTCTATGTTTTATTTTTCCCAGGATTCCAAGAAGTGTATTGTGATTGATATGCAGGGTTAAGCCAAGGGAATAATGGCATTAATAAAAGATTATTTATGTTGTTTTGTATGTTATAAAGTGTAATGTAACATTCATATATGTAATCTATTTTTCAAGACTGCTAAATTGATCAGTCCATTGGGACTTGATTCCTTGTAATCATGCCAATGTATTAAAATAATGCACCGACTCTGGGTAACTGGGGTCAGGGAGTTATATGTCCTTTATAAGATATTGAAATATTAGCTTTGGGAGGTCGTAATGGCATAATATCTCAATTGATTTATTTTATCATATTTTTATAATATGATATATTTTAAATGAATCAATTTTATTTTATTTAATTACATATGACATTCAATTTTGAATAAAAAAATCAATTAAAAAAATATGCTTACTTTGGTAGAAATTAGATAAGGAGATTTCAAAACAATGGTGACAAGAAATTATGTTTTTAGAAAGAGACAAAAATAAAAAACCATTCATAAAGTATGAGTTTATAGATGCAGATACATGGAAGGAATTTGATTCCAGTTAAAATGATAAATCCTTTATGGTATAATAATTATATTATATTGTAAAACTTTATATATTTATACCTATTTAATTATTAGTTTACTTTTATTATAATAGGCCTCCAGGAAATACTATCGAGACATCCAATTTAAGATTGTCTACCCTCATTCTTTATCACATGGGGGAATCATTTATGGGAGGAAAAATGATTGAGGAAAAGTTTTAATCACTAAGATCTCACTCCACTACTGGTTTTGATGAGGTTTAGTTCAGTCCTCCATCTCCCCCCAATCACTATAAAAAATGGAAATGTGTGAGAAGAATAAAAAATGAAAAGTATGTTACAAATAAATCTAAGGATGTAGCTGAACAAAATTAAGTAAATATTAATTATTTTTCAAGATTTTTTCATTTTTATAAATTTAAATCACTAATATAACATTTTAATTTTTCATTTCGGAATGAACATTATGAGTTAGAGAAATTGGGAACTTTTATCTGTGGGGGTAGGATGGATATCCTATCCACTTCTTTAGGAAAGCTAAAACACCTTGGCTGCATAATAGAATGTTGGGAAGTTGTTAGTATTCATAAAATTTTTGGTCATCAAAGTAAGAAATCAAGAGACCCAGAAATTGAATTATTAAAAGCTGAGCTAAATGATATGAAACATTCCATGGGTGATGAAATTCAATAAGCTATGTAGGCTATGTTAGAATAATTTATGAGACAATTATAGGCTCCGTAGGCCTCCCAGCCTGTCCAGCTAGCTATACAGCCTATACAACCATCCTAGTCAGACCACCCTACCCAGCCTACCAACTATGATTCTCCACCTCCTTGCTCGGTCCCAACCTTATATTGCAAGTTGTATTCTAGATATCATCACATAAATATTGTAGTGTTAGGACTCGTACATGTTTCGGGGGATATTTTACATCACCAGTGTATGTAGATGGGCCAGGATAGAGTATTAGTACTTGATATTATTGATCCTAATGCTCTACTACCAAATCCTACTAAGTATATTATAGGAGTTAGAGATTTTTTGGGTCATTTTTTACATTTTCCATCAAGACTTATTTTCAATATTTCATATGAGGTATCCATTTTTTAATTTTCATTACATCTAATTGAAAATTACTTTTAATGTTTACTATATTTTAACTTATACATGAGTATTTAATAGAAAAAGAAATGGAAAAAATTAAAAAAAGGATCAGGAAAAAACAACTGTAGATTATTCTGATATTTCTGATTGGATACAAAGATTATATTAGGATACTTCTTCATTGGGTAGTATCTATGATTTTTTGATGACATTTGATATATGAAAAAGAAACTATATATTGAGAATATTGATAAAATATATAATGGATCAAATTAATTTTTAAGTGCTCAGTGTGAATTTGTTGCAGTGTTTTTACATGTTAGTAAATTGACGTTTCAGTTATTATCTATTTAATTAAAGATGATTTAAATTTACTGACTTTATTACATTTTTAATTATGTATATACACATGATTCCTATACATAATTATACCACAAGTTTTTATGGTTTTATATATCTATAATTAATTTCCACATATGTGAAATATGTGAAGTATCATAATAAAATTACATATATTTGTTAGAGATTATCACAGATGGATACTGGGTGTTTGTTTTTTCCATTTCTTGATGGGTAAGAACATAAAAATAATTATGAACTAATGTTCATTATAATGTCATTAATTGTGAACTATTTTTATTATAGGGGTCAGTAGATGTTAGGCGTATTCTACCCAAGTGAATTCACATTATATTGGTTTTTTCTATTTATTAGGTGATGTTCATAATGAAATAATCACCTTGTTAGACAAGAATGTTTTCTTCTTTATTATAAGTTCATTGTATTTAATTATTCTTTTTATTTATATTTATTATTATTTGATATATAAGGAAATGTATGTAATGGAAAAAAATGTCATATATCATGTGTCAATAAAAACACTAAATGAAATCAAATATGAGAAAGTAATAGTAATTATATTTTATATTAGATATTATTATGATTATAGACCAGGAAGGTTCAGATTAGACGAAATTTTGATCTTCAAATTTTATTATAAAAAAAGTAAAGTGCATAGAAGAGAAACAAACATAGGCAGCTACATCACCTCAAACCCATTCTCATCCCCATCCCCATAATCAGATACCTCATCATTCGGTGTAGCTGATTCCCATTCTAAAGACTCGTATCTCTTGAAGAAATCAATGTACTACTTTCTGGAGACAATTTTTTCCCCGGTTAGCTTCTCCTTGTAATTTCGCTTTCCACCATTTCCTATTTCCAAGTCAGGTTATTCTCCTCGACCCTTCTTATAGGAAGATCTTGTCGCCATTGGCTTGGGTAGGTTCGTGTTGTCCCTCCGTGACCTTCTCCTACCTTGTGTTTTCTCATTTAGCTCCTTGCTTGGCATCTCTTTGTTCCCATTCTTAACAATGTCACTGAAAGAGGATCTAGGGTTCATAAACACAGATTCATTATCTATAAGGACATGTTGAATGTGGTTATTATATTTTACAATTCATGTATGAGATAATCACAATTGGGATAACTAATAAGTTTGATAAGTTTAGTTATATTAATTATTTTATATTTTCTGTCATAGTATTCTATTTTTTAATCTCTTATTATTCAATATTATTGTATAAATCCAATGATTATGTGTCTTATACACAAAATAAATGTACCCAACATTGATCTTTGTTTTTGAACTATTTGTTAAGTATGATTACAATATAAGGTATAGATATTCTAATGTTTATCGTTAATATTACATTTTCCTTAAAAATTGTGTTAAAAAATCAAATTATTTTCTTATAATAGGTGTTAAAACATAATAATATCAAATGAATGTTTCGAAAATAACCAAAAAATATCATGTTGTAAATTTTAGGTACATGTTGTTAAATTCTACTTTATAATACTAATGCATAGAAAATATTTTCATTAATTATATAAAATTATGTATGTTTTTAAAGATTTTTAGTAAATTATACATGTTGGTTGATTGTTGTTTACTATTTTTCTATTATAGGGATTTTTATTCTTTTAGGGGTGTAATATTCAAAAAAAATTATTTTTTTAACTTTCGACATCATTTCATATTAAAACCGACACCGAAAACCAAAAAGAGTCTCATTTTCAACATTAGTTTTTAAATAACTGATGTTGGAAACCTTATTTTTTTACATCACCTTTATATATGTCGATTAAAAACTGATGTAAAATTAAAAACACCGACAATAAATCATGTTTTACAGTAGTTCTTAAAATTATATATGCATAGTTGTAAATAATATAATTGACATATATTTATATACATTATAATATATATATAAGAACTATATATATTTTTGCATAAAAATTTCTACACACACATTATTTAATTTTTATTAATATTTTGTTATACCATATTTATTTATAACTATATTCATAATATATATATAACAATATTTATAAAAAAATAGTGTTTATGTGTGGAAAAGATAATTTGGGATGAATTTAATTTATTCCAAAATAAACAAGTATTTTTATATATTAAATTCTTTAAATTTATCAATTAATTAAAATTGTAGATATTAATTGTTTTTGAAAACATATATATAAATGTATTTTCTAAAAACACATTTAATAACATCATAAATTAGATATTTCAATGTGTTGAGTTGTTTAAATTTATCAACTAATTAAAATTGTATTTGTTAAATGATTTTGAAAATTTATATATAGATTTAGATTCTAAAAATATATTTAATTACTTTAGAAAATAGATATTTCTATATATTGACTTTTTAAATTCATCAATTAATTTAAATTGCAGTTGATAAGTGATTTCCAAAATTTATATAGAAATATAGATTCTAAAACAAATTTAATTACATCATAAAATAAATATTTCTATATGTTGTCTTGTTTTAATTTACAAGTAATTAAAATTATAGTTATGTGGTTTTCAAAATTGTTATATAAATGTAGATTATGAAAATACATTTACTTACTTAAAAAATTTGATATTTATATATTTATATAATGTTTTATAATAGAAAAAATCAACACCGTCACTTCTATGTTCCACAACCAGGCATATAAAACTCATGCCAACTTCGCATTCAAGGTCTATATTTGTTTGGTGTGCCTACAAAAGGATTGAGTTCCACATTGTGTGTTTCTTATTCCTTAATAGGGGGAATATAAAATATTGGCATTGTTGCCTCCATGTACTACTCTATGATTATTGAACCCTCAATATTTTGGGTTGCTAGTACCTCCTTAGACTTTTGTGTAGATAACTCTCCAACAAACATTTTAGATGACTCATCGACATTATATATTGATCCATATGTCAGAAAGTTTGAGTTCTTAATCAGATCACATGAGGATGATCATAATGTTATCAACATATCAAATAAGTCACTATATGAGAGAGATAGTCTCTTGAGTACTGTGAAAACTATGATATCCCACCCAGGTCCCACCCCTCTGAAGCTCTAGGGAAGTCGTTCATATATCATGTTTGAGATGAAGATGGTTTTTTAAATTTTTAAGCAAACATATGTGGTGTTGGATAATCTCTCTATTGTGTATGATCTCATTTATGCTATGAAGTATTCTCAATTTGTAGTGAAGGAGCCTATATATGAACCACTCTCTGGTGTCACTGGACCTGTCCTCATCTCTATCCTTGTCTCTATCCTCCTACTAATGGTGTTGGTGGTCATGGTAGTGCATCATCCATAGAAGGTTCAACATGTACATTAACATCCCAAACATCCTCTATGAGAGCATGTGGATCAAGATATAATAGCAACTCATCATCATATACACACTCATAGTAGGAATGTAGAGGATATTTTATAGCCACCAACTCTTTATGAAGTACATCCTGACAGAAAATTTCCTTATCATAACAGTGAGCGATATATATAATATAATATAACCCCACTGTCTTCAAAACAAATAACTTTAAATTTAATACCAAATGTGAAATAAAAATATCTAATACATGTTATAAATATACAAACTGGTGACGACCTATGCCTTGGTGTGTAAGGTATATGATAATGTGATTCAAGTAATAATTTGTGTAATCTCCATAATTTAATAGTTAGAGTCGTATTGTGGGACACCTATTCCAAAAGATATTGTGTCAAAAATGCATGTCCCAACACTCAAAATGTCCTAATCATGACACTACAACCAACCAACCAACTATCTACTTTTGACCATGATTGATTTCAATGAAGAAACTCAGCATTGGGCCTGGGGATGTTCTACATGCACCAAAACCATCACATATAACCATATAGATGGTTCCAATCAATGATGTGGAAGTGAATAAGTGGCACCACTACTGCGCAGTCTCTAAATATTACTATGTATTATGGTTAATGTTACACTAATACAAGCCTATCATATGGGACCCATGAAACCATAAATGACAACTTGAAAAATATTCATAAATTGAGATAAAAATCTTACTATGATATTATTATAATATAAAAAATAATTAATAATAAAATTAATGTTTTTTTAAGAAAAATTAATGTTTAACTTGCACCACCTGGTTATAGATCATCAAAAATCTATCTAAAACTATGCACACTATACCTTAAGGTATATACATAACATTGAGCCTAACTCCACCTTGTGAAATAGGTAATATTTTATTAGTTTATAAAAATTAGTTATAAATTAATAAAGCAACCCAAATTAATTATATAAACATACCGGTTTCCACAAGGAAAATATAGTAAATAGTGATAGGGATGTGGGGCGATAAATCTAGGATAAATGAGTGGAAAATGATCTCAGGACCAAATCTATAGTAGAATGGAATATCCTTCAATCTAGAACTGCTTTAATAATCATATAGTACATAGGTATCTATACAGATATGCATATACAACATACCCCAAACTGTATGTAGCTATCCTATCTCGATCCTCAAGTAATGTTATGTACATCATGTGTACCAAGGTGTTAGGGTAGTTATAACATCTCTCTTATAACCCATTGGCCTAGGAAGAGGTGGAGGTGCTACAGACCTTAGGTGATGTCCCTAGGACACCTATGGTTGAAAATTAAAACCAAGGGATTTACTAAAATTTGTAGGATATTCTTCCATTAAAGAAATAACCTATAATAAAAAAATGTTGAGACATAATATGATGCATGAAGGTAATGAATATGGCTTAATATCCCAAAAACTAAACAATATCATAATAACATCCTCAAAAATATTAAACCAAAAATCCAAAAACCTTGATGATTTTGGGTATCAAGGTAGCTCCACTCCAAACACTAGGACTCAACCAACTCCCAATATCAATCTCCCAACATCCATGAAAAAGACATCCTGATTATATGCTAAAGAATTATGAGACATTCACCTTAGATGTATGTAGACCCCGGAAAACGCGTCCCCAAAATTTCCCAAATGCTTCCATACATGATACAAGATTGTAGTCCATTTATCAAGCTTCGATTTGGTAGGTCGCAGGGTCCAAACGGAGCTACGGAATATGAGTTATGGACATTTGAAGTTGGGATGGAGATCTGGTTCGCGAAGCCCATTCGCGAAGCCCCCTCCGTGATCGCGGAGCACCGCCGCGAAGTAATGAGGCGAGAGGCTCCGCGAACCCATTTGACGTTCTCGATGTGCCACAGAGACCCCTCGCGAAGCACCCAAGCATCGTGGTCCCGTGAAGCTCTGGAGGCGTTAACTCTCCGCGAACGAATTTGACGTTCACGAGCCCGCCGTGAAGCTCCGGAGGCGGCACCTCTCCGCAAAAGAATTTGACATTCGTGAGCGCGCCGTGAAGCACCTGAGGTGGCGCGGGAGTTCTGCTTCGTGGCGCCCCTTTCCTATAAATACCCAGATCACTCCCCTTATCCGGACACACGGCCTCGGCCACTTCGCCCCTTGGGCGGCCGAGTGGAGCTCCACATTGCGGCTCTGCGAGGCCATGCTTCGCGAGAAGCTTCTTTCGCGTTTCTGCTCCGCGAGTCAAGGTTCCGTGAGTCCATGCTCTGTGAGCCTATGCTCCACGATGCTGCTCCGCGAGACCAAGATTTGCGAGATCCCTTTGCTCTGCGAGACCAAGCTTCGCGAGAGCCCTTTGCTCTGCGAGAGTCCTTTGCTCTGCGAGACCCCTTTGCTCTGCGAGAGACCATTGTGCCGCGAGGCCATGCTCCGCGAAGTTACTTTGTGAAGAAGTATTCTTCACAAGGATCCTACCTTCGCGTCCACAGGCCCATAATGCGGGGGCTGCACCCCCGTACCCCAGCTCAGGGTCAGTGCCGGGCCGGTCCCTTCGCTACCACCACAGACCCCCATGAAAAATGGAGAGTCGCACCGTGAACTTTTCAGGCCGGGATGTCAGGATTTTCCATTGCGCCCTCATGCGTACCCACCTTCAACCTATGGAATAGCGTGATTTGAGACACTCCTCCACACACCATGAAACACCTTGAGTTGATGTATTCCTCTTGGTTTGTTCCCTATGTCGTGAGTTGAGGTTCTCATCATCAATTCCCCAAGTACCTTGAGTCGAACCATTCCTCAGGCAGCTCCTCCAAACCCAATCACTTGGATCCTATGCCAGGTTGAACCAGAAAGGGCCGCCCTTGCGTAAATCCCAACACCAACCATTTTTAGGCACCTTCTGCCTAATAGTAGTCCTATTTACATGACTATAAACTGTAGTAATCCCTATGTTCCAAACATAGGATGCCTCTTGCCCTATACAAGAGATGCCTTATGCTCCTAGCATGAGATGGCAGTAGTCCTATTTACATGACTATAAACTGTAGTAATCCCTATGTTCCAAACATAGGATGCCTCATTCCCTATACGAGAGATGCCTTATGCTCCTAGCATGAGATGCCAGTAGTCCTATTTACATGACTATAAACTGTAGTAATCCCGATGTTCCAAACATAGGATGCCTCTTTCCCTATACGAGAGATGCCTTATGCTCCTAGCATGAGATGCCAGTAGTCCTATCTACATGACTATAAACTATAGTAATTCCTATGTTCCAAACATAGGATGCCTCTTTCCCTATACGAGAGATGCCTTATGCTCCTAGCATGAGATGCCAGTAGTCCTATTTACATGACTATAAACTGTAGTATTCCCTATGTTCCAAACATAGGATGCCTCTTTCCCTATACGAGAGATGCCTTATGATCCTAGCATGAGATGTCAGTAGTCCTATCTACATGACTATAAACTGTAGTAATCCCTATGTTCCAAACATAGGATGCCTCTTTCCCTATACGAGAGATTCCTTATGCTTCTAGCATGAGATGCATTATGCCATGATCACAGTGGCGTAATATCAAGAGCGTTGGAATCCATTCAAACATTCCATCACTCTACCTCACGCTTTACGTGTCCTTCATTCGGATCGTCACTCACTTCCAAGTCTGGAGAGACCCCCTAACAGTATGGATGCTCGACCTATGGTCTGCCTACTGTCCTGGACCAACGCCACAGAAGACTTTGGGCAACACTTTGAGTCAGGTCCTGTGTTTCGAACACGGTCAGCAGTCGACCCTCATTTGTTTGTCCTCATTTCTGGCTAACGTGATATGGATGATGTGTTTCTGCCACGATCAACAGTTATCCTCCATCACCACGCCACTCTCACGACGTTCTTAATATTGGTCATGTGATTCACACTTTTCATCTCCCTTTGTTCGGATAGATTCCAATGCCCTTCGTGTTATCCCACTTGTGGACTAGCGCATAGGTGATTACCTTGACCCGCTAGTGAGTTGGGATGCCCTCATGGCCAGACATGAGGAAGAAACTTTGGGCCGCCTCAGAGCGTAATCCCCATACACTTTGGGCCACCTCAGAGCGTAAGCCCCATACACTGTGGGCCGCCTTAGAGCGTAATCCCCATACACTGTGGGCCGCCTCAGAGCGTAAGCCCCATCCACCGTTGCCGCTCCCTAGCAGCACCTGGGCAGAACCCTTGCGTAAGCCCCAATCCTTCCCTAACTACGTGGACTTTGATTCCCTGCCACAAGGATACGTAGGAAGCCTCCACGAGGTTCAAGCCCACCACCCAGTTGTTCCTACCTCTCCATGTCGGTTCACCATTCACCATGGGCCGCCTCAGAGCGTAATCCCCATACACTGTGGGCCGCCTCAGAGTGTAATCCCCATACATTGTGGGCCGCCTCAGAGCGTAATCCCCAATCCTTCCCGAACTACGCGGACTTTGATTCCCTGCCATGGGGATACGTAGGAAGCCTCTTCAAGGCTCAAGCCCAACATCACTGTCACCCCTGTGAGGGTCCCATTTCATTCCCCCTCCACTTCATTCATTCATCCATCACCCATCCTGATTCTCACCCAGGCGGCCACATCCCGGTGGGATCATTCCATCCACCTCCTCGCTGCTCCTAGCGGCACATGGGCCGCTTTCCACGTGTAAGCCCCATCATATCTCTGAGTCGTTGTCCTCTGTGTACACCCCGATTCATCACCCTTTTCCCCACTAGGGAGCACACCACCATCGATCCGTCTCTATGGGACGTTCTGATCACCCTTATTTCTTCTCTGCAAGACGTTAAACTCACGGCCTACCTTGTGATAAACACAGGAAGCTGAGGAAAACCTCAGATACATGCCTCGGGTTATGCACCCTTGAGATTCCCTCTCATGAGGAAGAATACAGGTTCCCCAATGTCCATGCACCCAGAGATTCCCTAACATGCCTTATGTTGCCATCTACTATGACCGAAGGTCGCTACCATGTCAAGAACCCATGGAATGTCTTGACGGAAGTAGTGTAATTAACCGGCATCCATGAAGATATGGCACCGGGAATGAGATTCACGAACAACGTATTAAATCTTTGAGGGAGACCCGGACTAGGTGATGAGTTCTGAGGAGGAATCCACGGAAGGAAGAACCGACATCCCATCATCCCGTTTCGATCAAGGAGCAGACATACCTGAACAAGGAACGAATTCCGCACGCCTTTGGAATGCGGGAATGCGGGGCAACAAGCAGCACGTCCTCCGCAGATGGATGCGCGCGCCCCGACGAAATCGTCGGAAACAATGTATCATGTTAAAAAATTTCTACATACACACCAAGGTGCATATGTATGGGGTGAGTGTACAAACCAATAGGAAATCATGATTCTCCCCACACATTACACTAAAACCAGAACAATTTAAAAAATATTATATTTAACAGGAAAGAGTATGAAAATATCTATTAAGATTATTTTAAATAAAATTAAAAAGGAGGCATATAAAATAATTTCACTATATTAGAAATTTAAACCAGTTATTACCGTAATAATAATCCACATGGGAAAATAATTCCATAAACATTAACACACCCATACATTTCTAATGAAGGAATCAATACTTATTATTGTTGACCTGACATGTCACCAAATCATCACTTAGTGGTTACCTAGATGTGACCCAATGACGCTGAAAAACAAGTCCAAACCAAAAAGGCCATGTAAAATTAAATATTGAATACATGAAAACCCATATATGCCAGTGTATCTCCAAATTTTTCTTTATTTAAACTATTTTTATTTTATTAATTTAAGTAAACATGTTGTGTGTGTATTTATAAAACCATGAATTGAAAACCATTAAATTATTGAAATTTACAATAATAGTTTATCAAGGATTTCCAATGATAACAGAAGAAAGACATTTATAAATAAAAATCTTTTAAATTATATAACAATTAGAGAGAATGAGAAGTCACCTTCCTTGAATTCATTCACATAATATTAACCAAGAATAATGAGAAACTCATCAACCAAGAAACCATCCTAAATTGATTTTGAAAACACCAGGTTTGAGAGTCCAAAATCAAAGGACAATGAATCTGGGTTTATTTTGAGTAAAAATTAATCAAAGAGGTGTAAATAACTCCCCCATAAAGATCACATGAGGTACCCCCATCAAAGTGAATGACATTTCAACAAATCAAAGGACATTTAATCCATTTCCAAAACCTCAATGGTCATCACTACAACATAGCGATTCCCACCATGGACATGGTTCCTTCAATATCACCTCACCCAAGAGGCCTTCTATAGAGATCCACCATGGATAAGGAAAAAATCCTTCACTATTTTCTGCCCATGCATTAGACCCCAACATTGTGAGGTCTCTTAGGCCATTTTCCACCATGAAAACATTTCCAAACTACAAGGATACTATAACTAATTACAATATGTATTTTCCCTACCAATTTTCCATAGGTAAACACCTAAATAAAATTACTAACCACAAATTTCATTTCAGTTCCTATAGTACTCCAAAAAATTAATAAAATCCCACTTATGCCACATAAAACCCTTACAAACCATCCTAAAACCAAAATAAGATTCAAATATTAAAATAAAAAAATAATGAAATATCTCAAACCAACGGTTTTACATTCTCCCAAATATTAGGCTTTCCATCCTCAAAAAGCTAGAGATTGGTAGTGCCTGGGAAGATACATGAATATTGCTCAAATATAACGTTTTCTCATTCCTATGTATCATCTTAAATATGACCATGCCACCATAATAACCAAACTAAATGAATATATTTTCCATACAATATGTTCTATCATATGTGTGGAATATGTATCAGTGCATGGATAAATATCACATTCATCTTAAGATCAAAATTAACCTATTGAATTGCATGGTCTTGGTTGGGCTGATATTTCTTTAGTTGAGATACATAAAACACAATATGAACCAAGATTAACTATTTGGTAAATCTATTCAATAATTCGCATCACCAATACATTAAATTAAATCAAAATGTCTAATATACCAATGAGAAAACTTCCCTTTTCTACCGAAATAATGATTCCCCAACCCTGGAGAGACCTTCAATAAAACATGGTACCCAAATAAAAATGATAAATTTCAATTATGGTTATCCACATATGATTTCTTGACGAATTTATAAAGTTTTCATTCATTTCTTTTTTGTTTGAATCTTCTCCGTCATTTCATGCACAATGCTATTCTTAATTAGTGAAGTATCTCCTGTCTCTACCTATGAAAGTGGATAGTGATATGGAGAACTATATAATTATTTGAATGGATCCATATATATTATGTCCTAATAAATTTTGTAATATAATAACACTTTTAAAGGTAGATGATTCCCCCATGATCCACCAAAATCTATAAAACATGCTCTGAGCATGTATTCCAATGTTTGGATCACAGGTTTCAATTGCCCATTCATTTTAGGATGATATGTCATGATCATGATTAATTGATCTCTAAGGTATTGATGTAAGGATTACATAAATTGAGAGGTAAATCTTAGGTATTGGTTATATACGATCAAGCTGGCACACCATGAAACTTTACTACATCCCAAATAGAAATATGTTCATGGTAATATACCACATAATATTCAATTATTAGAATGATGTGGGATGAATTTATCAGTCAATGTCCAATAAACCTGGTGTTATCATGATTTTTAATCATTCTTGATAGACTCATGGAAATATCCATAATGATTATCTCCATTTTTACACCGGTATAGGTCAAGATTTCAACATACCATCTAGTAGTTGATGTTCAACCTTGACCAACTTATAGGGGAGGAATTTATAAACATATTCATACACTTATCATTTGATACACAACAAACAAATACAGGTTAATAGTTTCTTACACATCTTTTCAATTCCTTGATGAATAACTATTTTTAATAGTGATAGAAAAAAAATAAGTTCTTCCTGAAAAATAGAGGAAATACTATCCAATCACTGAAACACAACACCAATTCCTATATACCATCCAAAGGTCAATGATCTCCCCACCATTGAGTTTTGACCTCATGGTAAGAAAAACAAGGTCAGATATTTAATAATCCTTAACCTTCTTAACCAAATCAAGAAGAAGAGTCACCATAAAAAACTGCAATAATATCCTTCTAAATGGAATCCAAATACATATATGAAATCATAATCAACAACTTCCACCAATCACAATATTCATTAGTCAAATTATTATAAAACTTTTGACTTTGAGAAAAATAAATTTAATTCCATTTAAATGGCATATACCTTATGTATAAGACAAACATTTGAAGTTATTACATCCATCAACATTTTTTTAGGTTCAAGTCTCAATTTGAAAAGATTTCATTCAATATTTTTTGATTGGAAAACATGATGAACTCTTCACCAAAGAGATAATGATGTTAGGTTTTCAAAGAATAGAAAACCAAAAATAGATCCATTTGGTGTGTTGGATAATTTTTTTTATTCTCTTATAACTATCTAGATATGTAATCTACAAACATGATGTCATTCCATGGAAATATAGCCCAACCTAGATCAAGATACATAAAAATATAACACATAACCCTTCCTTGGTTCTATAAATATAATAATTGGTGCATAATTGAGTCTAGATTTAATCTCTTGAAATGTATTTTATCCTCAATTTCTCTATTAGAATAGAATACCATTCCTTCTCAAAGATATCATTGGGCAGGAAAGTTGTGAAAATTAACAAATAAAGAAATGATAATGACCCACTAAGTCAAGAAACCTATGAATCACCATGAAATTCTTGGGTAGTTTCCAAGAGATAACATATTTTATCCTTATAGGATATACTGATACACCTTTCAAAGAAATTATATGAACAAGAAAATTTATTTCTCATATTTATAAGTCATGATTATATAATTTAGAATAAATTAAATGATCTTGTAAGGTGATTAACAGAGTATCTAATTGTTATTCATGGACACCTTGAGTCTGAGAATACACTACAGTATCATCAAAAGATACCAAAAAAATGATGTAATGTACCTCTAAATGATCTGAATCATCAATACCATGAAAACATCTATTATATTCATAAGGTTAAAGGGAATTAAATGTTATTCATAAACACCATAAATAAATTTAACATATTTCTCCTGAATATCCTCTTGAACATAGAGTTGGTGGTACCCTGATCGTAAATAAAATTTTTGAGAACAACACTAATCCCATCAATTAATTAAACATATCATTGATTCAAGGAATATGATATTGATTTTTTTACCATATCCGTATTTATCTTAAGATAATCAATGAAAATACAAAGAGAACCATCCACCTTATCACAAATAGAAACAAATAATCCCAAGGTGACATGCAAGGTCTTATGAAACCTTTAATTAACAACCCTTCCAATAAGAACATTAATTACCTAAATTCTTTTTTATGCATTATATAAGACAGAAGTGAAATAGGATTGGACCCCAGTAGTAGATCATTCAAAAATGAAACTTCCCTTTAAGGTGGGAAACTACTAAAATTTTCATGGAAAACATCTGAATATTAAACTATAATGAATGAAAAATTTCTTTTCTTTATTTAATTAATAGTTAGTAATGTAATTATTGACAACTAATAATAGATAGCCCCATCTATTAGTACTGAAGGTAAAATCCAACCAATAATTAGATCCAAATATCCATTAAATTAATGTACCACTCCAACATAATATATTACATTCACTCATCATGAATAAAAATCAATATGATCCTTAAATGTTGTTAACATGTCCATTATTAGAATTAGATAAAATATCTACATCCCCAAAATAGAAAAATCACACAAAAACTCGATCCCATTAATCATTATAGGCCATGTTACACATTTCAACCCTCTACGCTATCATTTTCTAAGATGTGTCTATATCTTCACAATCTGATGCATCTTTTCCACATGTAACCCCATATGACTTATAGCCTGAGAAAAAATACGAGTGGGATGTATCTATATAAAAAAAACTTTCAATAGATTTATGTTCACAAGGATTGTACCTCTCATCATCCAAGGATCTAATAGGTCATACATTACAATATTCCTCAAACCATAACACTACTTTCTAGGTCCTCCCATACATTATTTCATTCGTTGTTCTGTTGGAGAGTTCCGGGAATCACCTAGACTCACTTAGTTCTAGGGATGAAAACAATTTTAAACTATTCAAAATGTACGGGTAAGAGAGACCTAAGATATATTAGATTTATTCCCACTAGATGTCTTCAAAGTGTCTAGACATTAACATTGGAGATATCTCATTTTACCATATCTATGACAGTCCTAAGGTGGTTCTGTATAGTTTCTATTTATGCGCTCCTGTGAAACACATTGGAATCATTTTGGATTTTTATTGTATAGTAGAGGAAAATAAACAGATCTCATGGATTGATTCTACATTCCCTTTTTTCTTGGTAATAGGTATCCATCCTTTTCTTGTTTCTAGCAATTGAGTTTTCACTCATTCCTATATAGACAAAATTGTTTTCTCCACTATAATTCTTAAGGGTTTATTTTTCCACGACCATCACTCTATTCGCCATTTTATTATAATCATAAATACATAAGAATGCTATTTTAGAGTGAATGTATGGTCATATCCTTGCGTCAATGCTGTTATATTTCAGGTAATCACTAGTGATAAAATTTAAAGAGAAAACAAATCAATTCTTGAACTTAGTTTCATACAATGTAACTGATAAATTTTCATTCTTGAGAGAAAAAAGTATTAAATATTTTTGATATTGAAGTTAGGTTAGTAGAATTTTTTGTTTGACAATTCCTCTATCCCTTTACAAGTAAGGTCTAGGTCTTGATTGGTTTGAATAACTATATCAAACCATCTCATGTAATGGTCTTTGATCATGTATTCCATTAGCTTGATCTTGTTAATGACTAGAGATTTCAAGAAATCAAAGATTCTATTAATTCATCCAAACCATGACTTTACATTTTTGGGTCTTGAATCTCTATGAAATAATAGTTGATTCTAATTTTGAAATTCTAATGAGGTATTTTTATGGTGTGGTTTCTAAATCCAATTTACATCAATAACGTGGAAGGCGTGGATTATAAATTATACCAGATTTCAATTGACCTATGGTTTAGGATGAACCAAATTCTTAGTTCTGTCCTCTTATTTATTTCCTAGGAGTCTCACTAGTGTCATACTTTCTATAACCATAGAAGATAATAACACTCAAACACTATAAATAACAAAACTAAAGGCATAGGATATTCCAAATCATAACAAACCAAATCATCATAATAATATTATAATAGTAATAAAATAAAACATGGAAGATAAAATAATTGTGTTAATTCACTCTACTATTAAATGATACTCTACAAACATCAGTTAAACCCAAGATAATGAGGTGACTACACTCAAAAAGCTGTGTATAGACACCCTTTACACCCAAACAACCATGGTAACATGAATTTCAATATAAGGAGGTTACCTAAACCTTTTTATTCTCTATATTTCATGTTACACCATATCCTATCTCAAGAACTACCATCCCTATAGACTAATCAGACAAAACTGATACTATTTGTAATATCCCCCCATAACCATTTGGCTTGGGAAGGGAGAAAGAGCTACTGGCTTTAGGTGGAATCCCCAAGACACCAATGTTTTTCAAATTAATGCTAAGGGATTTACTAAAATATGGTTACATTTTACCTTATATAGGAAACCTAGAATAAAAAATAATGATGAGTCATAATAGGATACATGAAGGTAACCAAAAAACTCAATATCTAAATAAACTAAATAATACCAATGTAGCAACAAAGAACAAAATAAAAAAAAACCAAAAAATCCCAAGAAATGCAAGGCTCTAGGATCCAATGCATCACCACTCCAGACTCCTAGAATTGAATAAATACCATGTTCTATCTCCCATCATCCAAAATTGAAACATCATGATTATATTCTAGAGAAATATGTAACCTTAACCTTAAATGTATCATGATAAACAACATTTTCATATGCACAATCGTTTATATGAGGGGTGTGAGTATATAAACCCAATATTCAATCCTACAAAAGCTTCCCACACTCAAAACAAAAAACAGAAACAAGTTACCACATTTTATATAAAACAACATGGAGTGTTAAAATAGTTATCAAGAGAATTTCATATAAAATCAAAATTTATGTATATTAAATAGTTTCATTATATGAGTAATTTTAACTAGTTTTTACCATATTAAAAATACACATGACATACCCATTCTAAAAACACTCACACACCCATGCATATTGAATTAAAATCCCAATACTCATGAGCAATGAACCATCCCATCACAAAGTCATCACATGGCTGAAACTTCCTTGTCCCCCTATGAAACTAATAGACAAGTACAAACCAATAATGACCCATATAGATAACCTATACATTCAAAATTATCCTCAAAATTTTATTTCTTTATGCCATTTTTCTTTTGAGATATTAAGAAAACACACTGTGTGCATCTTTCTAATATCAGGTTTTGGAAACTAAACAACCCGTGATCCTTACAACAATATTTTATCAAGGGATTTTTCCAATGAAAACATAATAAAGGGTTTTATAAATATAAATCCCTCAACTTATAGAAAAATAAAAAAGTGAAAATCCTCATACCTCGAATTTGATTTCCTAATAGGAACCAAGAAGAAGGAGTAAATCATTAACAAAAATATCTTCCAGAATAAATTTTGAAAATGTCAGGTTTGAGAGACCGAAATGGAAGGAGAACATATTTGGGATTATTATGATTAAAAACAGTAAAACTACACATAAATAACTCCCACATAAAGATAATATAAAGCTCACCATAAAGGCTCACAACCTTCCCAAAGAATTAGTGATCATTTTTTCATTTCAAAAAACGTTGATGATTGTCACAATAGCATGGTGATACCCAATAGGACCATGGTGACATCGATTATACCTCACCGAGGAGGATCAAAATTGTGAGACACAATGAAAAAAAAAGAAATCTATCACCATTTTCAACCCAACATGCCTTGAACTATGGCATGATGACATCTCCCTGGCCATTGTCCACCATGCCAACATTACCCAACTATGGGGACATTCTTCCCAATTCAAAAATGTGTTGTACCTCCCCATTTTTCATAGGGAATCACTAAGATAAAATTACAACTTCTAGGGTTGTTTCACTACCTTTGGTTCCCTGAAAAATTTCCAAACTCCCTCTTAATCACCAAACAGCCAAACAACCCTTCCCAAACCTAACAAAAAACAATAAATATTACAATAAAAATGAACAATAAAATAATTACAATTAGTGGTGGTATACTAGTTTACTAACAATATGCCTACAATAAGACACATAATATATGTAAATGTGTGTTGAATCAATTTCAACTTATTAGAACCAGAAAAAAAATCTCTATTAAGTACTCATAAATCCATATCATTTGAAATAAAGAACCTTAGAAGACACACGTTCAATTTATGATTTCAATTTTGGGGATGAGGGCACAAATTGTGATCAGTAAAAGGTCTCCTTTCTTGTAATCCATCATAATGAAATTTCAACCACTAGAAGAAACTCAACTTTTGATGCTTTAATCACTTATAACATTGAAAAAAACTAAGAATATTGAAGACCCGAATCACAACATTGGATTTGATTCCAATCACCTCATTATCCTCCCTTTGATGAGTGTACAAGTGAACACCCACATGAAATCACAAAAGAATAAACAAAATGAAAATGAGGATTAGTGTTTAAAACGTTTTTACTATGTGCATGTGATAATAATTAAATCATTTTCATTCTATCATAATTACATCTAGGTTACAAGTAAGTTTCAATATTCGACAACCCTACCCAAACCACTAGAAGAAGACTATCTCTTAGCGCTTCTCATCTTCTACCATCATCCCTTCGGCCACCAGTTTCTAGAATCACCTAAGAGTGACCTTACAAATCCACATACATACTATTTAAATCATCATTAGACACTTCTGGTTTTTTTTATATTCAACACTTGTGTTCCAACCCACTATTTATAGTGTTCCTCTGTTGGTCATCCATTCCCAACTTCCCTTTGTCAATTGTGGAAATTCATCTGTTAGTATGAAAATGTGTTTAATGATAGTATAAACTCTATTAAAATCTCTAACTTCTAGTGAATAGGTAATTTCATATATGATACACTATGATGGAAAATCCTTAAAATTTCCTTCACAAAAAAAGACAATGAGAAAATATTCTGTTAACCATAATCATGAACTTCACATCAAACATCCACCCAACCATCACCACACCTCTGTAAATAAATTTATCTATAAGAATATTCCTTTTTAACACCCTAACTACAATCATAGTAAACATGACAATTTATTAGAGTAAATTAATCAGAATATACTTTTTAACATTCTCATATTTTGACTTCACCATGCTCCATCCACTATACTATCTTCGTCCAACATCCTCTATTAAAATCATTCAGTGATGAATAGAAATCAGGTGAATACACTCCCACTGAACATTTAGTTACATCAATGTATAGCCACCTTCATCAACTAAAATGATATCCTAAGGACTTATTGAACTTATAGTAATCTAAAATTTTATTTTTCTTACCTTATGCTTCCACTCTCCTATAATTCACACTACTATAACATGTGATCTCACTTATCCACCATCTAAACTTCTAGTGAACTAACATTAGCTTCCTAAACCTTAAATACCTGGTGATGGTGTACTGTTTCTCATCCATGATATTTCAAGTGTATCATATGGTGAAAGAAATTCTAGAGCTCTGACAGTTGAACTAGAAAATAGTTCTCATACCAAACACTGAAAATATAATATTGAGAGTTTTTTGCACAGGTTAAGTCAAAAAACCTACCAATCAATGGAATTTATATTTATCTCACATAAGTCTTACTATATAGGTTCTATTAAACCTCTTTCCACAACATACACATAGTCTACACCTTGATAGTTTACCCAGACCAGATCTATTTCTAGGTGTTTTCTACAGAGGGTCCTAGAACCAGGTCGGATCATAGCTAGTCAGAGAGGTACATGACGTCTTTTTGGGGTAGTCTTCCTCAAGTTTCTTATATTAAGTCCCTAGTCGTCATTCCTAGCTATCTTCCTCACGTGATCTCCACTGATCAACATAGTTTCATCAAGGGAAGGTTAATCCAAGGCCCAATTGCAGTTACCCAAGAGCCAATCAATTAAATAAACTATAATATGAGAGGTTCAAACATGGAACTTAAACTTATCATTGATAAAGAATTCGACAGAGTTTAATGGAGTTTTATTATTTAAGTTATGTGGAGAATGTGATTCTCTCCTGAGCTACAAACCTTATCTTTAGATGTTTTAGCCCACCCCGACTCTCAATATCCTTCTTAGGGAAGTAGTATGGATTCCTCAAGGCTCTATGAGGTCTAAGGTAGGGTGTTCCTCTCTCTCCGACAATATTAATCCTCTCTCAATATTTCCTCAATTGTCTAATTAATAGGAGTGCCTATAATAGAAACATACTCCCATTACGTTGTAGGAATCACCCTCAAAGGATCTCCTAAATTATATATGCAGAAAAATCTATCATTTTCCTAACTTCCATTAAGAACTCAATTCATAGAATCTCCAAGGTTCATGAAGAGTACAATAAGTAGACCAGACAACTCATAAACATTGCTAACAGTAACTTTTCCATCTCTGAAAAATTCTCATCCAGATGTGGCAATTCCTTCGAGGACAAATTTAATATGTTGTTTGGAATCTTCCCCATGTAATACCTTGACACCCCTATATCATCACAAAGACTCTACATCTACCACTTGGTTCATTTAGTCAAAAAGATATCAAATATAATCTTGAACTAGAAGAACTGCTACATCTCCTTCAGAGGTAGAATTTCTATTTCTAATAGTGTACTTACTTCTATTTTGATCCACGCTCTCTTAGATGTCAAGGTTCTAAAGCGTGACCTTGCCAACATTAACGAACTCTTTTATTCCTTCATCTTGGACGCACACTCAGATGGGAAACATCACTGTGTTTCAAGTAACTACATGTCTAGGCCCATGGGAGAGGGAGGCATCAATGTAAGTAATCTCAAGGACATGCTACAATGTTTTTATGAAAACATTTAAGGGAAATTTTGGAGGAACGAACCCTTTGGTGGATTTTAATGGGGTCTAAATGTAAGAGGGAGTCAATATGCATGAGGGATAACTCATCCACTATCTGGTCGGATGTCATCCCCCACCTTTAGATCCTTCAAAATCACTCCCACTGGATCATAGGTAGATTTTATATTTCATTTTGGTTTCGCAACTGGGCTGGTTCACTACTCATTTTTAAGGGTTTCCTACTCCTGATCCCACCTTTAAGGATGCATTCAATTATCTAACCATCATTAATGTCATTTTAGACTGAATTCAGCATGCTACTTTTGATCTGATCAATCTCAATGTAGAGCCCGACATGTAACACATCAAGCTTCCATGGTACGCTTATTTTTAAATAATTCAATAGATTGTGCTATAGTTACTCACTTTCCGGGGAGCTCTCAGGCTCTCTGCTTGACTTCTCCTCCTAGGGTTGTCCCCAACGGCACTTTATTCTATTCTTCTTTCCCTGGTTCTCTCTTCTCTCCGTTCAGCTAGCCAGGCTTTGGTCTCTCCTGGTCCACTTCTCCTTCTCTCTCACTGGTTTTGATATCCTCTCCCCGTTTCGACTTCCCTTGATTCATGAAGACTCCGTCCGCCTTTCGGCGCTCTGGCCTCGAGATCCACCACTCTTCTCTAGGTCGGATCTGGAGTGGTGGGAACATCGAGGCTTTGGGATAGTGGTCTGGCATTTGAGGGTCCTCTTAGTTTTTCGGTTCTTCGTTATTTATGGTTTCAACACCTAGTCAATTTCTAGGGTTTCATCCCCTCACATTACTTTTATTTTTATAGTCCTTCCCTGGTTTTTTCTAAGGTCCAATCCTGTTTATTCGTTATCGTTCCCAGTGGTTTTGGGTTGTCATAGGTTGAGAGTTTTTAACTATTTTTTTGGTTCGAATATGGAGTTGTATGGTGAAGTTGTGACAATTTTGGCCAGCGCTTGTTTTACGATGAAGATGGCACCGGAAAAGGTGAGTGTTGACAAGATGGTGTCTGGACAGGTTTTTATTCTAGTTTGCATTTCCCTGGTTCATGGTCTCCAATTCAGAGATGTGGTTTTTTCTCCAGCAACTAAGGCGTTGATGTTCTTCTGAAGATGTTGGTTGATGTGTTGCGATTTCTCCGGTGAAAACGAGCAAGAGTTCAATTCCAGCATTGATGATGATGAAGGTAGGTAGGGACAAGAAAAATGGTTCTTGCATGTCTACGGGTTGGCTCATAGTCCGAGAATCCCTTTTGAATTTTGAATTTTGTAATATTAAAATCTTTTATGGTGTTTTGAAATTTGGATTTTGTGGGTGGGATTCTTTTTGTGGGTGGTAACGGGGTTTGATTGATTTTTTTCTACAGGTTTGACATTGTATTTGGTTCACAATTACCCCTTTAAAAGTTTTATTATAAAATAAAATATATAAATTGGGTAATAGATTGTGCTACACGCAACACCTTGTTTGATTGCACCATAACAAGCCATTAAAAAAGTGGTTATGAATAGTATTAACCACATATTGAATTTTATATATTCCATTTAATTTTAATATTCAACTCATGTGTTTCTTAGACATGATATAAGAACAAATTCAAATTTTTTGAATAAAGGAAGTATTTTTCCAAAAACTTACATTTTTTCCACCATTAAATGGAGAAACCTTTCTAAATACAATATTTTAAACTTTTATATATTTAATTTGAAAAAATTAACTTCTTCTTTATAATAATGACATAAAAATTTAGTTTGGATTTTTTTGACTTTTGTCTAATAACATTCATGTTTTAATGAATACTGAAAAACATTGCATTTTAATTCCAAACTGCAATTTCATCTAATTTATTTTTATTTTTAGATTATGATTTTAATTTATTTAATAGTATAATTATATAAATTTATTATCATTTAATATAATATAGGTCATTTTAATTATTTTCACAAAAAATAGATATAAACACATGCCAATCTTTCGATAGTTTTTACTTTTGAAAAACACATTTTCTCATTTTGTCACCAATAATTAATTTCAAATTAATTACTGAAACTTATATGTTTTAAATTTTGAAAACGTATTCAATATTTTTAATCATTGGGTCCAAATTATATTAACAGGTTACTTTTATTTTTTGGAAATTATGAATAGTAAAATTAGTAATTTTGTTTTACAGCGGTTAAGGGTTAATCGGGTAATTAAAGGTCAAAATAATATAATAAAATTACCCTAACACTTGTAAAAATCCAATTGGATGACTAAATTAAACCCCTATAACCCATTTTTTGAAATATAATAATTTAATGCACCCTTTTCCATGAATATGACTTGAATATTATTATAATTAATGAATGTGACAAAATGTCACACTCTCATTTCATTTAAGATAATAATATTAATATATAGATATACATGAGATAAAATAGATTATAAATAGTGTATTTAAATATAAAATAATTAACTATATTATATAAATTTATTTATAATTTTTAGATATTATATAATTACCATTAATGATGACACAATAATGATGAAAATATTATTTTATTAATTGAAATATCAATTAGATGATATTAAAAATATTAAAATAAATATAATTTGACCTAATTAATGACATACACGAATATTTTAGATAACATATATATAATAGTGACATATTGGAATTATTGATTCAACATTATTAGGTTGGTTTGAAATTTTTTAAAATACAAATATTGAATAGTATCAAAATTAACAAAAATGACACATTAAAATAAATAATATTTAATTAAATGTTATAAAATTTATAAAAATATAAGCCTTATCCAAATTACGTGAATAATGTTAAATATTTAATAAATTATACAGTTTGGGATTGTTTATTATTATATAGTAACTATATTAACCCTATAGTATAAAAAGACAAGTAGACATAGTAAGAGTTTAACTGTTTAACTAAGAGTTACACCGAAAAGTTAATGTTAATTTTATGACCTAAAATTTTCTAAAATAATTGGTTGAGATTATTATGAATAATACTCATATTGGACTCTAAATATATAACTTTTGAACTATTTTAAATGTAAAATCAATTTATAATAAATTAATAGTTTTGGAGTTTTCAAAAGTGCCCCTTCCCTCTATTATAAAAGGGAACCTCTCCAGTTTTATTCAAACATATAAATCCATTTATCTCAGAAATAACCATAAAATATTATCCTCCTAACTTCCCTAAATTCATCCTAGAGGCCACCATCTTGGATGAAATCCATCCTTTGGATTCCCTTTGTGAAAATCAAAAGGAGACACTAAAAGAATAGGTAATCGTTTTACCAATTCAATTCAATTTATTTTCTTCTTATACATTATCTTATTATGTTGTTTCCACACCAATGTAATAAATTTAGTATAACATTCATTCTGATATTTTACTATAATTATGGAACAACCATATTCCTCTATTTATTGAACCTAGGAATAACAATATCACCATGTGTGTGTACGTACGACTTACTGTCTCCATGCCATGGTGTAATTAGTTATTAAACACTACATTATCTGGATGGGTATAATGATGAGTATAATGGATATAAATAGGGAATATAACATTATAATTTTTCTTCATAATTAATATACCATACAAGTGAATACCATTTAACCATTAAGGGAATGATATCATCACTTGTGCATACTTACAGCCTACGATCCCCATGATGCGTTGAGACTCATTCTACACATTAACCATTCAAGAATGATTATAAAATTTATATCTTGAGTAAAAATAACAAATATTAACTAAATATAATTACTCATATAAATAAAATACACCCAATTCATAACAAAACATGACTTGAATGGAAAAACATAAATGGGAAAACGAAGTAGTTAACACCTGAAATAATGGAAATACAAAAAATATTATTAACAAAATGATATAAGAGGATCATGCATGATAAAATAAATATGGACATGGTTCTAGTATAATTTAATAATATACATTAATCATTTTAAAGGAGTTTAGCATACCATCAACTAAAGGAAAGTACAAGGTAAGGGTTAATTTCACAATCTCATTATTATTCAAGGGTGTTTATACATAAGTATCTACTAGGACATATTTACCATCATTGTACTTGTTTATTATTAAAAATATTATAAAAAAATATTTAAATTCATTTTTACCCATGTCTTAATTTTATAAATTGTTTTTAAAGGAATCTTTCTATCATTTTCCAAATGAGGTACTTTATAACCCTTTTTAAAAAATTTAGGAAATAATGTTTTTTCATCATATACGGCACGAGTAGATATTTTCTACTATTATAACCCCTTACCATTTTGAATATTCACTTAAAATCGTATAAGGTTTATCTTAAAATAAAATTATATTTTTATAGTTCAAATTTTGAATGATTTCAAATTAAAAAAATGATATCTCTCTCAAAAAGTTTTAATGATTATTATTTCATCTATGTCAACATCCTTGTGGGATTTTATGCTTAATTGAAGATGATTTATTATGATAAAATCTTCCATATTTTATTAAAGACATAATGATATGTTTGAATTTGTATGTTCTATTCTGATACTACTCATAGTTTATAGCTAAAGTATTAACATTTCATATGATATTTTTAATAAGAGTATTTATGTTGGAAATGTTTCACCCTTTTCATATGAGGAATCCATTTGACTTAGAAAGTGATGGGTTGGGGACTACTTAATGAAATCCCTATGGATTGGAGGCTAGTTAATGAAAGCCCAACAATTTTTTTTTTGTTCTCATGAGACATATTATTTATGTTTTTTGACTAATTTCTTACTCGTATAAGTTTGGTCTTGGAATGTGGCCTAGACCAAGTGGTTGTGATATCTTGAATTATGCATTCCCTCATGATGAGTTTAGTCATTGATATTTCTTGTGATTATTCTACTATTATAATATCCATGTTAATGTTTAAATGGAATTATTTGATTAATATTTCCATATCAGGCTAAATATTATAATTAAAATGCTTGTGTTTCAGTTTAATACCTTTCCTTAAAACATTTACGCTTATTTATGACAGATTCTTCTATATTATTTATCCTTACTAAGCATCTGAGATCACCCCTTTATTATGTTTAATTTCCCCAAGATGTGAAGAATTATATTATGACTAACCTGTAGGGATAATATAAGGGATATGAGTGTTTTCAAAGAAGTCACTATGTTGTTTTCATTTCAAGATATAATGTAAAACTTATGTTGGTATCTAGTATTTCCAAGGCTACAAAACTGATCAGTCTTTCGGGATTTAATTTTCTTGTGATCATGCCAATGTAAGGAAATAATGAATTAAATATAGGAAACTGGGGTCCTAGAGTTATGAGACATATGCATCTTTTCCTATTCTACCTCTATGTCCTTTACTTCCAAATATTACCACAAGATCACTACCCCTATCAGGTTTACTGATGAGTGGGGGGAGGCTCTCTGTATCAATGATTTTCCTACAAAATAAAATTTCTTGTTATGGGGAAACATAAATCATGTAGTTTCCATGGATGAGAATATACAATGACTTGGTATTAACATGCCCTCTAAATTTTCATGCTAAAATATTGGTAAGATAGAGTTGAAAAATCACTTCGAGGGAGAGAGAGAGACTAGTCTCACTCTATCTAGAGCTCCTTCGACGGCTTCATGGGCTTCTCTTCCCAAGCCCTATGAAGTCTCCCTTTCTTTGACAACTGGTTCTACGGTGTAGGATCATCAGGGTCAGAGAGAAAGGAGAAAATGATGATACTATTTTCTAGTTGATGGTGGATTTGGAATGCATGAAACATAGTGTGTAGTGAAGGGTATTCCAATTGTAGGTCCTCTATGATCATCCGCTCCAAAAATCTTCTTCTCAACTTGACCAAGATCACAATAAACAAGGAGTATTTCGCCTCTCTTAGATTTTTTTGGTCTGGCTACTCACCACATTCCTCAGTCCCTGGATATTGGGTATATTGGATTCATCCACAATCGGGCCTCAAGCTCAACTCAGATGTATCATGTCACTCAGAGGGTTATTCAAGGAGGCAGTGTGGTGCACAACTCTAGGGAGTCTATCATCTTAACCTTCACTTCATTATTTGGCCATGTTAATTTCTTCTAGGATTAAGGTGTAGCCTTGTTTATGGGTATGTAAGTTTTCATGCAAAATAACATTGACCTTGAGTCCATTAAGATAGAAATTCTCATTCTCTATAACTCCCTCTTCAGTGTGAGAACCCCTCCTTTTTCTATCACTTACATCTTGTAAAGGAGAAATTTTTTGATCCCCTTGAGATGGAAATTCTTCACAAATGGCGGGAAGGAAATCAGGTCATGGACTAACTCTCCTATGTAGTGCCTCTTGTCTTAGTTATCACCTGTTTAACGATCATTAACTCGTTTCCACCTAAGGAAATGAAATTTTTCATGGGTGACCCTCTAGGGTTGCACCATTATAGGCCCCCTTAACTATCTCTATATTGTATTCTCGTCCTATTCTCTTCCCTTTTACATAATAAATGAAATATATGATGATGATCCAAACTCGCACTGAATGAATAATTCCTTAATTCTATGGAACTATGATCTTCCATTTCTATATCACTATGAAACTAATCTGAACTCCTCCATGGAAATAACTCTAAATAAAATAGGCATTGATCTTTTATCCTCTTGATTTTATTGAAAAAAAATTCATCAACAAGTTTTATCATACACCGGGTCCATAGACACTCTCTTCCACACTTACAACATTCCCTAATATTATACCATCGAGCATCCATTTACTTGAGTTATTGGTGGATCGATCTCTAGCGACACTACTAAAACATGATCCTATATACATAAATTTATATTTTAGATATATTTGATATCATCATTATGATTAACTCCCACTAAAATATTCCTCTCGTGAAACTAAAACTTTTCTTCTATTTTTATCCCACTACTCCAGTCTAGTCCAAGTCTTCCAAGAGTCCCACTCTACATGAAGATCGTTCTGATACTCTCTCAATATTATAAAGATCATTTCGATATATTTATATTAACTTCAATGAAATATGTACCAATACTTGGGGTAATCCCATTCTATGTGTTCATCCTGAACCCATTCTATACCTGTTGTAGACTTCATATATGAGATAATTAGATTTCCCACTGCTAGACATCTGGAGTATCCTTCGAGAAGATTCTTCCCCAAACAATAAATGAAAAACCCTCCCACACATTCCATCTAAACCCATACATATTCTGATAAATCCAAAACTTAATTCCAAAAAAATATTTCCTTCCACTTCATAACACCAATTTATGGTGTTCTAGGATAGTCTTATTAACTTTGAAAAAAATATCCATCAGTCTTCTTAAAGCACATCCTTACTTAAACCTCTCATATTCTACATTATTGATCTAGATCCACTTCATTAGGAAACTTCTCAATTCTAAAATAAAGGTAAATTGAAATATAATGAATTCCACTATATAATTCTATGGGTTTTTTTTCATTTTTTGTCAATATGTTTTTATAGAGAAAATTATTGAAGGTACTTATAGAAGATTGAGGTAATAGATGTTTCTAGATTTATGTAAGAAACCTTTTTTATGAAATTTAAAAAAATAATTACAAAGTCTGATAATTCTATAAAAATCTTTAAAGTACCGGACAACATGAATACCATTATAATTTAAGCTAATTTTATGTAAATAGAGAGAATTTGAAAAAACATGAAGACACCAAATAGACTAGGATGAAGTTGTTGGACATATATTTTGTACAAAGTTTGTGTAACAAATTTAGATGTTAAATTTTGTAAATTGTTATTGGATAGAGATGTATGAATTCCATGTTACATTGATTAATGATTTAGTTGTATGAAGATTGATCTATGGAGTTACATGTATACAATATCTGAGTTAAAACATATAGATTCACTAAAGTGTGTTTTGAATACATAGAAAAAGTTTTACAAATATCAAAATTATAATGTTAATAATTTAAAAAAAATAAATTTTAAAGTTAATAAGTATTTATAAAGTCTAAGATATAGATTTAAAAGATTTACCAGATAGATGATATCTTTTATATGATATCAGATGGACGAAAACAATGAAAAGCGCAAAATAGAGAAGTCTATGAAGCTATAATGGATGAAATTCAAGTGAAGAAACACTTAAATGATTTATATGATGATATACTACTATTTCATTGAATGGATAGAGTTGATTTGTATCGAATAGAGACAATATGAAGTATTACTAGATAGATAGCATTATGAATTATATTGAAAAGATAGAGATAATGGTCAATTAAGTACCATAAGATAGATAGTTGAAGATATCATTGAAAAAATAGGAACCAAACACATAAATATGATGTTTTACTAGAAAAAGAAATGACATGTCATCAAATGGAGGATTGCAATGTCATCAGATGAAGAGATGTGAATTTATGTCAGACTCTGATCTATGATGTCATCATATAGAGAGTTATGAAACCATCAGACAAAGATATATTGACCCAAACAGAAAAAGGGTTCCTAATATAGTGGAACTAGGTGTAGAAATGTTAAATAGAGATCTTGATTTTGAGTCTATGAATGAATAATATTGAAGGTGTACCATCAGAAATAGAAGTTCTTGTAAAGGACCTGGATAATCATTTACCAAACGGATTTTTGAGGAGCTTTACATAAACTTTATAAATTCCTTATCAATGATGATGCTGAATTTATTCCTTAAAAGATACTTAATATTTTCATGTTAAGCAATTTTAGGGAAATTTGTTGATATAGAGTTTCAAGAATCTATTGGAATGTTCTCGGAGGTTTTTAAAAAATTACAACATTTTTAAAATGACTGGAAATGTTTTTTTGGTAGGAAAATTATAATTCACATTTTCATTTTCTCATGCCTTTCTTTTGATTTTCATCTTTACAAAGGGGTGAAACTATAGAATAGGTGAAACACTGTTCAAACACATGAAAGAGAGGAATAACTAAATTTTTTAAATAATATTGTGGGTTATCGATAACGTTCCTACTTAGTTTAATGAGAGTGAGTTAAAATGAAGAGATCCAGATAGTGATCCATTAAAATTGTACCAATTAAAGGATAGGCGCATCAGACCGAGTTTTATAAGATGAAGAAAATGTAAATCATGATTTTCCAACTAAGATTCAACTCAGTATAAATAGGATCAATGAACAAAGAAGCAGAATCAAACTAATTTTTTTTTAGGTTGTGGTTCATAGAATCGAGGTGAAACAGATAGATCATACCATAAATAATTCTAATTGAAGGACTATAGCTAAGGAATATTTCCAAAAAAAGTTTTGGAAAAGTGAGTTTGAGTTTATCTAGGTGTTTCATAGATCAGGGAAAAGTTTCAGTACTAAAAACCTATTAAGAGAGTTATTGAATCTCATTTAGAATATTGTATATAGGTGAAGGTGATCTAATTTTCTTATGGAGAAAGACTATTTGAAGAAGAAGATATTTCTACAGTGAATCAGAAATGAAGAAGGAAGAGCGTGTAGCTGGGGTGTAGAACTAGTTTATAAAAGGATTAACGTTGGGGGTATAAACAATCAAAAATTAATTGGATATAATAAGTATAATTGTTGGTCATAACCACCCATGGTTGAAGAATTGATTGGTGGGGTTAAAACCAGGATTGGCTAGAGGGATGATTAATGGATTGTAGATACAATTGTTGTGTGTTCCATTTTAATCCTAAAAGATGATAGTAAAAGAATCAATGTAATGGGGGATAACCAACAAAGAAAAGAGTTCATATTTTTAATGATCCCTTTAAATATCATGTGTTGATATATCTCATTATATTACCTTATATGATGTGAATTTTAGAGATATCTTTTAGTGGATCATTAATCTAAAAAAAATTGAGGTTAAATTCATAGAAGAATAATTCATATAATAATGTGATAATTAATCACCCCATATACCTATCAGTTATCTCAAATTGATATGGGATCATAAATTGGTATCAATTAATTTGTTTCCTTTGAAATATCCAACTATCTATTTTTGTTGGAGAATTTAAATTCAGTGAATAAAAGGGGTGTTCCAATATTAAATGGTATGAAGTATCACATTTGGAAGAATAATTTGTTACCCTATATCCTATATCATGGCCTAAAAGATAGATATATTGAAATAATGGGATTTCCTCCCATTAATGAGGTTTATATGATAGCTTCTGATAATTGAAATTTAGAAGTTGATGGAAAATTTCAAATTTCCATTTTTGTGGATCTCTTATAGAATTTTTATATAAACATTACGGGATTTAAAACTACTAATGTAATGTGGGATAAGTTTAGGAGTAGTTGTGGATTAAATGGTAAATTCAAGGAGTAAAAAATATAGATCTAGAGAAGCAACTTTGAAGATATTAATATAGAACTTAATAAAAGTGTTGATGAATAATTTACAAGATTAGATGATATTTTCTACAATATCAGAACTTTCAATGAGAATCTAGAATATTATAACATTGTTATGAAATCGATGAGAAACATTCTAAATATATCTGATTCCAATGTGTCATCTCCAGAAGATTGGGAAGATTTATCTCTGGATGAACATCAAATTATTCTCATGGAATACGAGATGAGAAAGGAATAATATTTAAGAATAATGATGAGGATGTGATATATTTCAAATATTTAGTAAAAGGTAATTATAGAGATAAATAAATAGAAGAAGAATCAAGTGGTTGAGATATTAAGTAAAATGAATAGGAAGTAAGCGCAATCATTTCTCTTCTTTCTAAGAAACACAAAAAGGTAAATTATAATCGTAAAGGAAAATAATATATTAAATGATGTAATTGGAATGGTGGTATCTATTTGGTAGGATCATTTCCTAAGAAAAATATTCATGACTATGAATAGTAAGAAAATGATAAGAAGTCTCAAAAATAGAAATGGAAGAAGCATAAGAAATATTTTCTTAGCATGAAGAAGAAAATTTTGTTAAGAAAAAGAAAGAAGTATAATTTTTTCATTCAACAATGAATATGATTATCATGAAATCTTTTTAGCTCATGCTATAAGAGAAACTTTTTCATTAGATAATGATGATTATAGAGAAATGAGAATAGAACATGAGTGGATTATAAAAGAAAATTTATAATATTCCCTTGAGAAAAAAAGACAAATTGAGAAGGAAGGACATAAGTTTATGAAAAAAGTTAAGGAGACACCTTTTGAGAATAGTGAGTGAATCAAAAAGGAGATAAAAATCCTTAATGATATAGGATCTTTGAAAATGAATTTGTTTGAGCTAAAAATAAAACTATAAAGTTATTAAAAAACATCATCAGGATCATAAAATCATAACATAGATGAAATTACCCTTATTAAGGAATGTAAACAGAACTGGTTGAATCTTTATAAATTTTAGAATGTCTAAAATGAGCTTAAGGGATGATTGGACAAGTGATATGAAGATATTTCTAATATGTAATTAATGTTTCTTACAAAAAAAATTGATTTATGTAATATAATATAAGACTTTATAAATGAAGTTGTGGATTAAGGTGAATATCATCAAGGTGGTGGAAAAATGGTTCCAAGGAAGCATATTGTTTCTATCTATAAAAAATATATAACGATATATTTATTTTCACAAACAATATATCTTTAATAGATATGATTAAATCATCTTGGAATAAGAATATTTTTGAAAAATCTTCTTCCACTAAGAGTGAAATTCCTATGAAAATTTTCCTCTAAACAAATATGTCCATGGTATGGAAAAAGATAACAACAACAATCATTATATAAAAAAACTATAATACTGAAAGATCAATGTTAAGAGGTTACTTATATTGTTTTGGAGTATTTGGACATGAAACATACTCTTGATGATAAAAAATGTCACTATTTAGAAAGATTTATGAATCAATGGTGATATATGAGAAGTGGAAAAGAAAAAAAAATCAAGAAACAAAATCCAGAACATATGGCAGGAAGAAAAAAAATCAACTAGTAATGAATGTTAACACTTCAATTGAGGCATGCCAGAAGATCATGAATTTTTATGAACAAAATAATCTAAATAATTTTCATAAGGTAAAGAGAGTTGACTAGGTGAGGAATGTTGAATAGGGAAATGAATAGTGATATGTTTTTTTTTCCAGATCAATTGGCCATGACTAAAACGATAGAGGAAGTGAAAAAGTTTAATGAAGTAAAAAAACATACTTAAAAAGAGAATAATAAATTTAATAACATGTGTTAAATAGATTTTGGTCTGAAGATTCATAATAAATTAATGATATGTGAGAAAGATAGACATAGCACTAAAAATTATATGACTATCTTACTAGCCCAAGTTGAAAGTATGAAAAGGGTGTTAAAAAATAAGAATATAATATGAAAGTTTCATTTGAATATTTTATAGATTATGAGAAATAAATTAATTAATTTTTAAGTTTTATCACAAGAAAGAAATCGCATTCCATGATAAGTCTAAGAATATAAAAAAATAGATACTCAGAGATGACTCTTAGTGTGATTGTTACTTCTACATAACACTGAGGTTCCTCCTTGTTCCCAATATACTTGATTATTTGTATTAACTTAAAAGAAGTAGAAAATATTGATAAGTGATTTAGTATTTTTATAGAAAGAAGATAAATCCATCATGGAAACATTACAATCAGCATCATGAGGAATGGAAGGATACCCTTAATGGGGAGAAAAGATAAATCATGGGTATGAGCATCAAATTTTTCATAAAAGAGAATGTAGGGAAATTAATAAATATTAGATATATGAATATTTATATTTAGGCAATTAAACTTTTTTTATATGTTTTTTGATATTGGTGTAATATTTATATTAATAGACATACTAATATTTCCCTTGATATAAAGGTGTTGTATTGATCATGAGGAATGTTTAACATGTAAGAAGTATTATGGAGAAAATCGATCACATGGATTATTCACTCATGATTTTTACATTGTTTTCACCCACATAGAGTTACATTTTTCCTGTTAAAGGCACTTTGTTAAGAAACTCATGTGATTCCATTTCTCTGTTGAAGAAATATTTCATAATTCAATGAGGAAAGAAGGCAAGTTGTGATGATCTCTATATTAAAAATTGTATATGTTTTAAAATATGGGGGATTAAAATAGGGGGAGAATGAAAATGAATACATCTTATTGGGAGAAATTATTGTGCACACAAATTAACTTCAATGATATTTTAAGTTGTATGGGGATATTAACAATAAACACAATAGGGGTATTGTTGTTCCAAATTGTGTTTGGACATATTTCTTTCAATATGTCAATATTTTTTTGTAGAGAAAGTTACTTATGAAACATGGATAATTTTCAGAGTAATGTTGTTGCTATATTTTTGTAAGAAACATTTCTTATGAAGTTTAATAATTCTTCCTTCCAAGTCAACTAATGTTGTACTAATCCTCAATGTACCAAACATCATTATACTTTCCCAATTATAACTAACATTTTAAGAAGATGGATAAGTAGTATAAACATGGATAAAATAAATAGAAAAGTATAATGTTTTAAGATGGAATGTTTTTTTGATTTTTTTGTAACAATGTTTGAGGTAAAAGTTATATAATGTTATTAGATAGAGCTATATAAATTCCAAGTTACAATGTTTGAAGATGCAACTATATAAAAAATATATCTCGATATATTGAAATAAAGAGGTTGAGTAACAATGTAAAGATGCACCAAAGTGTTTTTGGAGGATAGACACTATTTATATGAAGCTCAAGATTATAAATTGATAATGTTGAGAATAATATGAAGTTTGTAGTTATTAAGTATGTACAATGTCTAATATACAGTGTTGAAAGATGTACCAATGCTATTATATAGATGAAATACATGTAGATAACCAAATAGGGAAGTCCATTAAGATGAAACAGTTAAAGATCCATAAAAAACACTAAAAATATCCATTAAATAGTGTATTATGATGTCATCAGACAGATTGAGTTGACTTGTACCAGATAGACAGAATATGATGTCTTACCAGATGAATAGTAGTATAAATTCTACTATATGGATAGAGATAATGATAGATTAAGTTTAAATGGACATACTGTTTAAGATATAACCACATAGACAAGAATCAAATATAGAATTATGTAGTTGTACAAGATAGAGAAATTTTATGTCATCAGACATAGGATTTTTATTTCATTGGATGAAGGAACATGAAGTTATACCATATTGTGATATGTTAATTTATCAAATAGATAATTCTAAAGTCATCCAATACAGATATGTTGATCCCAACAGACATAGGCTTTTTACTAGAGTGGAACAAAGCGAAGACATATCAGACAAATATTTCGATTACAAGTCCCTTGAATGGATAATGCTAAAGGTGTACCATAGAAAATAATTTTTCATGTAAAGGAACGAGAAATAAATTTTCTAAATAGAGTTCTAAAGAGCTTTATAAAAGCTTTGTAATTACTTAACAATGATGATGCTTAATCTATTGTTTCAAACATTGTTAATATTTAAATGTTTTGTAATATTTGTGAAATATTCTGATGTTGAGTTTCAAAAATCTTCAGGAAATATTTATAAGTTTTGAGAACCATTCCAACAGAGTTAAAATGAGTGGGAAAGTTTGTTTATTAATAAAATTATAATTATAATTTTTTCTTTCTGTCACTTTTTCCTTGAAGCACGCCTATATAAAGGGGTGAACATATAATATTATTTAAACACTTTTTATTGGAATAGAGAGATTAAATCACTAAAATTTTGAATGAATAGTGTGATTTATCAATCAAGTACCAACTTAGTTAGAGGAGAGTGATTTGGATGTATTAAATTTAGATATAGAACTAGTGGATGGAGCACCAATTGAAGAAGGTGTACATCAGTATGAGTTTCATCGGATGAAGGAAAAGTAGAGTAGGATTTATCAAATGAGATTCTATTTAGTAGGATGAGGAGAACTAAATGAAGAAGGTTCATAAGACTGTGTTTCATCATATAGAGATTAAATTGACCAATGTGAAATAGATAGATCATACCTGAAAACGTTTTCATGGAAGGACTACTACTAAAACATGTATCTATAAAATTTCAATAATGATAAGTTTGAGTTTATCCAGGTATTTTTGTGATTAAGAAGAAGTTTTTAAAACAAAAAAAACTTTTAAATGAATTTTAGAAGATATTAATGAACATTTTACATAGGATTAATTGATTTAACTTTCTTGTGGATGGATAAAATCTAAGGAAGAAGATCTTCCATTGGTGGATTATAAAAAAAATATGGAAGATCATATATTTGGGGTGTCTAATTGCTAAAAAGGATTGTGGATGGGGGAGTATAACCATTCATAAAATAATTTGATTTATGATGGACGATTTGGGGATAAAACCAGTTATAGAAGAAGATTTGGTTGATGGGGGGAAGAAATAAGATTTTTTTGGAGGAAATATTACTAGTGTTTACAGATTTTTTATTCTTGTGAATTTGTAAACCTGAAAGAAGTGAGTAAAATATTCCATGTTATGGGGGATAAACAACATGGAAAGTATTAGTTAATCTTACCGAACATTGTAAATATCATGTTTAGATCTATCTCTTTTTGTTAATTTATATAAAGTGAGGTTGGGAGATATATTTTAGTGGATCGTAACTCTAATAAGTTTCAGCAGTTGAATTATTAATATAATAATTCATAAAAAAATGATCACTAATTAAACCCCTTTCCCTCTCAGTGATCTAACATTTACCCATGGGAATTTTACACCAGCCAAATCAACTAAATATTGGTCTCTATATCACCATAATCTAATGAAACATTGCATGACTTAGAAATTATCATCCTTCCTTCTCTCTCACTCATGTTCACTCGTGACAACCATGCCTCAAATTCCATTATTTGGTTATCAAATTCCAAATACACTATCCTACCTTTGAATAATTGAAATCAGTTTACACAAACTATTACCACGAAGCCCCAAATGTTAATTTCAACGGTCTTACACAATTCACCCTACTTTTGAGATTCCCATCTTCTAATGAATTTCATACCATGGAACACCTCAAATTCCACCCTTTATTCAGATGAAACAAGTGCATACAAGAAATTTCATTGAACATGAAACCTACTCATACTCAATGTACTTTTATCAATAAAACCCTAGATCCAAAGTCAAGACTCAACACATGGGCTCAGGAGAACACTTAGTAAAAATTTCAATCACCCATTCCCAACTACATGTTGCAAAAATTCTAGAAATTTACCATCCAAAAAAGACCTCTTGATGTTTTTCTAATTGAAATTAACTTGAATTACTCATAAAATAACACCAAACTATGGGAACATGAATCATTTTCCTAATTACAACCTCTAAAACAATCCCTATACTTTCCTTCACAACTATCCATTTCCACATTTTTCCTCTAGATGAATTCTCCATCCAATTGAATAATGATACCATCCATAAGTAGAAAACTATAATTCTTAAATATCTATAACATCCACCATCATATCATCAAATCAATCCTAGACTATCCAATTATTTTTACATGATATGTGAGCTCCTATAGAATCTGGTAAATGTAAAGGATCATCAGCTTACATTTGAATCTATTATAGTATTCCAAAAATCTCCATAACTTTTCCCAATGAATAGAACATGACGCATGAATCCATCAAGTCAATTGGACTTTTAATATCCTATAATTTTTTTGGTAATATTTTCATCTTCCAGTGAAATTATTTTGGAAACATGGTAGACCACCTAATTATGAAAACCCAACGGTATTTCACTAAGATCTTTCTGAGTCCTTAACAACTACCCTAATAGAAAACATTATTACAATACTCTACCACCAAGCATGAAAACCAAGATATGATACAAAGTTTTTATATCAAACATCAGAATAAGAACCTAATCAGATACCACATATTGGGGATGAGGGAAGAATTGTGACCATTGTAATTTTTACCTTTTGGTGACACTACATAGTGTAATTTCAACCACTAGAGGTAACCCAAATTAAAATTCTTTCATCCCTAATGATTATGAAGACCAGAACTAGAAAGACTGAAAATACTAACCACTATATCAAATCTTCCACCACCTTCTGATTTTAATCACCTGATGATACTCCCTTAAATGAGTGTAAACTAGAGCAACTACATGACCAAAACAAAACTTGTAAGCACAACATCACAGATAAATTACACATAAGGATTACAAACATTGAAATTTCATCCTATGTGAAAGGGGGAATAAAAAATCTCTTTCATTCCATTATAAGTAAATATTGATTAATATGAAGTATAAATATCAGAAAACCCTACCCATACCCTAAGAAAAAGACCAACTATTGGTGCTCCTACTCCTGTATTTCCACCATCAGCACTTCAGCCTTCAGTTCCTAGATGCATGGATGCACATCCCTTCTGAAGCCACATCCTTTCTCTTCAATTATTAGTCATATAATTATTTTAATTTATATAAACCGAGAAATTTTGGTCCATAACACTATTTATAGTATTCCTTAGCTGATCATATATTCATAACTCCCCTCTGTCAATTTTTTCATCCATCCATTGGCATGAGCAACTATTGATTGTTAGTGAAACTCTATTCTGAATGCCAAATTTCAATTATCAGATCATATCATCTTCATTACACTTTAATGAACAGTCTACCCAATTTTTATTATGCTAAAACTATCAGTAAATCTTGAACTAACCATATATTGATACCTTTCATCTAACTTTTTCACAACCATCATGATACTTATGAAATTTATTTTAGTTACTTGGAGTTTCCCATTCAATATGGGCCATTCCATCCTCTAGAATCATTACCATTACTCAAAGTACATTCATCAGAAGATCCTCCTCAATATTCCCACTCTCTAATTACATAGTAGTACATCCACTTGACAACATCCATCCACTGTCCTCTACTAAACTCATTCAATGTTGATTAAACATTCAACTAATTCACTCCCACTAAACCTATGGTGACCTCACCATCTAGATACCTTCATCCAGTGGCATTAAATGTATCATCTTATGTTAATAAAGAATATGGAATTTTTATATTTATTAATATTTGAGAATTAAACATTAATTCTATTTTAAATAGGGTGCTATGTTTAATGGCGTACTTGATACACAACAATGGGTTACATTTAAATCATACGTTGAACACAACTTTGAGTTTTACCAAAAAATAATATAATATTATTGTAATTTTAAATGGTAGTTAATGAAAAACCATTGTATTGGTAGGAATGAATAGAACTAACTATAATATTATTATACATGTTTGTGAAATATATTTACATTTATCCAATAAAAGTTATAGGCATAAAATGGGAATGAATCTATATTTAAGCATTAAATACTCTAATATTCTTTAAAAGATCAATTTACCACCTTTAAATGGAGAACCCTTTTTAAATGTAGGTTTTTTTCAATTTTATATGTTCTATTTGAAGAAATAAAATTATTCTTTATAATCAGGACATCAAAATATACTTTGGATGAAATTTTGGTATTTTTTTGATAGAGTTCATTTTTATGAATAGTAAAAAATACAGCATTTTAATTCAAAATAACCTTTTAATCTAATTTATTTATATACATATATTGTTATTTTAACATGTTTTAAAGTGTAATTGGATAATATTTTTACCATTTAATCCAATTTTAATCATTTTAAGTAATTTCACTCTTAAATTGGACATAAACAAAGGAAATTGTTTTGAGAGTTATTATTCCTTAAAAACATGCATTTTGTTTTGAAAACGAGAATTAATATTAAATTAATTTCTACCACTCATGTGTTTTAAATTTGGAAAAATGGATTCCATATTTGGAATTAGGATGTACAAATTGGGTAAATAGGTAACTTTTATTTTTAGACATTATGAATATTTAATTCAGTAAATATTTTATTTTCCATGGTTAAAGGGTAAATCTAGTAAATAAGGGTGAAAAAAATATTATAATAATATTAAATTACCATTACACTTGTCCTAACCCTATTGGATAATACATTTCCGACCATGGGAATCATTGGGTTTATTTTGGGACCCAATGGAGGCACATGGGAGTGATAATGACGTATTATATTAATTAATTTATAGTAAGGACAAAAATGACATAAACAAATATCTTTTAGTAAAACAATAGTATATGGGGTTATATAAGTGATCTCTTCAACTATAAATATTCATTTGAAAGATAAAAATATTTCATTCATCATGGTATTTTATTTATATTTTTTATACATTATATAAATAAATTTAATTATGACACAATAGTGATGAAGTAATTACTTCATTAATAAAGCCGAGTGTTTTTTTGGGGTTGGACCTAGAGACCAAAAAAACTCTCTAATTTCCTATGGCTAGTGCTCTTTTTTTTCTCTAGTTTTATTTCACATTGTTCTCCTACTAATGATGTTTTTCTATGGCATGCACTGTTGATCATGTATTCCCTTTAATCTAGAGTTGGTGTAATCTATTTACACCTCATGTTTGTACTGTAACTTTGGTTTTTGATAAATTACGTTAGGGCATGAATTGGGCGACCAATTCATGTCTATTATTTCATAAAAAAATTGCTTCACTAATAAAGCATTCAAATAAATTATATTATCAATATTAAAATAAATTTATTTTGAAATTTTTTATGCCATCCACGAATTGTATGGGTAATAATGACATATGATCTTTGAATTAATGAATTTTTTTTTTCAAAATAATCAAGTTGTTAAATATTTTTTAAAAGTCTTGATATGATTAATTTATAAATTGACATAAATGAGTTTTTAAAACAAGTAATATTTTATTACATGATAAAATAACCCTAAAAATATAATATTCGGCCACATGAATTAAATAATGTTACAAATGTCATAAATGTTCCATTTTAGTTTTCATGGAATTTTATTGTAAATATATTAACCATATGTTATGAATATATAATAGGACATGGAAAAAAGTTAAATAAGGTGACAAAGGGCTAAATAAAAAATATAAGGATTAAAAAGTATCCAAAACCTATAAAATTCTTATTAAATGATTTTATTTTGACTTAAATGTAAATTATCTTAGAATTAAATAAGTTTGGACTTTTTGAAACCGAAAATAATTTTATAATAAAATAACACTTTCAAACATTCCTAAAGATCCCCTCCTCCCTCTTATAAAAGGCCACCACATATAACTCATTACACTCACCTCTCAAGCCATTGGTTCATCCAAAACCTACTCCAAGAATCTCCCAACATCCCTCTATTCCACCTAGAATCCTTCCCCTAGGTAAAAGTAAATTCAAGAAATCATTTTGGTTCAAACCAAAGGGAGTTACAGGATTTAAAGATAACGTATTCTCTCAAGTTCTTTTCTTTTATTTTCTATTTCCAACCCCGTAAACTCTCTTTATTCAATTATTTTATAACAACAACAGTATATGTAATATATTAGGGTTTTGTTATAATGATTATTCTAACTACACATCCACACGCCTCCATCTAATGGATACAAACATACTGTTTCTGTGGATGGTGAACTACTGCCACACGAAACGATTATCGTTCAATTATCTCTTACCACCTCTTATGGTGAACAATAAGATTGAACTTTATTTATAAGTAATATATATTATATTTTTTTTTTCTCTATGATTCTATATATTTTTTTTCATTTATATCATACCTTTATGATATCCATAATGAGAAAATGAGAAAATTTCATTTGAGAAAGTGCAGAGTAATGCCCCCTCAAAGTGATATGACTCGTTTATACCATACATGGAATTTATAAAATATAGAGTTCCTAAAATTATATATGATATTATTCTGGAATTATTATATACCTATGTATCATTATGTTTTCATTCCATTAAATAAGAAATAGAAATGAATGTAGCGTTCAAGCGTACGTACGGCTAAACGTCTCTATGAATTGTGCATTTCATTTCTTATCTCCAAATTTTATGTAGTATTATAAATACATATATAAACTAGATATATGATATATATGATATCTAAATCACGAATATAATTTTTTTTGATAATGTAATTTTGACCACATGGACAACTTTTAATTATAGGAAGTTCATTTTTTTGACTAAAGTACCAAATATAGACAAAACAATCATTATTAACATAAATGATTATGTAATGATTATAACATGGTAATAAGTAATATAAAAGTAAAAATAAACTTGAAAAAGGTTCTTAAGAAAGTATAAATTTTCTTTAGTTTATTATTCATGTGATTAATGAATGAACGAGTTAAGTCGGACACGAGGTAAGGGACTTCGTCTCAATAACCTTTCATTGAGGCATATTTTGATTTTTACACAACTTTATTTTATACGGTGTATTAACCCCATTGACTTTTCCTTTCATTCAAAAGGAATATTTTTTCTATGGTGCATTTTACTAAATGACAAAGTAAATTTTTATTTTTTTAGCATACACGGTGACAACGACCTTTCTTCCATTGTGAGCATTATTTGATTTTTGGATTCCTTAACAAGACACACTTTTTTAAATGGAAAATAAATACAACATACTCTTTTAAATATTTTGATAATGAAAATGGTTTTGATAATGGATTGTTTATGTCAATATATTTAAATGATATTTTGTGATTTAAATGTGGAAATGTTATCTTTACATGGTGTTTGTTTTATGTGTTATGAATAAGTCATGGTTCTTGGGAATTGATTATGTATATGGGTGGTTCCAAGATAAACCTAGGGTCAGTGAGTCCAAGATATCTCTCCAATTCATTGGGTAATGTGTCAGATGTAAACATAAATGTTTCCCCTAAGAGATTTAGGGAATATATTGTGATGGGTATTCCAAATGTAACTCCCCACATAGTTGTGAAAGCTACAATGTAAGTATGTTATTGATGCCACATGTTACCTTTATGATTTATGATTTCCATTTTTTATTCATAAATCATATGATCTTGTGTGTTGTGTTAAATATTGAAAATTATTATTTCATTGACTTGAATGTATTGATAGACTAATGATTTCTTTCTTTATTTTATAATCCTTACTTAGCTTTTTATGGTCATCCCATTTTTTTTGAAATGTTTTTCACTGGACTTAAAGATGAATAGGGTCAAGGATGGGATCATGGAAAAGTCATGGTGTCAAAAATATGGAACTAGACATGACTCTTTTTTTCAAGATTTTTTATTTTATGAAAAAATGGATACTGAGAAGAAGTTTCTACATGGTAATGTTTGTGATGTAATGTAACAGTTATGGCCTAATTCTCTAAAAATATAAACCTAAAAAGATCCCCAATGTGAATTATTAACGTAATTTAAGATTTTGTATTGTTTAAGGTTGAGTCCTTATATTTAGTATCATATGTTGATTAATACAAATTTAAGAGTTAGGGTATTGTTAAATTAATGTCCATAAATTAATTTATGTTAATATTTAAATTATATAGCATTTACATATTACAATGTGGCTTTTCATAAGATGTTTTTGTGTTTAGAATGGTTTTCCATAGAAGAAATAGGGTAGATATCATGGTAAAACATTTGGAGGAAGACAACCTTCCAAATCAATAACATAAGATGGTCAGAATTGGAACTGAACAGTTTGTTGCAGTGATATAACAGTTTAATCAGGATATAAATGGTGATGGTATCCATGCACGAGATCAGCTAGATCAACCAAAGAGGAACATGTCAATAGTGGAGCATTTCATGAGGAAACATCCCCCATCATTCAGAGGATCATCTGACCATGTGCTAGTTGAAGGGTGGATTAGATCACTGGAGAATATTTTTTATGTCATGGGATGTTTATAACATCAAAAGGTTAGTCTTGTTGTTTACCATTTTGAAGGTACAGCCAATCAGTGGTGGTCAATGGTGAAAAATATTAGGGATAGTGAGGATATTGATGCTCTATATTAGGATGAATTCCAAGGTTTATTTCTTAATAAAATATTTTCTAAGGTGTTTCTTCTGTGGATACAAACAAATTCCTGGAATTGAGGCAGGATAATGACTCAGTGGCTGCTTATGAAGAAAAATTCACTGGACTGGCATGGTATGTTCTAAATTGATTATGAGATCTTGATAGTAAAATCAATCATTTTTACTCAGGATTAAAGCCAATGTATCTAATGTATTTAGCTTCTCATGAGTTCAAAAGATATGAAAAACTTGTTTGATGTGCAGAGAAGGTGGAAATTGAGTTTTCTGATAATCAAATGTTCTTTGACAAATAACATAATAAGAGGTAAAGGTGACAAATAAAAGGGAAGAACAATAGAAAAAAGATTAATGGTAAGAAACTTAAGTTTACAGTTTGTAGAAATTTTGGTAAAAATCATGTTGGCGAATGTTTTTGGAATTTTGTTAAGTGCTACCGATGTGGTAAAATGGGACATAAGGCTCGTAATTGTACTGAAAATATTAGGGTAATTTTAAGAAAAAATCAGATTTACAGTCAGTAAAATGTTTAAGTGTAATAAAATGGGTCATTATGAAAATGAGTATCCAAATAAGAACTCAACTAAAGGAAAGAACATGGACTACAAGGAAAAAAGGGGTGGTGAAATCCTTTGCAACTACATCAGCAGATGTTGGGACATCAAATGAAGTAGTATTAGGTGAACTTTTTGTTTATTCATATTATGCTAATGTGTTGTTTGATTCAGGTTCCATAGATTATTTCATTTTTGAGAAGTTTTCATGTAAATTGGAAATTCCATATCAAGATATGAATCCAGAACTTATGATAAAAACACTGGGAGGAAAAGTTGAGACAAAAAGAAATTATAAAAACCTTAATAACCTTGTCTGAAGAAAGAATCAACCTACAAAACTTATTGTTTTTCTTCTAGTAGAGTTTGATGTTATTTTGGGTATGGATTGTCTTTCCGTTTATCATTCTATGATTGACTATAGAGCTAAAGAGGCTTCTTTTCAGAAATAATTTTAGTTTGTGTACAAGAATGAACCCTTACTTTTGATAACATATCCGGAAGCTGAGAAACTAGTAAAAGATTGAAATTAATTCTACCTTGCACATATTATTGAAAACAAAGGAACTGTTCATATTATTGATGTGCTAGAGGTAAATGATTATCTTGATGTTTTTCCGAAATAGTTTCCAGGTATAATAACTAATTTGAAAGTTGAATTTACTATTGACATAGTTCCTGATGCTAATCCAATTTCAATACCCCCTTATCGAATGACTAAAATTAAACTTTTAGAGTTAAGGAAACAATTACAAGAGTTATTAGATAATTGTTTTATTTGACCTAGAACATCACCATGGGGTACTGCTGTCTTATTTATTAATAATAAAGATGGTTCAATGAGACTTTTCATTGATTAAGAGCATTGAATAACATCACTGTTACGAAAAATTATCCTTTTCCTCATATCAATGATTTGTTTGATCACCTCTAGAGAGCTCAGTATTTTTCGAATATTGAGTTGATTTCAGGGTGCCATCAATTGAAATTAAAGGAACAAGACCTTTTGAAGACTATGTTTCGTACTAGATAAATCCATTATGAATTTTTAGTTATGCCTTTTGGGTTAACCAATTCACCTGTTGTATTCATGGATCTTATTAATATAATTTTCTATGAGTTCTTGGATATGTTTGTGGTTGTGTTTATTAATTATAATTTTGTTTATTCCAAAATTAAATAGGAACATGATAGTCATTTAAAGGTTTTCATTTAAACTTTTAAAAAATAAACTTTCTGGGAAATTCAGCAAGTGTGAGTTTTGGTTACAACAAATTTCATTCCTAGGTCACATTATTTCAAAAAATGGTGTAACTATTTGTCCTTCTAAAAAAAGTTGTTGAAGAATGTCCAAGACCCACAAATATAATCGATATATATAGTTCTATTGGTGTAGCAGGTTATTACTAGAGGTTTGTTGAAAAAGTTTCCTGTTTATCTAGTCCAATGACAAAGTTAACACGAAAAGGGGTAAAGTTCACTCGGACAAAAGAATATGATGATTTTTTTCAAGAATTGAAAAGAAGATTGGTTAATGCTCCCGTCTTGGCACTGCCTTCCAGAAATGGAGAGTTTGTTATCTATGGTGATGCTTTGTTGAATTAGTTGTGTTTTTATGCATAATGATCAGGTAATTGCTTATGCTTCGCATTAGTTGAAACCTCATGAATTAAATTACCCTACACATGATTTGGAATTAGCTGCTGGTGTTTTTGTTTTAAAAATTTTGAGGCATCATCAGTATGGAGTAAAATGTGAAATGTATACTGACCACAAAAGTTTTAAGTATATATTTACTCCGAATGCATTGAACATGAGATAGAGGAGATGGCTGTAATTAATCAAGGATTATGATTGCACGATCCATTACCATCCAGGAAAGGAAAATAAATTGATCAATTCTTTGAGTAGAAATTGTAATTCTATATTAACCATGTCACATTAAGAACAAGATACGTTGATTAATGATTTTTTGAACTTTGGAATAGATGTTGTTAGTATAGGAAATTACACTATTTGGTTTCAAATGTAATGCCCTGACCCCAGTTACACAGAGTCGGTGCATTATTGCGTAACATTGGCATGATCACAAAAGATCAAGTCTCTAAAGACTGATTAGTTTAGTAGCCTTGGAAACACTAGATACATTCATAAGTCTTACATTACATCACAAATTAATACAAAACTACAACAACATCTTGTCTTCATATCCCCTAATACTATCCTTATAGGTCATTCATTATATACTTCTTCACATCCTAGAAAAATTAAAACATTGGAAGGGGTGAGCTCAGATGCTCAGTAAGGATAACAATATAGCGGAAGCTTCCATAAATAAACATTAACATTTATGGAAATTTATAACTAAAACAAAAGCCTTTTAAACTTGAACTTCAGCATAATATGGCAAAAATAAAATGAAATAATTCCATTTACTTATTCACATGGATATTATACTAGTCGAATAATCACATGCAATATCAATAACCACTTTCATAATGATGGAATGCATAATGCCAGACTATCATAACCACGTGGCCAAGGCCTCATGCCATGACTACAAATAAAATTTTGTCAAGGCCTCATACCAAGACACGAGTTTGTATCATGAGACCTACCGATGCATCGAGGAGATATATTGGGCTCCACCCGTCACTTATTAAGTCCAATTCATTCCTCATATGAACAGGTTTAAACATATCATAAACCTTAATATAATCGTATCACATAAAAAATGCATTAAGGAAACATAAAAGTTCCACATTTCAATCACAAGATATCAATACAACACATTGATATAATAAAAAAATTATCAAAACCATTTTCAATACCAAAATAAAAGAAAAGTAAAACTTGGTATTTATTTTTCATTTTTAAAAAAAGTTATGGCTTGTAGAGGAAGCTGAAACTCAAATAATGTTCATGGCGGCGTAGAAGTCATTGTCACCGCATACATACGAAAAAAACATTCCCTTTTTTAGTTTAGTAAAACAATTCATATAAAAAATTTTCCTTTTGAATAAACATAAAAGTCAAAGGAGTTTATACACAGTATAAAAGAAATTATTGTATTAAAAAAATATGCCTCAATGAAAGAAGATTGAGACGAAGTCCCTTACCAAGATAATTTTTTAAATAAAATAGATCTATTATGTGTATTCACTATAAGTACACATAAAGAAAGTACAAATACAAGATAGGACATAATAATATCATGACATAATTTTAAAGTAGGATATTAACCCAATGAATGGAAATTAGGTTAAGAAGTTCCCTTACCTCATATCCGACTTGACTCGATCATTCTTTAATCTCATGAATAATAAACTAGAGATAATTTGTCCTTGATTAAGAACCTTTTTCAAGTTCATTATTTATTTTATATCACTTATTACCATGTTATGAACATTATGTAATTATTTAAGTTAATAACAGTCGTTTTTTCGATCTTTGGTACTTAAGTCAAAAATAAACTTCTTATAATTACAATTTGTTCATGTGGTAAAATATCCATTATATCCAAAATTATATTCATGATGTAGATATACTATATATCATACATATCCAGTATATAAATTCATTTATAATATTTCATAAAATTTAGAGGTAAGAAATGAAATGCACCGTTCATGGAGACGGTTAGTTGTACGTACGCATGAACGCTACTTTCATTTCTATTTCATTTTTTATGGAATTAAATCATAATGATAGAAAGGTTTATTATAATTAAAGTATAATATCATATATAATATCATTTACTGCATCCTTTATACATCCCACATATGGCATTAATGATTCAAATCACTTTGAGGGGGCGGTAGTCCGCACTTCCTAAAATGAAATTATCAGGTTTACCTATAATGGAAATCATAAAGGTATGCCATAAATGAGAAATATAAAAGCATAAGGAAAACATAATCATAATATATATATATCATATATGAAAATAGTGTCATCATAATGGCCACCACGAGATGTGTTAAAAGAAGATTGAACAATCATCGATTCACGAGGTAGTAATTCGCCACCCACAGAAAGAGTATGTTCTTTAACCATTAGACGAATGTATGTGTAAGTGTAAATAAAATAATTCTCATGAAAACATACTATTATATTTTAGATACTGGTATTGTTACAATAGAAAGGAATAAAAAGAGTTTAAGTGGTTGGAGAAGCAAAATAAAATAAATGAACATAAAAGAAGACATTACCATTAAATCGGGTAACTCTTTTTGTTTTGAGCCAAAGGATTCCTTGGGAAGACTTTTGCCCAATGTGAGGCTTCTAGGAGTAAGAGATGGACGTTTATAGAGTATTTGGGTAGAGTTTGTCTGAGCCAAATGGCTTGTAAGGTGTGAATAAGGTGGTAGTGGTGGGGGCCTTTTATAAGAAGAGAGGAGGGGCACTCTTGGAAAGTCATGAAATGTTACATTATTATGAAGTGTTTTTCGGATTTCAAAGGTCCCACAATTATATATTTAGAAGATAAGGAGATAAGGGATCAAAATATACTCATCCAATAGTTTTTTGACAAATTTATGTATTAGGTTTTACAATATCATTTCATTTTATTTAAATATTTAATTAATGAGGTAATCGATGCATCATCATGGCGTGATAAATTCATTTATTTATTTAATGTCTAAAAATTATAAAAAAATTACCATGATGTAGTAAATCTTTTTATATTTTCAATTAATATTTATAGTCAAAAAGTTAACTTATATAACCCCATGTAATAATTGTTTTAGTAAAACAACACATGTTTGTGACAATTTTATTTTTACTTTAAATAAAAAGTTATTAATGTCATTTGCTTCCCCAAGTGGCTCCATGGGGTCCCCAAGTTGACCCATGGATTGTCTTGGTCATCCATGACTCGTCCAATATGGGCAGAAAAAGTTTCAAGATATTTTTATTTTTTTATAATATCATTTTTACCTTAAATTTCACTAATTACCTTTAATCACGATTAATAAAACTTAAATGTTACTATTCACCAAAAAATTATTTTAATCCCATTGAACCACATTTTACATCCTAATGACAAAAATTTATGTCGGAGTTTTGAAAATCAAATCACAGAAGTGGTAATGCTTCATTTACACGAAAAATTAGTTTTTAAACTACCACTTAGTGGTTTCACTGTTTATAAAAAATTGGAGGTTTTCAGAAAAATACCAAAAAATTACCCTAAGATATAATTGATATTCTGAATTCAAAATTGGTGTCTATTTTAAAAAATTCTAAACATATAATTTTCATTAATTAATTTTATAATTAATTCCCATTGTCAAAACAAATAGAGTGTTTTTAAGAAACAATATCAATCAAAAGATTGACAATTGTTTATGTCCAATTTCAAAGTGAAGTTAATTATAATGACCACCTATGGATAAAATGGTAAAATTATATTATAATTATACTTTCAAACCACTCAATAGAATAATTTATCACTATTAATTTTTTTTATTAAAAAAGTTGTTTTTAATTAAAATTTAGAAATTTTCACTATTCATCAAAATATAAAAGTTATCCGAAAACTTCCAAAATTTCACCCTTGGATAAATTCGATATTCAAAATCAAAAAATGCAGTCCATTTTGAAAGATAAAATTTATAAAATTTCAAAAAGTAGGTATTACTATTCATAATGGCTACTTTGATTGGTTGTGGTGTGTTAGAACTTGAGGTTGCGTACAACACACGCTGCTCTATTATTCAAAGAGAAGCGTACCATAGAAGCTTGGGGTTTTTCATCAGATGTCAGTGAAATAATCTCTATCACACAGAATTAAGCAAGCACATAAGGAAGATAGTGAGTTGTAGAAAAAGGTAGATTTAATTTAGAAGGGTAATTTTGACGATTCTTACATTGATAATGATTATGTTTTGAGATTTGGTAGAAGATTATGTATTCCTTGTGATTCAAAATTGATGAATGAGTTGTTTTGTGAAGCTCGTAGTTCCCAGTTTTTAGTTTATCCTGGAAGTACTAAGATTCTCCGAGATCTCCTGGAGTATTATTGGTGGGATGGAATGAAAAGAGATATTGATGACTTTATTGTGATGTGTTTGACTTATCAATAGGATAAAGAAGAGATACTGTTACCAAAAGGGATGCTTTAGCCTTTACCTGTGCTAGAGTGGAAATGGAAAAATATATCCATGGACTTTGTTGTGGGATTATGAAATACATCTCGAGGTAATATTTCAATCTAGGTTATTGTTGATCAATTGAAAAAATCTTCTCATTTCGTTCTTATTCAATAAACTTTGTCTCTAGGTCAGCTTTCTCGGTTGTATGTTAAAGAGATAGTCGGGTTTCCTAGATTTCCCCTCTCTATTATATCTAATCGTGATCCTAAGTTTACTTATAAATTTTTGAAATACCATCTAAAGACTTTGGGTAGTTAATTAAATTTTAGAACAAATTTTCATCCTTAATCAGATGGGTATTTATAACGAACAATTTAGACATTAGAAGATATGTTACGTGCTTTTTTAATAGATTAATAGGGGAGTTGGGACCAACAACTTTCTTCGTTTGAATTTTATTAGAATAATAGTTTTCATTCCATTATATAGAAGGATCCATTGGAGGAATTATATAGAAAGTGGTGTTGAACTCCAACTTTTTGGGCTGAAGTAGGTGAAAGGAAGTTGATCGGACCAGAATTCGTAGAAGAGATGGAAGAAAAAGTTCAATTGATTTAGAATCACATGAGAATAGCTGAGATCAGGAAGAAAAGTTGTGGAGATAACTAGAGAAAGGATTTTCATTTGTGGTAGGTGATCATGTCTTTCTCAAAGTTTCTCCATGGAAAAGTGTGATGTGTTTTGGCAAAAAGGGAAAGCTGGGTTAGAGGTTCATTAGACCCTATGAAATCCTGGAAAAAGTTGGATCAGTTGCGTAAAGAGTTCCTTTACCTCTAATTTTATCCCAGGTACATAATGTTTTTAATGTTTCAATGTTTAGAAATTATATTCCGAATCAATGTCATGTTTTAAGTCTAGAGGTAGTTAAGTTGAAAGAGAATATTTCTTATGAGGAACAACCAGTCCAGATTCTTGACCACAAAGAGAAAGTGTTACAGAATAAGGTAATTCATCAGGTAAAAGTTTTTTTTGGGAAAAACCATATGGTTGAAGAGGCAATGTGGGAATCTGAGAATGCTATGAGAGATAAATACCCCCATTTATTTGAGAAGTGAATAAAATTGTGAGGATGCAATTTCCAAAAGGGGGGAAGGATGTAACATCCTGGATAAATAAAGAATATGAAATTCTCATATTTATTAATATTTTAGAATTAAATATTAATTTTACATTAAAGGGGATGGTATGTTTGATGGCGTACTCGATACGCAAAAAAAATTTTCTTTTAAATCACATGTTGCACACAACGTTGATTTTTACCAAAAAATAATATAATATAATTATTATTTTAAACAGTAGTTAACGCATAACCATTGTATTGGAGGGAATGAACATAACTAACTAAAATATGATTATACAAGTTTGTTAAATGTTTTTACATTTATCCTGTAAAAGTTAGAGGCATAAAATGTGAACGAATCCTATTTTAATCATGAAATACTATAATATCTTTTTAAAGATCAATTTATCGCCTTTTAATGGAGAACTGTTTTTATAAATTGTTTTTAACTTTTATATATTCTATTTGACAAAATAAAATTCTTATTTATAATCAGGAAATCAAAATTTACTTTGGATGAAATTTTGGTATTTTTCTAATAAAGTACATTTTTAATGAATAGTGAAAAATAATGCATTTTAATTCAAAACATTCTTTTAATATAATATATTTATATAGTTTGATTATTCTTTTAATTTGTTTTAAAGTTTAATTGGATTATATTTTTTCCATTTAATCCAATTTTGGTCATTTTTAGTTATTTTACTCTTAAATTGGACATAAACAAAGGTAAATCTTCTGATAGTTATTATTTCTTAAAAACACAATTTTTTGTTTTGACATCGGGAATTAATTTTAAATTAATTTCTTCCACTTCTATGTTTTTAATTTGAAAAAATGGATTCCATATTTGGAATCAGGAGGTACAGATTGTTTATATAGGTAACCTTTATTTTTAGACATTATGAATATTTATTTCAGTAAATATTTTATTTACAATGGTTACACTACTGGAAAGTTAAATATAACAATGATTTAAAACCATTGTTATTGAAGGGACAACAATTGTAATACATTATACCAATGGTTTTCAAAACCATTGGTAAGTCCGACATAAGTACAGATATATACCAATGGTTTCTAAATAACTCTTGGTATATGCTGCAAAAAATCACAGCTTCACAACGGTTACCTAGAACCGTTGAAAAACATCTATACCAATGGTTTAAAACCATTGGTTTACAAAGAATTCAGTGTTATACCAATAGTGTTTAAATCATTGGTATAGTTTTTTCCCAACAGTTGCAGCAAACCATTGGTAAAATGCAGAAGTCCTTGATATACAAATGGTTTATTAACCGTCGGTATACCTTTCAACCCTATACCAATGCTTGTAGACCATTTATATAGTGTTAAAATTTCGTTCAGTAGTATACCAATGGTTATAAACCGTTGGAATATTCTTCACCCAGATTTCATAGAAGCTGTCAAACCCAATAACCAGATATGCAGAACCCAATACACCTGCAAGAAGCCATAGAATCCAATTTCACCTGCACACAAAATCCAATATGTAGAAGACTCAAATATATCATACACCATAGTACAATACACCTGAATAAAATCAAATAAACCTGGAGACACAACCCAATACACCTACACATAGAATCCAATATTGCATACACCAAACTCCAACATTGCATACATTATACAAATTACATTCCATATACACCAGAAGATAAACCTTTTAGAATAATCCTCCTAGTCCTAGTAGTTACATTCCAAACACTTTCCTTACACATTACTAAATACTAAAACTGGGTAATAGCTGAATGTTTTCTCATTAGTCTTCCAAAAAATCTCAAATTTCGAGTCTTGGTAATTTGGTCCGCCGATAAAGTATAAACATGAATTGATACCAATTTGTTGGGCCTAGGTGGAGAATATCAATTTATGGAAGTTATATATTACAATTGAAAAAACTACCATGATTAAACATTTGAGACTAGGTAGTTGAGGCACTACATCCATCACTCTAATCCACCCCAACTTCCAGTTTGGTCACCTCATTTTTCTTCCAAAAGTGCTTCCATTTGATGAAAATGAACATGAATGAAATAATGCATGATATAAAAGCAAAAAAAAAACAATACTGAGAAATATTTTGTTTAGAAGATTGTAAAATTCTATCCGAAGGGGGATCTCCTTTTGGGCTATCTAGGGGGATTTTCCTAGGGGTAGGGGGCTGTCCCGGGGGTAGGGGGTTGTCCAGGGGTTGGGGGCGTCTTGGGGGTGGGGTGGTGTCTAGGGGTGGGGGGATGTCCAAGTGGTAGGGGGTATCCATGGGTGGGGTGGTGTCTAGGGGTGGGGGTGTCTAGGGGTGGGGGTTGTCTAGGGGGTTGGGGGGTTGTCCAAGGGGGTAGGGGGAGTCCATGGGTTTGGGGGATGTTTAGGGGTTTTGGGGGCTATCCATGGGGGTAGGGGTATCCAAGGGGTTGGGGGCTGGGGTGCTGGGGGTGTCCAGGGGGGTGGGGGCTATCGAGGGGGTTGGGGGGATGTCCAAAGGGGTAGGGGGTGTCTAGGGTGGCTGTCCAGGGTGGTGGGGGAGGGGGGCTGTCGAGGTGGGTGTCTAGGGGTGGGGGTGTCCAGGGGGTGGGGGCGGTCCAGGGGGTGGGGGCTATCCATGGGGGTGGGTGGTATCTAGGGGGTGTGGGTGGCTGTCCATGGGGGTGCACATTTCCAAGGGGGGTCCAGGTATCCAGGTGGTGGGGTGGTGTCTAGGTGGGGCGGAGGACTGTCCAGGGGGTTGGGCGTCTAGGGGGTGGGGGTTGTCCAGGGTGGTGGGGCTGTCCATGGGGGTGTCCAGGGGGTGGGGTTGTGTCCAGGGGGTGGGGTTGGGTTCAAGGGGTGGGAGTTTCTATGGAGTGGTGGTGTCCAGGGAGTGGGGTGGTGTCTAGGGGGTGGGGGCGGTCCAGGGGGTTAGGGGCAGTCCAAGGGGGTGGGGTGGTGTCCAGGGGGTGGGGATGGCTGTCCATGGGGGTGGGGGTGTCTAGGGGTTGGGGGTGTCTATGTGGTGGGGTGGTGTCTAAGAAGGGTGGGGCATCTAGGGGGTTAGGGGGATGTCTAGGGGGTAGGGGTTATCCAAGGGGGTGGGGGTGTCCAGGGGGTGGGGTGTGGTCTAGGGGGTTGGGGGCGGTCCAAGGGGGTGGGGTGGTGTCCAGGGGGTGGGGGCTGTCCAGGTTGGTGGGGGGTTTTCCATGGGGGTGGGGGTGTCCATGGGGTGGGGGTATCCAGGGGTGGGGGTGTTCCGATGGTGGGGTGGTTTCTAGGAGTGGTGGGGGAAATAATGGTTTTAATGGAATGAATTTCATGGATTTTAAGATCATTGGTATTTTTAAAATGGTTTTTTAATAGTGTTTATTTCAAAAGTATGTGTTTCTTTAGGAAAAAATGGACTCTTTTGGTGTGTATGGTAGGAAGGGGGATTTGGTAATTCGGAAATGGATTACATTTTTATTGTGGGACAAAAATACTATATGATTTTTGGAATTGAACTTTAAAAGGGATTTTTATAAACCATTGGGGAGTTTTAAATAGAAATAAGTCTCTGTTATGTGATTTTGAAATGGTTTTACGAAGAATTATTTATGATGTATCCTTATGGGATTTGCAATTTTGTGTCCCTTGATTTAGATCATCAAAATATTTTACTAAAGGTTTTTTTAATAATTATTTAGAATGTTACCTCTATAAATATATCAAAAAGTCCATAAGGGGGTATCTCAGGTAGTCATTCTTGTGATCCAACTATTTTCTTCCTAGCCTTGGTCTCTACTCACACTCATGTGGAAGTGGAATAGCCATGTTCTTCTTGGTTCATTGATTAGGCATGGGACTTTCTAAAATAGTATCCACTATTTTGTATTGGTGATCAAGGATATTAGGAGGCAACGAAGTGGTTAGCTTTGATTGATGTGATCTACAAGTTGTTAGAAACCCTATAATCCATGGGGGTGGGGCGCTGTCCATAGGGGTGGGGGGGGGGGTGTCCAAGGGGGTAGGGGGTGTCCAGGGGGTGGGCGGGGTTGTCTTGTGTGTTATGGGCGGGTGGGAAGGATTTTCATGGGGGGGGGGGGGCTATCCAGGGGGTCTTGGTTTCCAAGGGTGGGTGGGGTGTCCAGGGGGTGGGGGATATTCATAGGGGGAGGGGCGTCTAGGGGGTGGCCAGGCTATCCATGAGGGTGGATAGTCTGCCGAGGGGGGTATGAGTGTCCAGGGGGTGGGTGGGCTATCCACGGGGGTGGACGAGCTGTCCACAGGGGCGGAAGGGCTGTCCACGGGGGTGGAGGGATGTCCAGGGGGAATGGGGTGTCTAGGGGGTTGGTGGGTTATCAATGGAGGTGGGTGGGATGTCCACAGGGGTGGGGTGGGGGTATTCCCGAGGGTATGTTGTGTCCAGGGGTTGGGTGGGTTGTCCACGAGGGTGTAGGGGTTGTTCAAGGGGGTATGGGGTGTCCAAGGGCGTGGGCGGGCTGTCCACAAGGGTGGGTGGGGGGGTGGGGGGTCTATCCTTGAGGGTGGGGTCTATCCAGGGGGCACAAATTGTCCATGGGGGCTATCTAGGGGGGGGTATGTGGTGTCTAGTGGGTGGGCAGGCTTTCCACCAGTGTGGGGGGTTGTCCAGGGGGTATCGGGTGTCCAGGGGGTAGGTGTGATGTCCACGAAGGTGGTGGTGATGTCCAGGGGTACGGGGTGTCCAAGGGGGTGGGTGGGTTGTCCACAGGGGTGTGGGTGGCGCTATCCGCAGAGGTGGGGGATATTCAGGGGAGCACATGGTGTCCATGGGGGTGGGCGGGGCTGTCTAGGGGGGTATGGGGTGTCTATGGGGGTGGGAGGGCTATCCAAGGGGGTGGCGGGGCCCTGTAGGGGGTATAGGGTATCCAAGGGGGTGGGAGGGCTGTCGATGGGGGAGGGCGGGATTTCCACGGGGTTGGGTGGGCTATCTAGGGGGCATGGGGTTTCCACATGGTGGAAAAGGATCTCTAGGGGATATGGGGTGTTCAGGGGGTGGGCAGGCTGTCCACGGGGGTGGTGCGATTGTCCAGTGGGTAGGGGTGTCTAGGGGGTGGGTGGGATGTCCATAGGGGTGGGGGTTTTCCATAGGGTAGGCAGTGTCCAGGGGGTGGGTGGACTGTCCAGGGGTGGTCGGCCTGTTGAGGGGGGTAGGGGGTGTCTAGGGGTGGGCAGGCTCTCTATATGGGTGGGAAGGCTATCCATGGGTGTGTGTGTGTGGGGGGGGGGCTATCTTGGGGTTGCGGGGTGTCCAGGGGGGTGGGTGGGCTGTCCAAAAGGGTGGTGGGGTATTCTAGGGGTAAGGGCTGTCCAAGGGGGTGGGTGGGTTATCCATGGGGGTGGGGGATATCCACGGTGGCTGGGGGGGATGTCCAGTGGGGTAGGGGTGTCCAGGGAGTGGGTGGGGATGTCCAAGGGGTATGGGGTGTCTAGGGAGTGGGTGGGTTGTCCACTAGGGTGTGGGGGCTGTCCAGGGGGGTATGGGTTGTCCAAGGGGGTGGACGGGCTTTCCACGGGGGTGGGCGGGCTATCCACAGGGGTGGGGGTGGGGCTGTTCAGGGGGGTACGAGGTGTCTATGGGGGTGGGTGGGCTATCCACGGGGGTGGAAGGGCTGTCCATGGGCTACGAGGTGTCCAAGGGGGTGGGTAGGCTGTCCATGGGGGTGGGGGACCATCCACAGGGGTGGGGGATGTCTAGGGGGGTACGAGGGGTCCAAGGGGTGGGTGGGATGTCTAGGGGGTACGAGGTGTCTATTGGGTGGGTGGTGTAGATACCCAAAGCTTGACATACATAGGCATTACATTACTTTTGCGGAATACTTAAAACATAACAAAAACAGGCACCAAAGGACCGTAATTGTTTAGTGTCTTTGGAAAGTCAGAACGCAATCTTCTAATCATTGTGAAAGATCTTCAACATCTCCCATAAAGATCTTACCCTTTTAGTTTTCTTACCTAAAAATTTCTTTATATCTTGGGGAAAAGAAAACATAAAAAGGGTGAGCTCAATTGCTCAGTAAGGGTAAAAATAGAGAACATAAAACAATCCATAAACATTTTAATGCAAAATATTCAACATAAAATCTAAACATTAAAATCTTACGCAAAGACATAAATCATGGAAGTACTTAAGGCATATATCATAAAAAAACATCAATCATGATAAAATATCAGGGAATAAAACATGTAATTTTGGAAAACCATTAAGCACATGATATGATTTCTATAGTATCCAAGGCATTGCTGCCAAGACCATATTAGTGGACAAAGTCCCTCTCTGAATCGAGTTAATTCCTCATTTCAGTCCTGTAACACTAAACCGGATTAACTTACCATTCCATCCATGTCTATCTCATGAGATATAAAACATTACCCAATGCATTGGAGGGAGATATAGGTCCCACCCATCTCATAATGAAATCATTCTTACATGTGCCACAACATAAACATTAATCATTCATCATGACCTAAAGAACAAAATGGGTTTCATAAACATCATCCCATCATAACAAAATCCATATAGAACAAATGGATATCATTTCAAAATAAGAAAAGTGAAACCATGTAGATCATAGATACATTATACTTGAAACATACACATATGAAATAATTTCATCGTAAATGGAAAATGGTTTTGATAAAACACTTGAAATGAATTCTCAAAGAAAATATCCTTTCTTCTTCAAAATCATTTTCATTTCACAAAATGCCATGAAATTTTAAAAGAGAAGTATTTTGTTGAAAATTGTCCTAAAATCTTGTAGATTAAGCTTCATGAAAATTAGGCATTATGAAATCGTAAAAATCCATTCACACCGTATAAGTTAAAAATAACATTCTTCTCGTACTTTTGTCAGAAAAGTCAAAAAGTTCCTCGTGTGGTAAAAAAAGTAACATTCCTTTCATAACATGTGGTAAATTTCAAAAATGGGTAAAAAGGACTTTAAAAATACATGAAAACATTTTTAGAAAACATGGGCATGGATGATAACAATAAGCTCAATAAATACTTACGAATAAACAATATCGGATAAGAACAAGATTGGAATAATTATCCCTTACCTTATGTATGATATGATTCATATGTATCCGAACCACCTGTATAATGATTTCAATAATGTCATTGACTTATTACAGAATCATATTCATTGTTATGATATCATATATAGTTTACGTATTGATAGGACCATATTGGGATATACCTAACACTGAGAGGGGGGTGAATCAATGTTGGATACTTTATAAACCAATTCCAACTTTTATCCATGTACCTCTAGACCTGTTAGAATCTTGATTCTCTTATTCTCTTTTCCCTGTCGCATGCAATAACAGAATGCAGTAAAGATATGCACACGATATTTTTAAAAGGTTCACCACTCAATAAGAGTAGCTACGTCCTTGCCATGAATGGGGATGACCAGTGCATGGATTCTCCACTATAATGTAAAATGATTTTATAATGGAGTGGCTAGGAAAACAATACTCTAGCCAGTGTGCATCCCTACACTTTGGAGGGGGGTGGGAAACAATCCTCTTACCTGGACTGGGGAAAGTCTAGTCCAACATGCAGCCTCTAGCTGGTTATTTATACTGCCTAAGGAGACAGTCTTCTTCCTTCTTCAGTAAGGTAGGTTCTACTCTTGATATTTTTCAGTTTTCTTCACTTGATTACTTTCAAAGCAGAAGGCAAGCAATTCTTCCTTTTTTCCTTTCTCTTCTTCTCTAGTGCAACACTAACTACACTGAACATCTTCTTTCTTCTTCTCAGTGCAAAAACCAACTACACTAAAACTTCTTCTTTATTCTTCTAGAATCACATACACCAATGTGATTATTCAAACACTGAGGATCACCTCACAGAGCATCATCTAGATTAAACTGCACTAAATACTCTATTTTTCTTCTTCTCTTCCTTCTCTTCTCAATAACAACACCTGAGTGTATTGGTATACTGAATTCCTCCTTTGTGCAGATATGAGTTCAATTGCATGTCTAGTTCTTCTTCACTTCGCAAAGCACAATGAGAGTGATGAACACCAGTCATGTGAGTGCGGTACAACTTCTCTTTGTGAAACCGAATGATTCACAGTTCTTTCTTCATCGCAAAGCTGCTTCGAGAGTGCTATACACCTATCGAAGTCCTACAGGATGCTCAAATTTTTCTTTCAACCTTCTAGGTGGCTTACGCGTAAAATTAAATCCTTGCACGTAAAAACACCTATTGGCCCAAAAAAAACCATTTCCGTGCAACTCTGCTTTTTTGCGCAGAACTTCCTATTTCGCGCAGCAGTTCCTTTTTCGCGCAACACTATTCTTTTCGCACAATACTCTATAATTCAATGTTTCCATGCATCAAAGCTCGGGATATGTCTATGTGTCGAGTCCCACACAATAAGAGGGGGTCACCTCATATTTATAGGCATTTTGGACCCTACGCGTAAAACCCCTTTCTGCGCGTAAAACGGTCTCTCAATTCTTCAGATTACGCGCGCCTTCCTGGATTTTTCGCGCACCTCAGGACTTTGACATTTTTCGACAATCCAATCAAAATACACCAATTGCACGCAAAATTCCACATTGTATTCCATATTGCATGCAAACACAATCTTTCATGCAACCTCATTTTTCGCGCAATGCTCTAATATTTTGCACACCTCATGCCTTTGCCATTTTTCATCCTTCTAAGCATGAAGCACAAATTGCGTGCAAAATACCACACCGCATTACATATTACACACAAAACCATCCTTTCACATGACATAATATTTCATGCAATGATCCAATTTTTTTCACAACCTGCTAGTATTTCGCGCAACCCGCTACTATTTCACGCAACCCGCATATATTGCGTGCACAACTTTATTTTATCGTGTAACATGCCTAAATTTCTGCGCACTCTATGCCTTTGTCATTTTTCAATGTTCTGATCTTGAATCATGACTTTCACGCAAAAATATAAACCATATTAAATCTTTCATGCTTCATCCGTTTCCAAAAACACATCTTCATCCCCCGATTTTCAGGCCCTAAAATTTGGCAAACACTGGAAAACGGCGCCACCTTAAACTGTGCGTTTGTGTCACCCCCAGATTTTCCATTTCTTTGTCATTTCTCTCTTCACTGCTTCCCATAACCATTCTTCATCTTTCATCATGAACTCCACTATCGTGATATATATCCTTTGATAGATCAGCTTAAGCATCGTCATAGTTACAATGGGAAGTACAGAAACTTCCCTATCTTCCAACAGCATCACTCCTAATCAAAACTGTATATGACTGGCATCATCATTTCTCCCCTTTCTATCATAAGGATTGCATCACAAGTTCTCCTGACTTATGATATTTGAGAAATAGATATCTACAAAGCATCTTCTGGTTTTATATAATGCTAAATGCATGGCTACCTCAGAATGCCAAGCCCTTCCACATTCTCTCTTATTCTTCAACCATCATTCTAAACTTCATGAAAATCATATGATTTTATTCTTCAAGTAATCGATTTCATGGATTTCTATCCTGAATAATTTCATGGTCTTCTTCAAATCCTCATTCTTCTTCAATCATCCTCAGATGGATGATACTTCTCCATTATGATCCAATCATCCTCAAATGGATGATACTTCTCCATTATTCATTATTGTAAACAATGTGTCACCATTGACACATTTTCTTTGAACATAGGATTAGCTCAACAATCGTCTGAATTTACTTCATGGAGAATTTCCCAATCCTGACATTCAATGCTATGATTACATAACAATTCTACAGGCATCCACACTTTTGTCGATCTCAATTAACTTTGGAGTACTTCTTCATCTCCTTATTTATTTTGACCATCATTGACAACTATTGAAAACAAATAAAATCTCTATACACAAAGTGCTCCCAACATGTATGACTTTATATTACCCATTCTTTTGTAAACTTGATGTAAAAACAGTGATTTGGGTAAAATTGTTTCATTTATTGTACGTGTTTCGACTTATTGTTCTTGATATTATTACTTATATCATGATTTAATTAATTCCAAAATGTAAGACATGATTTATATATAATATATATTCATCATATACATATATATATATAAGACAGATCGATAAATTGAATGAAATACACCATTCATGGAGACTGTTGGTCGTACGTACGCAAGAACGCTGTTTCCGTTTCCTTATTGAATTGAATGGAATTAAGTAGATGACATACATATATATATACATAAATCCAGTATCATTATTATGTCATATATCTCATTATTATTCATTATATATACTTTATAATCATTCATGAATGGTTAACATGGAGAATGAATCTCATCGCGTCGTGGAGACGGTAGTCCGTACGTACGCACGAGCGATGATATCATTCCCATGATCGTGGAATTGTATTGAATCATATTTATAATATTTTTGAATCAATATCACTTTACAATAATCGTATATAGTTATTTATTTACACCATTATACCCATCCAAGTAAGGTGGTGGTCGAAAACAGATTATACCACGGCGTGGAGAAGGTATTTTGTACGTACATGCGCGCGGTGATTTCGTTTTCTGTAGGATGGATAGAAGGAGAAATATGGTTGTTTCATATTTATAATAACATATTGATATATAATTAATACTGATGTTATTACTTTATAATTAGGAAACTAAATAAGAATAAGTAGAAGAAGAAAGATTCTTTAGAGAATCGGAAGAAGAGATTACCTCTTCTTCGACGCACCTCCTTTATGCTTCCTCTTAAGGAAGTAGAGGTGGTCTTTTGAGAATACCAGAACCTCCAAAATGTTTCTAGGGAAGAGGATAAGAGAAATGGTCTGGGTTTTTCTGAGCTTTAAGGCTCAAAAGGGTTTGAAGAGAAGAGGGAAGGGGTGCCCTTTTTATAAGGGAGGAGAGGGGCACCTTTTGAAAAACTCAAAATATTATTTTATAATAAAGACATATTCGGTTTATAATAGCTCTAAAATGATTTATTTATAAGCTAAAGTGGGGATGGGTCTAAATCCTCTCAACCAATAGGTTTTAGAAAAGTTGAGGTTACTATTTTAACCTTATCATTTAGATTTAACTCTATGTTAAATAATTTAACTTTTACCATGTCTTCTTGTTTTCTTACACTATATGGTTAATAAAATTACCATAACCAGCCAAAAGAACCCCAAGGGGTTCATTATTAATATATATAACCTTATCTAAGTCATTTGGCCGAACCTTAGATTTTTAAGAATATAATAACAATTAATAATATAATATTTGTTTAAAAAACTATGTTTTGTCAATTTTGACACTATTTGGTAATTTATTTATTTTCAAATTCATAACAACATGGTTAGTTCAAAAACAATTAATTAATTCAATACTAACATGTCATATTAACCTATAAAATTAATATAATTCATAAAAAGTCCTAAATTACATTTATTTGGGTATTTATAATATCAATTGTGTTAATATTTTATTAATAAGGTAATTACTGCATCATCATTGTGTCATAAATAAATTAAATTATTTAATGTCTAAAAATTATAAATAAAATACCATTATTTAGGAAATATTTTTAGATTTCTAATTAATATTTATAATCGAATTTATCTTATGTATATCCTTATATTAAAAATGTTTAAGTTATTAAACTTTGATTTTAGCTATTTTAACTATTCTTTAAATAAAATAATAATAAGTGTCCTAATCTAATCCAAGTGGACCTAAAGGGTAATATTTTATTCCTAAGGTTGTTTTTGGTCTAATTACACTTATCCAATAGAATTAGGACATGTTTTAGGATAATAATAATATAATTTTTACCCTTAATTACCCAATTTACTTTTTACCGTGGTAAATAAAAGTAAAAAGTTACTATTCACCAAAAATTATTTTTATCTTATTGAACCAAATTTTACTCCTTAATATTAACCATGTCTCTCGGATTTTTGAAATTCCACTCACAGAAGCGGTAAAATTAAGGTTTATGTAAATTTTCAAATTCTCCTAGGAGGTGGGTAAAAGACGGTGAAAAGTTCAATAAAAAAATTTTATATCTAAAATTATTATAAAATGACTCCAATGAATTACATTGAAATTATATAGGTATTATGTATCGATTTTGACCTAAAATAAATTTAAATAAAACAAATAATTATTTAAATAAAAAGTCAGTTTTCAAACAGTAACCTAGTGTTTTCACTATTTATCAAAAAATTGAAATTTTTCAGAAAAATACCAAAAATTCACCCTAGGCTAATTTCGATATTTCGAATCCAAAAATGAAGTCCATTTTGAAAAATAAAATTTATAAAATTTCGAAAAGTGTGTATTACTATTCATAATGGCTAGTTTATAATAATATTATAATAATATCTCTTTTAGTGAAACTCGGTATTTCGTACTACACATGCTATTGAGGAAGGTCTTGATTGCGTGTAATTCAAGCCAGGTCAGGGCGACGTATAGTGAAATATCCGTTTGGTGTTGCGTATAACATAATCAAAACTTATTTCATTTATACATTAAACAAAATCTATACTTAATGTTGTGTAGAAGAATTTCCACAAAACGAAACTTGAAATTGGGTGTAACACGATCCAAGAATAGTGTTGCGTATACTTCAAGCTATTACGGTGTAGCATATAGTACAAGCTAATCTTGATTTAGTGTATAATAGAAGATATCAAAGAAATTAAAAATAATGTATCTCATAAAATCTTGGGTTGTTACATTCTTTCCCCCTTAAAATGAATTTATCCCTCGAAATTTGTCGGGGTTATAAATCGTTTTCTACTTGAATGATTTGTTTTTAAAAACCCACATTGTAAATGGATTACTAAAACTTAATTTTAAAAATTATAGTAAGAAATGTAACGGTTACCCAGATTAACTCATCACTCGGTTTCCACATAGGAGAACATAGGTGGAAATATGGATATGGAAGAAAAATCTAACCATCATGTTCTGATGGAGAGTGGTAGAGGACATGGGAATGAAAAAGCCAAAAATCACAAAGTAATAAATTTGTGATGATTTATGATACCATCTGACTCATCGGATATAAGGACACTAGGAAAACATTTTTTGTTTTCAAGATCATTTCCATAAAGTTGAAGAATTGTTCAATTAAAAGAAATACTTACTTGATTTTGGTATAATCTCATCGTTGCTCGTGCCTCGACCAATTTCCACTTCATCTCTTAATGAAATGAAGTTGAATGTGTCTTATTTAAAGTGTTAGCAGATCATGCGATAGAATGATAGGTCATTCCATCTATTTCTATCGCAAAAAGTTTAGCACAATTTATTAGATATATAGAAGTCTGTCTATGCTGAGATTAATCGTATATGGTTGCTAAAATGGACTTATACTTCATCTCTCATTGCGCTTAATAAAATGAAACTAGTTTCTACTATGCAGAGACATCCTGTAGTCTAGTGGTAGGTGATAAAGGCATGTCACACTTTGGTTGTGGGTTCAATTCCCGCATCCTTGTCCGAAAAGACGGGTTGTCGCCCATCCTGAAGGTTGTCCCTTTTCGTAAACTACACTATTATAACATTCGATCAATAATATCGAAAAAAGTTCTAGCCTTAAAAAATACTATTTGATGTCTAACTTAATCTATTCCAATCTTTAGGCTTACCCGAACTCATAGTATAAGGAAAAATATATATAGAGAGTTCATCTTCCAAGAATGTAAATACCGTCACTTATACACCATATATCAAAAGATATCTCTTGTTTGTCACATTCCAAACATTCAAATGCCTTAATCATGTATTCTTTTGAAAAATAAATACCAATTGAACCTTAGTGAAAACATGAATGCTGTCAAAAGTTAACCATTTCCACATACCAAAATCCAAAAATTTCTATATACTCAAAACATGATATAAATTTGTACTTATATCAATTATGAGCTCATTAATACTATCTAAAATATCATTATCTCTTTATCCCTTCATTATGTGCATATCATCTACTTTCTAAAAATATCTGAATAACATTTCACGGTTATCGATACCATTCAAAATATACTTTCAAATACTTTAGGAAAACCAATAGTTTAAAAATCGTTATATGTGACTGTACTCCAAAGTACCATTACCTATACAATATAACTCTTGATAAACGTAAATCATTATACTACCTTCTTAAACCATTGATCAAGCTTCAAAAATTATTTCATCTCACAGATCATTTGTAGTCTCTCTATCATCATCATCATAAATACTACCCATACATCCATGTTGATTCTCTTAATGAGACCTTCCCTTATGGAATTGGTTTTCATAATTACCGTACATTCAACATTTAAAACATTTAACCATTGTTGATGTCTTAGCAATACCATTATCATTGTCCATGGTGTTAACTGATCCTTTTCCTTTGCAATTACTGGCTTTGTTTCCTTATTTTCCACAACCAAAGCATCTTCCAGTTCCTTTGAAACATTCTCCTTGACGTCTCTTACCACATGATTCACATGAGGAAAATTGAACTTTCTTTCCTCTATGATCATCATGAAACTCATTCTTTCTCTTATTGACTGAGTCAGGAAACTTACCAAAGTTGAGATTATTGATCATATTATGAGATTGCTGATTAGGCATAATAACGATGTTTTACCTTCCAAGTCCCAATTCATTTTCTTGATCATGAAGAATATCATTCAATTTTCCATCATATTCTCCATTAACATGAATCTTCTGGTTTCCAACAATTTTCTAAAACACAAAAAAGAATAGTGTGAGAGGCATAAATCATGCTAGGAAAAAAAATAATCAAGGGGAGTACTTTCAATCTATAACATCATAGGTTTAATCCTAGATTATTCATGATCATTATCATAATTCTAGGACTATAACCTATACTTATACCTAACCTTAGAGACATCCCTAGACTTACTTGAGAAATATCTCTAGGGATTTTACTAAAGTTTTCGCATCCTAGTTTCCAATGTTTAACTAAACCTTTCCTTTGAATCCAACTATAGAGACTCAAATCCTGATGTACATAGAAATTACATTACTTTTGCAGAATACTTAAAACATAACAAATACAGACAACAAAGGACCGTAATAGTTTAGTGTCTTTGGAAACTCAGTATGTAATATTCTAATCATGGTGAAAGTTCTTTAACATCTCCCATAAAGATCTTCCCATATTGGTTTTCTTACCTAAAACCTTTATTTATATCTTGGGTAAAATAAAACATAAAAAGGGTGAGCTCAAATTCTCAGTAAGGGTAGAAAAAGAGATTATAAAACAATCCCTAAACATTTTAATGTAAAAGCTTGAACATAAAATCTAAACCTTAAAATATTGAGAAAATACTTAATTCTTGGAAGTACGTAAGGCATATATCATAAAAAAACATCAATCATGATAAAATATCATGGGAATAAAACATTTAATTGTGGAAAACCATTAATCACATGATATGATTTGTATAGTAGCCAAGGCATTGCTGCCAAGACCATCTTAGTGGACAAAGTCCCTTTCTAAATCGAGTTCACTCTTCATTTAAGTCCTATAAAACTAAACTGGATTAACATACCATTCTAGACATGTCTATCTCATGAGATATAAATATTTACCCAATGCATTGGAGGTATATATAGGTCCCACCAATCTCATAATGAAATCATTCTTACATGTGCGACAACATAAACATAAATAATTCATTATAACCCAAAGATTAAAATGGGTTTCATAAACATCATCCCATCATAACATAATCTATATAAAACAAATGGATATCATTTCATCATAAGAAAAGTGAAACCATGTAAATCATAGAGACATTATACTTGAAACATACACATATGAAATAATTTCATCTTAGATGGAAAATGGTTTTGATAAAACATTTGAAATGAATTCTTGAGGAAAATATCCTTTCTTCTTCAAAATCATTTTCTTTTCACAAAATGCCATGAAATTTTAAAAGAAAAGTATTTTGTTGAAAATTTTCATAAAATATTGTAGATTAAGCTTCATGAAAATGAGGCGTTATGAAACCATAAAAATCTGTTCACTCCATATAAGTTAAAAATAGCATTCTTCTCGTACTTTTGTCGGAAAAGTCAAAAAGTTCCCCGTGTGGTAAAAAAATGTATGATTCATTTCATAACATGTTGTAAATTTCAAAAATTGGTAAAAATGACATTAAAAATACATGATTTTTTTTTAGAAAACTTGGGCATGGATGATAACAATAACCCCAGTAAATACTTACGAATAAACAATCTCAGATAAGAACCAGATTGGAATAATTTTCCATTACCTTATGTCTGATATGATTTGTATGTATCCAAAACTCATGTATAATGATTTAAATAATGTCATTGACTTATTAAAGAATCATATTCATTATTATTATATCATATATAGTTTACTTATGACTTTATATTACCCGTTCTTTTGTAAATTCGATGTAAAAGCAGCGATTTGGGTAAAATCGTTTCATTTATTGTACATGTTTCGACTTGTTGTTCTTGATATTATTACTTATATGCTGATTTAATTAATTCCAGAATGTAAAACATTATTTATATATAATATATATTCAGCATATACATATATATATGATAGATCGATAAATGGAATGAAATATACCGTTCATGGAGACGGTAGGCCGTACGTACGCATGAACGCTATTTTTGTTTCGTTATTGAATTGAATGGAATTAAGTAGATGACATACATATATATATACATAAATACAGTATCATTATTATTTCATATATCTCAGTATTATTCATTATATATACTTTGTAATCATTCATGAATGGTTAGCATGGAGAATGAATCTCATCACGTCGTGGAGACGGTAGTTCGTACGTACGCACGAGCGATGATATCATTCCCATGATCATGGGATTGTATTGAAGCATATGTATAATATTTCGGAATAAATATCACTTCACAATAATCATATATAGTTATTTATTTACACCATTATACCCATCCAAATAAGGTGGTGGTCGAAAGGAGATTACACCACGGCGTGGAGACGGTATTCCGTATGTACGCACGCGCGGTGATTACGTTTTTTGTAGGATGGATAGATGGTGAAATAGGGTTGTTTAATATTTATAATTACATATTATTATATAATTAATACTGATTTTATTACATTATAATGATATAACTAAATAAGAAGAAGTAGAAGAAGAAAGAAACTTGAGATAATTGGAAGAAGAGACTACATCTTCTTCGACGCACCTCCTTTAAGCTTCCTCTTAAGGAAGTAGATTTGGTCTATTGAGTAAACCATAACCTCCAAAATGTTACTAGGGAAGTGGATAATATAAATGGGAAGGGTTTGGCAGAGCTTTAAGGCTCAAAAGGGTGTGAAGAGAAGAGGGAAGGGGTGCCCTTTTTATAAGGGAGGGGAGGGGCACCTTTGGAAAAACTCAAAATATTATTTTATAATAAAGTCTTATTCTGTTTATAATGGATCCAAAATGAATTATTTCAAAGCTAAAGTGGGGGTGGGTCTAAATCCTCTCAAACAATATATTTTAGACAAGTTTATGTTACTATTGTAACATTATCATTTAGATTTAACTATAAGTTTAATAATTTAACTTTTACCGTGTCTTCTTGTTTTCTTAAACTATATGGTTAATAAACTTACCATAACCAGCCAAACGAACCCCAAGTGGTCAATTATTAATATATATAACCTTATCTAAGCAATATTTCTGAACCTCAGATTTTTAGGAATCTAATTACAATTAATAATATAATATTTGTTTTAAAAACTATTTTCTGTCTATTTTGACACTATTTGGTAATTGATTTTTGTGAAAATCATAACAGCATGATTAGTTCGAAAAAATTTAATTAAATCACTACTAACATGTCATATTATCCTACAAAATTAGTGTAATTTATAAAAATTCTCAAATTAAAATTATTTGGGTATTTATAATACCAATTATGTTAATATTTTATTAATAAGGTAATTACTGCATCATCATTGCATCACAAACAAATTAAATTATTTAAAGTATAAAAATTATAAATAAAATACCATTATGTAGGAAATATTTTTATATTTATAATGAATATTTATAGTCGATTTTATCTTATGTATAACCCTATATTAAAAATGTTTTAGTTATTAAACCCTGATTTTAACTTATTTAACTCTTCTTTAAATAAAATAATAATAAGTTTCCAAATCTAATCCAAGTGGACCTAAAGGGTAATATTTTATTCCTATGGTTTCTTTTGGTTTAATTACACTTATCCAATAGAATTAGGAAATGTGTTAGGGTAATAATAATATCATTTTCACCCTTAATTACCCTATTTACTTTTTACCATGGTAAATAAAAGTAAAAAGTTACTATTCACAAAAAATTATTTTTATCTTATTGAACCACATTTTACTACATTATATTAACAGTGTCTCTCGGGTTTTTGAAATTTCACTCACAGAAGTGGTAAAATTATGTTTTATGTAAATTTTCAAATTCTCCTAGGAGGTGGGTAAAAGACGGTGAAAAGTTCAATAAAAAAAATTTATATCTAAAATTATTATAAAATGACTCCAATTAATTACATTGAACTTATATAGGTATTATGTATCAATTTTGACATAAAATAAATTTAAATAAAATAAATATTTATTTAAATAAAAATTCAGTTTTTAAATAGTAACCCAGTGTTTTCACTATTCATCAAAAATTGAATGTTTTTAGAAAAGTACCAAAAATTCACCCTAGTCTAATTTTGATATTCCGAATTCAAAAATGAAGTCCATTTTGAAAAATAAAACTTATAAAATTTTAAAAAGTGGGTATTACTATTCATAACATCTAGTTCATAATAATATTATAATAATATCTCATTTAGTGAAACTTGGTATTGCGTACTACACACGCTATTGAGGAAGGACTTGATTACATGTAATGAAAGCCATGTCAGGGCTTCATGTACTGAAATCTCCATTTGGTGTTGCGTATAACATAATCAAAACTTATTTCATTTATAAATTAAACAAAATCTATACTTAATGTTGCATAAAATAATTTCCACAAAACAAACTTGAAATTATGTGTAACACGAGCCAAGAATAGTGTTGTGTATACTGCAAGCTAATACGGTGTTGCGTATAGTACATGCTAATCTTGATGTAGTGTATAATATAAGACATCAATGAAATTAAAAATAATATATCTCATAAAATTTCGGGGTGTTACATTCTACCCCCCTTAAAATTAATTTCGCCCTCAAAATTCGTCGGGGTTATAAATCATTTTCTACTTGAATGATTAATTTGTAAAAACCCAAATTGTAAAATGAATACTAAAACTTAAATTTAAAATGTAAAGTATTAAATGTAACGTTTACCCAGATTAACTCATCACTGGGTTTCCACATAGGAGAACATAGGTGGAAATATGGATATGGAAGAAAAATTTGAACTTCAATTTCTGATGGAGAGTGGTAGAGGACATGGATTTGAGAAAGCCAATAATCACAAAGCCATAAATTTGTAATGATTTAAGGTACCATTTGATTCATCGGATATAAGTACACTTGGACAACATTTTTTGTTTCCAAGATCATTTCTATAAAGTTGAAGAATTGTTGAATTAAAAGAAATACTTACTTGATTTTGGTACAATCACACAGTTGCTCGTGCCTCGAACAATTTATAATTCATCTATTAAAGAAATGAATTTTAATGTGTCTTCTGTTAAGTGTTATCAGATTATGTGATAGAATGATAGGTCTTTCCATCTATTTTTATCACAAAAATTTTAGCACAATTTATTAAATATACATAATTCCATCTATACTGAGATTAATTGTATATGGTTGCTAAAATGGACTTATACTTCATCTATCATAGCACTTAATAAAATGAAATGAGTTTATACTAACCTTGGACTTCTTTTAGGCTAGTGGTAGGTGATAAAGGCTTCTCTCACTTTGGTTGTGGGTTCGATTCCCACATCCTTGTCTGATGCGATGGGTTGTCGCTCATCCTGCAGGTTGTCCCTTTTCTTAAACTACACTATTATAACATTCTATCAATAATATCAAAAAAATATAGCCTTAATCAATACTATCTGATGTCTAACTTAATCTATTCCAATCTTTAGGATTACCCAAACTCATTGTATAAGGAAAAAGATTGATAGAGAGGCCATCTACCAAGAATTTAAATACCATCATTTATCCACCATATATCATAAGATATCTCTTGTTTGTCACATTCCAAACATTAGAATGCCTTAATCATGTATTCTTTTGGAAAATAAATACCCATTGAAACATATTGAAAACATGAATGCTGTCAAAAGTTAACACTTTTCACATACCAAAATCCCAAAAATTCTATATACTCAAACGATGATATAACTTTGTCCTTATATCAGTCATGAGCTCATTAATACTATAAAAAATCTCATTATCTCCTTATCCCTTAATTATGCGCATATCATCTACTTTCCAAAAATATCTGAATAACCTTTCATGGTTACCGGTACCATTCAAAATATACTTTCAAATACTTTAGAAAAAATAACAGTGTAACAATCCTTATATGTTTCTTTATTTCATAGTACCATTACCAATACAACATAAATCTTGATAAACGTAAATCATTCCACTACCTTCTTAAACAATTGACCGAGCTCCAATAATTCTTTCATCTCATATATCATTTTTAGTCTCTTCATCATCATCAACATAAATACTACCCATACATCCATTCTGATTCTCTTCATGAGACTTTCCCTTAGGGCATTGGTTTGCATAATTCCCGTACATTCCACATTTAAAATATTTAACCATTGTTGATGTCTTAGCAATACCATTATCCTTGTCCATGGTGTTAACTGATCCTTTTTCTTTGCAATTATTGGCTTTGTGTCCTTCTTTTCCACAACCAAAGCATCTTCCAGTTCCTTTGAAACATTCTCCTTGATGTCTCTTCACACATGATTCACATGAGGAAAATTGAACTTTCTTTCCTCTATGATCATCAGGAAAATCCTTATCTCTCTTATTAACTGAGTCATGAAACATACCAAATTTGAGATTATTGATCATATTATAAGATTTCTGATTAGGCATAATAACGATATTTTTCCTTCCAAATCCTATTTCATTTGCTTGATCAAGAAGAATATCATTCCATTGTCCATCATATTCTCTATTAACATGAATCTTCTGGTTTCCAGCCATTTTATAAAACCCAAACAGAATAGTGTGAGAGGTATAAATCATGCTAGGAAAACAAAATAATCAATGAGAGTACTTTAAATCTCTGACATCATAGGTTTAATCCTAGATTATTCATGATAGTTATCATAATTCTAGGACTATAACCTATACTTATACCTAACCTTAGAGACATCCCTAGACTTACCTTAGGAATATCTCTAGGGATTTCACTAAAGTTTTCGCATCCTAGTTTCCAAAGGTTAACTAAACATTTCCTTTGAATCCAAAAATAGAGACTCAAATCTTAATGTACATAGGAATTACATTACTTTTGCGGAATACTTAAAACATAACATAAACAGACAACAAAGGACCGTAATAGTTTAGTGTCTTTGGAAACTCAGAACGTAATGTTCTAATCATGGTGAAAGATCTTCAACATCTCCCATAAAGATCTTCTCCTATTGGTTTTCTTACCTAAAACCTTCCTTTATATCCTGGGTGAAAGAAAAAAATAAAAAGGGTGAGCTCAAATGCTCAGTAAGGGTAAACATAGAGAACATAAAACAATCCCTAAACATTTGAATGTAAAAGCTTGAACATAAAATCTAAACCTTAAAATATTGAGCAAATACATAATTCATGGAAATACATAAGGAAAATATCATAAAAAAACATCAATCATGATAAAATATCTTGGGAATAAAACATGTAATTGTGGAAAACCATTAAGCACGTGATATGATTTCCATAGTAGCCAAGGCATTGCTGCCAAGACCATCTTAGTGGACAAAGCCCCTTTCTGAATCAAGTTCACTCCTCATTTTAGTCCTGTAACACTGAACTAGATTATCTTACCAATCCATCCATGTTTATCTCATGAGATATTAATCTTCACCCAATGCATTGGAGGGAGATATAGGTCCCACCCATCTCATAATGAAATCATTCTTACATATTCCACAACATTAACATAAATCATTCATCATAACCCAAAGAATAAAATGGGTTTCATAAACATCATCCCATGAAAACATATCCATATAAAACAAATGGATATAATTTCATCATAAGAAAAGTGAAACCATTTAAATCATAGAAAAATTATACTTTAAACATACACATATGAAATAATGTCATTCTAGAAGGAAAATGTTTTTGATAAAACACTTGAAATGAATTCTTGAGGAAAATATCCTTTCTTCTTCAAAATCATTTTCTTTTCAAAAAATTCTATGAAATTTTAAAAGAAAAGTATTTTGTTGAAAATTGTTATAAAAGATTGTAAAGTAAGCTTCATGAAAATGAGGCGTTATGAAACCGTAAAAATACGTTCACGCCATATAAGTTAAAAATAACATTTTTCTCGTACTTTTTTTAGAAAAGTCAAAAAGTTCCCTATGTGGTAAAAAAGTAAGATTCATTTCATAACATGTGGTAAATTTTAAAAATGGGTAAAAAGGACTTTAAAAATACATTAACACATTTTTAGAAAATATGGGCATGGATGATAACAATAACCCCAGTAAATACTTAAGAATAAACAATCTCGGATAAGAATGAGATTGGAATAATTATCCCTTACCTTATGTCTAATATGCTTCGTATGTATCTGAACCTCCTGTATAGTGATTTAAATAATGTCATTTACTTATTACAGAATCATATTAATTGTTATGATATCATATATAGTTTACTTATGACTTTATATTACCCGTTCTTTTGTAAATTCAATGTAAAAGCAGCGATTTGGGTAAAATCGTTTCATTTATTGTACGTGTTTCGACTTGTTGTTCTTGATATTATTACTTATATCCTGATTTACATAATTCTAGAATTTAAAACATGATTAATATATAATATATATTCATCATATACATATATATATATGATATATCGATAAGTGGAATGAAATACACCGTTCATGGAGAGGGTAGGTCATACGTACGCATGAACGATTTTTTCGTTTCCTTATTGAATTTAATGGAATTAAGTATATGAAATACATATATATATATATATATATACATAAATAAAGTATCATTATTATGTCATATATCTCATTATTATTAAGTATATATACTTTATAATCATTCATGAATGGTTAACATGGAGAATGAATCTCATCGCATCGTGGAGATAGTAGTCCGTACGTACGCACGAGCGATGATAGCATTCCCATGATCGTGAAATTGTATTAAAGAATATGTATAATATTCCATAATCAATATCACTTTATAATAATCATATATAGATATTTAGTTACACCATTTTACCCATCCAAGTAAGGTGGTGGTTGAAAATAGATTACACCACGGCGTGGAGACGGTATTCTTTACGTACGCACGTGTGGTGATTTCATTTTCCGTAGGATGGATAAAAGGTGAAATAAGATTTTTTTAATCTTTATAATGACATATAAGTATATAAATAATACTGATGTTATTTATTTATAATGATAAAACTAAAGAATAAGAGGTAGAAGAAGAAAGAAACTTGATAAAATCTGAAGAAGAGATTACCTCTTCTTCGACGTACCTCCTTTAAGATTCCTCTTAAGGAAGTATAGTTGGTCTTTTGAAAAGACCTGAACCTCGAGAATGATTCTAGTGAAGTGTAAAATAGAAATTTGTAAGGTTTGTCCGAGCTTCAATGCTCAAAATGGTGTGAAGAGAAGAGGGAATGGGTGCCCTTTTTATAAGGGAGGGGAGGGGCACCTTTGGAAAAACTCAAAATATTATTTTATAATAATGTCATATTCGGTTTATAATAGCTCCAAAATGATTTATTTCAGATATAAAATGGGGATGTGTTGAAATCCTCTCAACCAATAGGTTTTAGATAAGTTATGTTATTATTTTTAACTTATTAGTTAGATTTAACTCCAAGTTAAATAATTTAACTTTTATCGTGTCTTCTTGTTTTCTTACACTATATGGTTAATAAACATACCATAATCAGCCAAACGAACACAAAGTGGTTAATTATTAATATATATAACCTTATATAAGTCATTAGGCCGAACCTTAGATTTTTAGAAATATAATAACAATTTATAATATAATATTTGTTTTAAAAACTATTTTATGTCAATTTTGACACTATTTGGTAATTGATTTTTCTGAAAATCATAACAGCATGATTAGTTCGAAAACAGTTATTTAAATCAATAACCACATGTCATATTAACCTAGAAATTTTTTGGAATTCATAAAAAGTCCCAAATTACATTTATTTGGGTATTTATAATATCAATTATGTAAATATTTTATTAATAAGGTAATTACTGCATCATCATTGTGTCATAAATAAATTAAATTATTTAATGTCTAAAGATTATAAAAAAAATACCATTATGTAGTCAATCCATTTATATTTCTAATTAATATTTATAGTCTAATTTATCTTATGTATAACCCTATATTAAAAATGTTTTAGTTATTTAACATTGATTTTAACTATCGTAACTCTTCTTTATATAAAATAATAATAAGTGTCCTAATTTAATACAAGTGGACCTAAAGGGTAATATTTTACTCCTAAGGTTGTTTTTGGTCGAATTAAACTTATCCAATAGAATTAGAAGATGTGTTAGGGTAATAATAATATCATTTTTACCCTTAAATATCCTATTTATTTTTACTGTGGTAATTAAAAGTAAAAAGTTACTATTCAAAAAAATTATTTTTATCTTATAGAACCATATTTTACTCCTTGATATTAACTGTGTCTCTCGGATTTTCTAAATTCCACTCATAGAAGGAGTAAAATTAATTTTTATGTAAATTTTCAAAATCTCCTAAGATGTGGATAAAAGACGGTGAAAAGTTCAATAAAATTTTTTTTATCTAAAATTATTTTAAAAAGACTCCAATGAATTAAATTTAAATTATATAGTTATGTATAAATTTTGACCTAAAATAAATTTAAATAAAATAAATAATTATTTAAATAAAAAGTAGGTCTTTAAATACTTACCCAGTGTTTTCACTATTCATCAAAAATTGAATGTTTTCAGAAAAATACCAAAAATTCACCCTAGGCTAATTTCGATATTCTGAATTGAAAAATGAAGTCCATTTTGAAAAATAAAACTTATAAAATTTCAAAAAGTGGGTATTACTATACATAACTGCTAGTTTATAATAATATTATATTAATATCTCGTTTAGTGAAACTAGGTATTGCGTACTACACATGCCATCGAGGAAGGTCTTGATTGCGTGTAATGTAAGCCAGGTTAGGGCTGCGTGTAGTGAAAGCTCCATTTGGTGTTGCGTATAACATAATCAAAACTTATTTGTATTTATACATTAAACAAAATCTATACTTAATGTTGCGTATAATAATTTACACAAAAAAAACTTGAAATTGTGTGTAACATGAGCCAAGAATAGTGTTGCGTATACTACAAGATAATACAGTGTTGTGTATAGTACAAGCTAAATTTGATGTAGTGTATAATACAAGATATCAATGAAATTAAAAATAATATATCTCATAAAATCTCGGGGTGTTACAGTCGGGCTATCGACAGGGGTGGCGGGGCTGTCCCCGGGGGTACGGGGTGTCCAAGGGGGTGGGCGGGTAGTCCACGGGGGTTGGAAGGTTTTCCACAAGGGCATATGTCCAAGGGGGAACATGGTGTCTAGGTTGGTGGGCGGGGCTGTCCACGGGGTACGGGGTGTCCAGGGGGTAGGCAGGCTGTCCACAGCGGTGGTGGGGCTATCTAGGGGGAAGGGGGTGGGCGGGCTGTCCATGGGGGTGGGGTAGGGTGGCTGTCCACAGGGGGAGGTGATATTCAGGGGTGGGCGGGCTGTCTACGAGGGTGGCGGGGCTGTCCAGAGGGGTCGGGGTGTCCAGGGGTTAGGGGGTGTCCATGGGGGTGGGAAGGCTTTCCATGGGGGTGTGGGCAGTCCACAAGGGGGAGGGGTTGTCCGGGGGGTGGGAGGGATGTCCACAGGGTGGGAGGGGTTGTCCAGGGGGTGGGTGGGGCTGTCTAGGGGGTATGGGCGTCCAGGGGGTGGGCGAGGCTCTCCAGAGGGTACGGGGTGTTCAGGTGGGTGGGTGGCATGTCCACAAGCATGGACGGGGGTGGGGGTGTCCAGGGGTGCGGGTTGTCCATAGGAATAGGGGTTGTCCAGTGGGTGGGAGGGCTGTCCACGGGGGTGGTGGGGCTGTCCAGGGGGTAAGGGGTGTCTAAGGGTGGGCGGGCTGTCCACAGGGGTGGGGGCTGTCAAGGGGGGTACGGGGTGTCTAGGGGGTTGGCGGGCTATCCATAGGGGTGGGGGCTTTCTAGGGGAGGTGTGAATCAGTCATAACAAATCATCAAGTAAATTTTAATTATTTATAGATAAAAAAGTAAAGATAATATGACCTAACTAATCACGCATATATTCAGGTACAACAAATCGATAAACATAAAAGGTCAGTAATATCCATCAAAAATGTAATGGATCAAGCTATGCCTCATCACCATCACTATCATCACCATCATCATCAGCCTCACCCTCTTCCTCATCTTCATCCACATCATTGTCCCTTCCCACCTCAACACCCTCCTCCTCTCCCTCGTACTCAGCCTTGACCTTCTCATCACCCTCTTCCTCTGTCTCGCCCTCCTCCTCCACATCAGCATCCTCCTCACCCTCCTCCTCCTCTGCCTCAACCTCTTCCTCTCCATAGTCTCGACCACCACTATAACTTCCACTTGGTGCACTATATATTTAACACATCGACGACATATATTCATCAGAAGTTGTGTTGGCCTCTAGTGTATGTTTTGGACATAAAACATCAATTAGTATCATAAATGCAGTGTTCACCCCAGCAGACTATTATTCTATCTATTTGGTCCTTTTTTCTACCTATTCTTCCTATTCCTTAACTTTCTGGAACTCGGTGTCACTAAAATTCATACCTGATGAGGGACAATACCTTGTTGGAACTATACTCTTCCCAGGTTGGCAGCGTACTCAACCAGGGTTCTCATCTCCCAACACCTGATGTATGTGATCATTTGGCCCCAAATTGTCAGGATCCTGGGAATTAAGGGCCTCTAAAGCAGCCTGTTACAAATATAAATAGATTATAAAGTTACAAATTAGAGAATAAAATTTTAAATCAACAATGTAAAACATAACATCTGCTGCTGAGTTGGTTCATTAACCACACTTCCATCTTTGTTCTTTCTACTCGAGAAAAATGGTTTTGCTCGAGGCACACGTCCTTCTATATAAAATTTATGACTCCACAATGACATTTAATTTAGGAATCCCTAATTAAAAATAATATACCAATAATTAATTTCATAACTAAAATTATATAACAACTTTAGAAAACGAATATATTATGGAGGAAGTAATAAAAAATGCAATTCATAAAGAAAAATCATAAACTATCATACCTGCAGCCTCTCATGATCTGGCATCGTAGTATGTCACAATATGTGGATATATTTTTTGGCATCAATGTTTTTTATATTTCTTCCAAATGAATCCTAAATAAAATTAAATAATTAGTTTTAACGAAAAAAATGAAAATTTTCATTTAAATACCTCTAATGTGATTAATACCTTAAATTGGATAGTCATGCAATGAGTAATCATCTATTGATATTGTTCTAATTGAAAATCATCCATGAAAGGGATCGTCTCTAACTCTATGCCTACTCTAGCATGCCAGCCAATGTACAACTCGTTCTCATACGCTCTCTAAAGCTCACCTAAATCCTTTAGACGTGCTGGCCGTGCAACCACACCATCGGAAAAATTAAACGATAGATGGCACCAAAATATTAATTCATATAAATTCAAAAATAATATATTTCATTAAATATAATAGATTTTTTACGTATATCTCTACCCAAGATTTATCCTTGACTTCATTTGGCAGTTGTCTCTGTAACATCCCCAAATGATAAAGGGTTAAATGACTAAATGATATGACTCATGTCAATAAGGTACACCTTCTTTTTCGGGAGCCTATCTGATTAGAACTTCACAGTTAAGCGTGCTTGGCCTGGAGTAGTGATCAGGATGGGTGACCTTCTGAGAAGTTTCCCAGGGTGTGTGTGAGTGAGGACAAAGCACACTGGAAAGGACATGTGTTGGCCTGTGGGGACTGTCATTAGTCAAATGACTCGTTCAGGCATGTGGGTGGACCCTGGGGTGGGACTCATGTGTCTACGGGGCAACTGGGGGTACCTGGTAGGTCAGGACCCAACGTCCATGTTAAGGCGGGGTGTCTGGGCTGTCACCGGGACCCGGTTGTCACACTTGGTATCAGAGGAGAAACCCAGTCTTAAGTGTGCGGTGCACTGCCTGGGTTGATATGTAGGGCCCACAACGAGGGTGTTGTGCTCTAAGGGGGGGGGGGGTGATTGTAACATCCCCAAATGATAATGGGTTAAATGACTAAATGATATGACTCATGTCAACAAGGCGCACCTTCTTTTTCGGGAGCCTATCTGATTAGAACTTCACTGTTAAGCGTGCTTGGCCTGGAGTAGTGATCAGGATGGGTGACCTTCTGGGATGTTTCCCAGGGTGTGTGTGAGTGATGACAAAGCACACTGGAAAGGACATGTGTTGGCCTGTGGGGACTGTCATTAGTCAGATGACCCGTTCAGGCATGTGGGTGGACCCTGGGGTGGGACCCACGTGTCTGCGGGGTAACTGAGGGTACCTGGTAGGTCAGGACCCAACGACCATGTCAAGGCGGGGTGTCTATGCTATCACCGAGACCCGGTTGTCATAGTCTCGATGAGAGTGGGTGGACAGAAATGGTGTCGGAGTATTTGGTAAGGGTCGCCAAAAAACTTCTACATTGCTGTGCTAATTTTTCAATCATTTCAATATCTTAATTGTAGTCCACTATCAACTGCATGTGGCGGTTCCACACAGCATGCATGCGTGTTCATCCCCACCCACGCCTCCTATGAGTAGATGTATCTGTTATGAAAGGAAAAAATATATTTTATCAATACATGTTATAATGAAGATAAATAGTGGTGTAAAAATTTGTTAGGTTTGTATAAGTATACCCACAGTAGTCTGATCAATGGGCATCAGTGGATCCACAAAAATAGAAGGAACACCCAGTACAGATGGATTGGTTCCCAGTGTATGCTCTGTAGGGACAGACTCTGGGGAAGTGGGAGTCAAAGAATATGGAATAAAAAATTCTATAGAGAAGGAAGCAGAAGTAAAAGAAGATGATAGAGATGTCTGGCTGAATGCTGGATGGCAAGTGGGAAACATCATCAGATACGGTACAGACAGGTTAGGAGGCTTAGTTTTAAAGGGTGGTGAAAGAATAGGAGGCCTAAATAACCTGTCTGTCCCTAATGAAAAACCAGGATTGGAATGGGGGATGGATGGTATGTCAGTGGGAGGGGCAGGGTATAATCGTGTACACTGACCAGATCATCTATCTCTCTACCACCCCCCTCGTACGAACACCCTGAGTACTTGGACTGCTACAAGGCTGCTCAAAAAATAAATATCACCTAATAGATGTATCCTGAAAAAATGTTTAACAAAATTAATCACATGACATTATATATTATTTAAATATATATATATGAAATTAAATACTAACTGCTGGGACTAGTGGTGGAATGCCTAGCTCAGTCAAGCAACGATTGTTATCTATAATCTGTTTTTGTCACCTCTCCTCAATTGGTTTCATTTCCTAAATTTGAAAACAATTATTGATGTAAATAAAAAAGGATAACCAATGTGTAACCCAAAAAAGAAAATAAATGAGAGGGAATAAGAGGATTCGTGGATAATTTAACTATACATTTTTTTAGGTGAGCTTGAACAGATATATAATGAAGTCAATAAATCTTACAACATGTAATAAAGAAATTTAATTTTTAGTTGGAAGGTAATTTACTAAGTTTCATCAGTCTATTAAAATCATGGAGCATTGATTATTCCTGATTCAAAAGGATTAAAGCAGTTGTCAAAATTATGGAAAAATTTAATTTCTTTAGCCCAGGTAGATGATGCAGGTTTCAATACATGTTTTTCAGAATATTAAAAACCATCATGTTCATTACCTGGTAAAATGTTAAAGATATGTCTTAGAGTTATACAAATTTTATACAAATCATAGTTTAAGCATTGAAATGTTCACCAAGATAGAAATTTTGGTTTCATAGGTTTGAATACCGTTCAATTCCAAATTAGAAAATCCAATTCAAATAAAATTACTACCAATAAATATTGAAAATTCACATAATGGTCAAGTTAGATACACCATATTTGTAATCAATATTAAATCAATTTTAATAGTACTGACCTTAACATCCCTAGATGTGGAAAACCAAAAGAATTGAGAACATGAATGAATGATTTAATATATTTCACACCACAACTTTAGATTCACAGTCAAATGTGACAATTGAGCTATTGGAGTCATAAAATGTAAAAAGTGGATCATTTCTTCTGGCAGTGGGGATGGTGTCAATTCCATCATCACCATCATCAAAAATATATCTCGGAATTACTTTAATAATGACACCAAATTCAGGATGAAGATTGTCTTTGACATAAAAAACTTATTTCTCCATCAATTCATATACATATGGTTCATTGGTAGCAAGAGTGTGATTTATATCAATTATTCAAAATCCACAATCATCAATAACTATTCCCTGCCTTGTCATCTAATCAAAACATCGGCATTTCATCATTTTGACTCAACCATGAGAATAATAATCCAATATTTTTTTTCAACAACTCCCTAATAACCTACATTTTCAAATCATGGTCTACTATCTGATGCACTAGCATAATAGTATATTGTGGTAGTAACCATAACACCATCATGTTGTGTTCTCATGTTCTTTACTCATTTAGTGATAATAAATATGTACCCATTGATAACAATTGATTTACAGTCAAGAACCACAGTATTAGGACCAAAATCCAAAGCTCTTATTTCATCAGAAACAGAGTCAGAAAAAAAACTCAATACCTGAAATATAAATCAATATTAAACATAATTAATTATTTTTTTAATTATTTTAAATAGTAATATTATTACCTTCAATTTTAGCCAAGCATAAAACTCTTTTCTATGAAATGTATCCCTCCTTCTCATATATAAAGAATGATGGTTTCTATTTATCATCACCTCATATTACCTTTAATAAAAATAGGAATAGATTAATAGATATATAAATATAAGATATACATATTCAATTTACTTACAAGATTTAGCCATCGAACAGTTCACAGTTGAACAAAACTGTGTGATGTGCCATCTCTCACTCTTCAAGGCTTAATGTCTCCAATGTATATGATCTAGGAATTCCTCCTATTTGAGGAAGTGATGGAAAACTAGGTTCAATTTTCTCATATTGTTCTTCTTTATTTCTCAATGGTCTATTCATTCTTGTAGTAAGATCATAAAAATACATAGAGGAGAAATCGGTACTTTTTTGAGCCATGTAACCGTTCATGATAGAACCTTCAAGATGATTCCTATTAGAGAATTAATACATTAATGTGTACATATTTCTTTCATTTGGATATATCAAATGAAAAGAAATAGGTCCTCCGAGTAGTATTTTAATTAAAAAATGGATATTCAAATGCAGCATTCCTTTGAAAAATGATGGAGGAAATATTTTCTCTAAGTCACAAAAAATTAATGGGGCATCTGCCAAATTTTTTTACAAGAAAGACTAGAAAAACTTCTTAGCACAAACATCTCTAAACAAATGGCACCACTATATAACAACCACCCTTACATTATTGGACAAAAGATGAAAAATTGTTATTGGTATTAACTCATGCAGAAGGATGTGATAATCATGAGTCTTCAAATATTTTAGCTTAAACTCTCTTCTGGGGACCCATTTAGATATGTTGCTTGAATAGCTATCAGGAACATTAATAGTCTCTAGTACTTCTAGAAATTTCTTTTTTCTATAGGTGTCATCACATAATAAGCACATGGGACTTTCCATTTATTTTCACTGATACACACATAATGCAATTCTGGTGTAATTCCCCAATCCACCAAGTCACACTGAGACCATCAATCAACTTTTCTCATTCCCTTAACATTTAGAAGAATCAAAAGAAACAATTCACATATATTTTTTTCAATTTTTATTACGTCTAAGAAATGACGAAACAAATTGGTTGACAAATAAAGAAAAATAAAAGAAGATACTTATCTTCTTCAAATTATAACAGGTTTTAGTGGAAACATTCTTTCTCTTCCTAGATTTCATTTGACCCTTCCCAAATGAAAAACTGAAATCTTCCAATTCATTAAGAAAATCAATTCTAGACATATGCTAAGGTGGACCATCAGTCTCCATGGTATTGTCAAATATTAAATGATTATTTCTATATGGATGGTCCATTGGCAAGAATCATCGATGTCCCATAAAAATGAAACTACAATGAAGTTTTTGTCTTCTGGATCATGTATTATTCATATAAATAGGAAATGATAGTTTTCCCTTTGTGCTCCATCCAGACATCATTGCATAAGCAGAAAACTCATTGATCATCCACATAAGCGCAACACACATCTGAAATATGTCTTTCGAACATGCATCATATGTGCATAAACACACTTCCCAAAGAATGTACTACTATTTTATAAGATGTTTCATGTATATGATTATATAATTTCCAGGATCAGATAGTCCATATATTAGTATACTCATGAATGTGAAAGATTTTTTCATACACAACCAGGGGGAGATTATAAATGTTTATAAAAACCGACCATGTGTTGTGTGGCCTAAGCATATTACCAACCAAATTAATACCATCACATGAAAGACCCAACCTCACAATATGCACGTCATCTACAAAAACAGGATATCAAGATTCAAATATCTACCATGAAAATCTAGCTATAGGATGAACTAACTCATCATTACTCTTCTTTCTCTCGGTATCATGCCATCACATTTTTATTGATATTTCATCAGACATAAAATGATTTTAGAGTTTGGGGATCAATGGAAAGTTACACATTACATTATGTGGCACACAGGATGGTGTTGCATTAGCTTTTTCCTTCTAGAGGGATGTGTCACATTTTATACAATCATTTCTTTTAGAATTTTGTTCCCAGATAAATAGCAATCTTTCGAGCATGCATTAATTTTTTTTCTTGAAAATCCAAGTTACTCAACTAATTTCTATTACATATAGCAGTTTGATGGAATATCTCTATCATCTAGAAGTAATTCCTTCATGAAGGTAAAAATGTAATCGATGTCAATATTAGAAATCCCATACATAGTTTTCCCATGAAAAAATTGGATTAAAATTCCAGCTTTTTCATTTTACCACATTGTCGATATTATAGAGTCGTGGCAGTAGCATTCAATTTTTTCACACTGAAAACATCATCATTTTCATTATATTCATCATGTATTCTCATATCGAATTTTTCTTTTGTAGAAATCATGTATTTATCATAATGATGAATAAATTGAAACTGGTCTTATAACAAATTCTCCAATCCATTCCTCT